>CM031946.1:18127683-18292683 GCA_018749465.1 Paracanthobrama guichenoti
TATGCATCAAACAAATAACGAGAAAGATTATTTGTTATTAACTAGCATCAGTTATATTACCTCTATTGTAAAATTAGAAAATCATATACTGATAATATACAACAATGCCAAGGTCTCTGGAAAGGGGTTTGGTTAAGTGATATTTACATTCCACGTGGTTGAAGTAAGCAGTCCGATGGCGATGACTTCTTCACTGGTTGTGCTGGGGGACAATGCAGTGGGGAAAGGAGCTAGAATCCGTTTCAATAGCTTTGAACTTTACAGATCTGTGGGATACTTTGATCTCCTGGAGCACCAAAGGGTCCTAAAATCTGGAGTGCGCAGGCGAAGGAACCTCGAAACGAAGGTTTGCTCTCCTGAGCTTAACCTTGTACCAAATGTATCTGTGTCTCTTGTGCCTCTCTGGGCCAGACACTCAGGACTTCAGTCCAATCCGCTTTTTGTCCTCTCTGGCATGGAGACTTGGGACGTGCTGTGTCGCCACTGTCTGCGCTGGACTGAAACTCTGAACATAGTGTTTATTAATGTCTCTTTCCTCACAGGCTGGAGGCTCAGAGCGTGAAGTAGGGATGTGTTGCTGCCACACAAGATGTAGACTCAGATGCCGAGATCTTTTGTTATCTCTCCTGGATAAACCAAGAGTTCAGAATATTACGATTACACATATATTATTTCTCATCCTTGCAGGACAGACTCCAGAACCAAGGAGTGTCTGTTGAAAGGGTACCATTATCCCCTTCTGATGAGAGGAGGTGCAATGTGGTGCTTCTCCATTCTAGTGTTGCGATTGTGCTGCTGGCATCAGAAGGGTGCACAGTGTAAAGCCCACCCTTCTTTTCCATATGGAACTCATTTTGCATAATAAACACAGTTAGAAGTATTAAGTGTGTTTTCAAAGTTTACCAATGCATATCTCCCTTTCCAAACCACCACCATATTATGCATGGCAATATTACAAACAAATTAGACACACCAACCTTGATGTGAAATATTGAACTGTCATGCGTTCATTCCTTGGATTCATTAACAGCTGGATCTGTGTAAGATGTTGCATTACAAATAGCTATCACTGAGAATACTTATTTCTCTGAATAAGTAGCAAATGGATGTGTAGTTTACATCAGTCTTAAGGTTTCCAGCATGAATTGTGAATGGATTTGGATGAATCATTGTAGTCTTTCTTTGTTTGACACACTACTGCTGAGATCTCTGATGAATTTTATGGCAGTCACAGACCAGGACATTAGGGATTCATCTCTAGATGGATAAAGGGCAGAAACTGCATGTGAGACCAATGAGAAGTCCCTGTCCACATCCTGGGCTTGGTACCAACGGTCTTCTTCTTGCCATTTAAGAATTATCTGGCTATTTGTCCCTAACATCTTTATCTCTGATGGTGTTGGACAGTTTGTTTGTGTTAGTCTACAGATCCAATCAAAATGTAGCAAACCTTTGTCACTGTTACAAGCGAGAGAAGACCAAGCCGGCAGCTGGGCCCTCGAATGATGTGCTGTCCACTACATTTTATTTGTTTGTTATTTTATTTGAAATCATTAATTTTGCTCTCAAGCAGAAGATTTGGTGTTGACAGAGGAGGGAACATCTTCACGACAAACCATTAGACCTTCCTAATGCTGCAGTATAATTCAATGTTGTATCACCCTCAGGAGTACACAAGTAAAGCTAAATTGAACATTGTCAAGTAGCAAATACTTATACAGGTAAAGCCTGAAAACCTTTTTCTTTTTCAACTTTAATGTTTAGGCACTTGAGGCTGAGTGCTTAATATACACAGGAACATTTCCAGTTTCAGGAGTAGAATTGCATGCCGGCTTTGTGTTGGAGTAAGGTAGGCCTAAATGGTAATAGTGATTCACATTAAAAGCTTAAAATCACTAAAGTGTTATTCTCTGAAGACATATGATAACTGTATGATGAACTGGCCAAAATGGAAGTATTTATTCACTCTCAAATTTAACTTAAATTAAAATTAAAGTTCTTGTCTGTTTTTCTGGGTCTGGAATTGCATGAGGTTTGAGTGATGTTTTTTTGGGTGTAATATTTCTTTAATCTTTCTTTACACTATTGCTGGAAGTGTTTCAGTTAACAAGTATGTTTAAAACCTAAGTATATACATGAATTAATATTTATTTTTATTTTTTTTTAAACATTAGTCAGATGGGAGTGCCAGAAGTACACCAGTGCTCACAGTTTGGATCATATCTCTTTTTGAAGTAACCTACTATACTCATTGCTTGGGTTCAAAACAGTACATTGCAAAGGTATACACCAATCAGGCATAACATTATGACCACTGACAGGTGGAAATAAATAACACTGATTATCTCTTCATCACGGCACCTGTTGGTAGGTGGGATATATTAGGCACCAAGTGAACATTTTGTTCTTAAATTTGATGTGTTAGAAGCAGGAAAATGGCAAGCGTAAGCATTTCAGCTAGTTTGACAAGGGGCCAAACTCAAGAGTGCTCAGAAGTTAATGCTGGTTCCGATAGAAAGGTGTCTGAATGCACAATGCATCGCGAGTTAGATTCGTGTATGGGGCTGCATAGCACTTAGACCAGTCAGGATGCCCCATGCTGACCCTGTCCACCGCCAAAAGCGCTTGCAGTGGGCATTTGAGCATCAGAACATGACCACGGTGCAATGGAAGTAGGTGGCCTGGTCTGATGAATCACATTTTCTTTCACATCGTTGTGGATGGCCGGGTGCATGTGCTTTACTTACCTGGGAACATGGCACCAGGATGCACACTATAGGAAGAAGGCAAGCCCACGGAGGCAGTGTGGCGCTTTGGGCAATGTTCTGCTGGAAAGACCTTGGGTCCTGCCATCCATGTGGATGTTACTTTGACACATACCACCTACCTAAGCATTGTTGCAGACCATGTGCACCCTTTCATAGAAATGGTATTCCCTGGTGGCTGTGGCCTCTTTCAGAGAATAATAACGCCCCTGCCACAAAGCAAAAGGTTCAGGAATGGTTTGAGAGCACAAC
The DNA here is from genome assembly GCA_018749465.1 of Paracanthobrama guichenoti. Classification (NCBI taxonomy): domain Eukaryota; kingdom Metazoa; phylum Chordata; class Actinopteri; order Cypriniformes; family Gobionidae; genus Paracanthobrama; species Paracanthobrama guichenoti. The sequence continues at coordinate 18,130,701 of CM031946.1, forward strand.
AACAAGTTTGAGTGTTGACTTGGCCTCCAGATTCCCCAGATCTCAATCAATTGAGCATCTGTGGGATGTGCTGAACAAACAAGTCGGATCCATGGAGGCCCCACCTGCAACTTACAGGACTTAAAGGATCTGGTCCTAACATCTTGGTGCCAGATACCACAGCACACCTTCAGGAGTCTAGTGGAGTACATGCCTCGATGGGTCAGGGCTGTTTGGCAGCAAAGGGGACCAACACAATATTAGGAAGGTGGTCAGAATGTTATGCCTGATCGGTTATGTATATATACAGCTCTGGAAAAAATTGAGACTATTTGTTTATTTATTTATTTATATATTGTCATCCACAGTGAGGAGGATGTGATTTGTCATGCAACAGCACAGATAAACACCACAAATATATTTGAAATCTGTGTGTCACGAGATAACATGGTTGAGAGAGAGGTCTGAAGCTGTGGAAACGTCAAAACAGGGAAGCCCTGTAAATCCTTTAATAATCACCTTCCTGGGAGAGCCAGGGGTTGACACAGGGCACTGAGGAAAGAATTTCTGTCCAGTGTGTAGTTTGATTTAATCATGCTTTTACAATTTCAGCTACTCTAAAAATACACTGTCTGCATCTGAAATTAGCCTAATGATATTTCATCTTTTTTTTTGGATTTAGCTATGGTTGCAGGGATTGAAAAACGTCTGCTTTGAAGGTGATGTTAAGAAAGGAAAAATGCCTAAGTACTCCTTCAATGATCTGGATAATAGAGCTGTTCAAGTATGTGTCTTGCCTTTGGATTTTGAGTTTCATATTCACTCAATTCATTCTCATTTACTAACCCGTCATTCTTGTGGTATTCCAAAGTTTTCTTTCTTCTGCAGAACTAAATCACAAAAGATATTTTTAAGAATGTTTCAGCTGTTTTTGTCCATCTATGTAATTACATTTGAACCTCACTGATTTTTATTATATGCACAAAACAGATGAGACATTCTTCAAGAATATTTTTTTGTAGAAAATTTTGAATTTTTCTTTATTTGAAGTAACATACTTATACACACAGACATTTATACAAAATATACCCTCTATATTAGTGCCCAGAACTATTGTCCATATATAAAACAGTATATATCTCTAGAGTTGCAGGTGAAATATTTGCTGTGAGCATTGCTCAAGGAGGACCGGCACCACGGTTCTTGCAAGAGTGGTTATTCACAGATACCTGTTACTGGTAACATTAAAATGGGTGGTGTACATGACACAGAGATATCACCACTAATCAAAATGGTAGGTCTTGCTGATAGAATTTCATTAGATTCAAGTTCTCTATTAAAGGAAAAGTTCATGATACTTTACTCATCCCAGTCTCATCCAAGATGCTCATGTCTTTCTTCAGTCGAAAATAAATTAAGTTGTTTTTAGGAAAACATTCCAGGATTTTTTCCACATTATAGACTTCAATGGCAACCAAAATGTTGAGAGTCCAAATCAATGCAGTTTCAAAGGAGCTTGAAGGGCTTGCGGTCCCAGAAGAGGGAATAGGGTCTTATCTAGCGAAACCATCGGTCATAAAAAAATAAAAATAGATTTAACCTTTTTAACCTAGATTGCTCATCTTGCGCTGCTCTGGCGTCACTAGTGATTAATGCAGTAATCACGCTGGAAAATACCGTCCCGTGTTTACAAAGCACATGCGAAGACTAATACAAATGTCCAAAAAACAGTAAACCAACGATGCGGACAATTATGAAGCTGAAAATCGGAGTGTTTTTGGTAAAGGCACGTTTGTATTAGTCCTTGCATGTTAAGCTTGAGGCGGTACCTCCCTCGTCTAGCGTGACCCGTTCCGGCATGATTATGCGTAATCGGCGTAATTACAACATGAGCAATTTAGGTTAAAAAGTATATACATTTTTAATAAAAAATAAAATAAATGACAGATGGTTTCACTAGATAAGACCCTTGTCTGGGATTGCGCCAGTGACTCTGAAGCCCTTTGAAACTGCATTGATTTGGACCTTCAACATTTTGATTGCCATAAAAGTCTATATAAGAGAAAATCTGGAATGTTTTCCTAAAAGCGTAATTTCTTTTCGACTGAACAAAGAAAAACACGAACAGCTTGGATGAGATGGGGTGAGTAAAATAAGGGCGTTTTCATTTTGAAATGAATCAAATCAAATCAAGTCACCTTTATTTATATAGCGCTTTTAACAAGTCCAATTGTTTCAAAGCAGTTTCACATTGTTAACAGGAAAATAATGCAACAGAATCTGTACAGCCGTTCTGGTGAAAGCGGTGATGTTATCCAGCTAATTTCAAGTATCATATAGTGTCAATGCGGGCAGATCGGTAATATAAAAATGAAATGTAGGTGTCCCCAACTATGAGCAAGCCAAAAAGCCAGAGAAACAACGGTGGCAAGGAACCAAAACTCCTTCAGGGTCAGAATGGAGAAAAAAAACTTGGGAGAAACCAATGAACCAATGAACTAATCCTTTAATGATTGTCCATTAGTAAATTAGTAATAACTGTTATCATAAGTCACTGACAAATAGTTTTTCTCTAAAATTCAGCAGTGAACCATGATTGTTAATATTTATTAAAGGTAAAAAATTGTACTTGTAGATTGAAGATGCATCTGACCTGTCCAACTACACAAAAGGAAATCCTGGACTGCGGCTACACTGGACCAATCAACATACGACCACAAGGAAAGCATATTAAGGTATGTCAGCACTGAGAAAAAAAAACAAAACAAGTGGTTAGTTATTGTTCATTTACATAACAACTCTTAACAGTATTACAATGCATGATGTGTTGTAATATGGAACATTTAAACAGATGAAACTGAGCAATATCACACTCACAATTATAGACTTGTTTGATGGGAGCTATGAGTCTTTCTATACAGACTCGTACATAATATTATAGTTCTTTAAACTAGGAATTAATGTCAATTATTATACAAATAATTTGTATAATCGGTGTTTTGAATGCCCTGCTTATGTGTCTTTATTTTTGTTTGTCCAGAGCAATGGCTCTACATATTACAACAAAACGCATCCCAATGCTGCAACAACTGCGCAAAGGCCTTGAGAGATATACGATCTTATCAAAGTCATGCAGAAAGCCACAGGAGTGTCACAATCTCTTTGTCATTGGATACAATGAGAAAGTATGTAAAATACTGTTTTGAGCATTTTTTTTTTTTTTTGTGCAAATTACAAAAATTAAAATCCGTTTTTATGCTTTTCTTTTTGGTGTTTAGGTTGGCTCCCCATTACATTTTATCCACCTGGCCCCAGAGATGAGCCCAACTGGTTCAATTAAACAAGTGAAAGAATCAAAAATCATGGAATTCTTCCAAGATTTCCTTCTTGAACTTGAAGGTATGGACTAAACAAAACAAAAACAACAACAACAACAAAAATAGCATAATGTGCCATGTTATTTTGATATTCAGGTTTAAATATGCTACTGTAGTTCCCATTGTAAAAGGGAATAAATAAACTAAAACATTCATTCTAATTTCATCTCTCTTTCATTTCATTTCATATTTCTTCTGAAGACACACAACCAGAAGATGGAGCAGCAGGAGAAACCTTGTCTGAACCAAAGATAATGCAGTGGATGACTGGGCAAGCTCACAGGCATCTGCTTGTATCAGAAAGGGAGACATTTAAAATAGCTGTTAAATTTGATCATTGCTGTCTACAGCACATGCCAAACCACACTGTGTGTTACCCAATTGTCAGTGCGTGCACCAATACCATAACATTTCCATGTAGTCCATATGGTAGATTCTGAGTCTTTCAAAACACTCATGCAAGCTGCTGTTACATATGGGGCAAGCTTTGACAGAGTGTAGCAAATTTGATGAAATCGATACCACAGAAAACCACAGATCATTGGTTCATGTATACCAAAGCACTAATTCTTCACGATGTTCACTCTTTACTTATTTACTCTTTAGAATGTATTTAAAGGGAAAGTTAATGTATACCAAAGGGACAGTACATGTATACCAAAGCATTAGCTCTTTACAATGTTCACTCTTTACTAACTTTACTCTTTTGAATGTTTTTAAAGGGACAGTACATATATACAATGTTCACTTTTTACTAACTTTACTCTTTTGAATGTTTTTAAAGGGACAGTACATATATACAATGTTCACTTTTACTAACTTTACTCTTTTGAATGTTTTTAAAGGACAGTACATATATACAATGTTCACTTTTACTAACTTTACTCTTTTGAATGTTTTAAAGGGACAGTACATATATACAATGTTCACTCTTTACTAACTTTACTCTTTTTAATGTTTTTAAAGGGACAGTACATGTATACCAAAGCATTAGTTATTACAGTGTTCAGTCTTTACTAACTTTATTCTTTTGAATGTTTTTAAAGGACAGTACATGTATACCAAAGCATTAGCTCTTACAATGTTCACTTTTACTAACTTTATTCTTTTGAATGTTTTTAAAGGACAGTACATATATACAATGTTCACTCTTTACTAACTTTACTCTTTTGAATGTTTTTAAAGGGACAGTACATGTATACCAAAGCATTCTCACAATGTTCACTCTTTACTTACTTTATTCTTTGGAGTAAAGTTTACTTTCGTTCATCTTTACTTTTCGTTCATAAAAAAAAAAAAAAAAAAAAAGTTTCACGTTTTCTCATTGAAGGCAAAATACATGTGTTTGTTCAGTTATCTTAATAAATCAAAATCAATATAATAAATTAGAGTTCGAGGCAAACCTGATGGCAGGACTCCTTTTTATATATATTTTTGTCAAACCGCACATCTTCCATCCTCACATTTTAAATGCTAAAACCTTCATTCAAGACAACACATGTAACATATATTTATATTTCTTGTAGCTGTTTAGTCTAGGCTTCAGAGTATCTATTTATGGCATTAAATTTAAAGCTAATTCACATGGTTGTAAGTAGACATTATGTTTTCTCTTGACTGGAAAAATCACGCTTCAAATGATGCCTTCTATATTTAATGTCTTCCTCTCAAGAGTCAGGACAATCAACATCACAAACATCAAAAATTACAATCAAAGACTTAATGTAAGTTTTGTGTGTGTGTGTGTGTGTGTGTGTGTGTGTGTGTGTGTGTGTGTGTGTGTGTGTGTGTGTGTGTGTGTGTGATGGCGCAGTTTAGCCAAGTCTATTAACTCTTTCCCGCCAGTGTTTATTTTTATTTCTTTATTTTTTGATAGCCACCGACCGCTATCTTGATGAGATAAAGGAGTGAACCACAATTTCAAAATCCTTTCTGGATAGAAAATGCTGGTTGCATCCATTGTAACTGCAAATTTGCTTCCAGGGTTAAACCTGAGATGTCTTTTTGTAAATGTGTGTTAAGAACGACATGGTTGGAATTAAATCGCCTGTTCATAAGATTTTAACTTTTTGCCAAATAGTTACATCCAGTACAGTTACATTTTATTCCTCTTAATCATATTTTAGTTTTATAAACAGCATCTACGTCTGTTTGTAAAATATTGCAGGCCAATTACATGTACATGAAATTCAACTTATTCATGTTTCAGTTCTTTTTAAATAAATAAATAAATACATACATATTATGCACAACATATTGACCCAATATATTAATCTATATAAAAATGCACGCATTTCTGAATTTATTTCAAAGGATTTATTTGTCAGTTTCAGACCTGATTTATCAAATCCACGAATTATAGTAGTATTTAGTACAAATAACTGAAGCATATTATGCACACATATTCAAGATCATAATAAAAATATATTTGAAGTGTAGATGATTAGGTTTAAGAATTGCATGGTTTCGCTAAATGTGCTAAAATGCATTCTTGAGTCAAAATATTTTTGTGTAAAGAGCACATTCAGGGCTTTTCACCAGGACAGCAACTTCTTCTTGGTCCTTAAGGATCAAATTTAGCACTCTTATGGAAATATGATAATATTTTGTAATTATCATTTAAATACTGACTAATTTTGAAAAAGTTTGTTATAAATCAACATCTCAGGAAAATGTTATGGGGTTTCTAATCAAAATATGACTTTCTGTTACAAAACAGGGCATTGATTTCATACATGTCCTCAATAGAGGACACCGGACTTAAAGCATGTTTATCAGGCATTTTGGGAGAAACAACAAGTAAATAGGGAAATATACAACTGTTATACACTCCCATTATTACACTTCTTTTTCAATATATGTTGCTCCAAGAACACATTAATATGCACATTTTACATTGCATTGAGCAGGAAAACCCATGTATGGCCATTTTACCCACAATATTGCATAAAGTAAAATAGTATATCAATTCATTCCGTTATATCTTTCATAACATAGTTGAGAATCATCTTTAAACAAAGTTTGGTATAAAAAGAAAAAAAAAATCCTGAAACCTAAAAACGGATAGGCGATAAAAAAATTATTATTATTATTATTTTTTTAATGCATTGATTTTTGCCTGTACATGTCATTTAATTTTATTTTTACACAACTGAGTCCTGGTGTTCACGTATGAGGACATAACATGAATAAAATATAATTTTTCAAAATAAAAAATAATAATTTGTTTCTACTCTAAACAATGTAATGACTTGAAAAATGACTAAATTCAAAATACTTTGTTTTCCTGGGTCTTAGGAGGATACCATAAGTTATCCCTGAAATCAGAGGAATAAATAAGTGAATAAAACCCTGGTTGTAAGCCTAAACTTGACATAAACTGTAAACTTGTCCTTCCGATCTGACTGGCTGATTGGAATTTTGCCCCAGGATCAACAAAGATGTTGATCCATGAACATGTTGCACTTGGTGAAATCACATTCTGCTGTCAGTACAACACTATAATAATTCAAGTGCATTAGAATTGACCACAAAATTGCACACTTCCTTTACTCAAATGCGACTGACACATCAGAAAACCCTCAAAAGTTGAAATTGCTGCATTTAAGTCAAATTTGAACAATCATTCCATATCACTTACATACTGTACAGTGTAGTTGCATGCAATACGCTGTTAAGTGCATATTTAATGCTAAAACATTCTGATTCATATTTGAAACACATTTTTAAGGCCTCAAAACTTTGCTGGAAATCATCTAAAAAAATCATGCCTTCTGTTGACTGATTGATAGTTCATACTTTTTAGCAAGTGATAGGCATTTTATTATAATTGTGGTCCACAAGCCTTTTTGCATTGAAATCTTACTGATTTTTAAAAAGTAAACATAAAAAGAAATAAATGTTATATTGTTAATTATATTTCAAGATGAACACTTACTAGACTGAAGCAATTTATGTTTACTTGATTATTATTATTATTATTTTTTTTTTTTTCAGAAAAAGCATGTTAAAATGCGATATTCAAATATGATACATCAGGCTTTTGAGAACGTTTATTTGTGCATCTCTCAATCATCATTGTATTGCATTACATTATGTTTTCAACCCACAAAATATAAATAAACAAAAAAATGACAGAGCTCTGAACATAAAATATGCATTTAAATATCATCTTACTAAGACATATTTTTGAGAGATATAGAGTGACAACTGATAATTATATGCATTTTAAGTAGTCTGCTAAACTGTTATTGTTACGTTTTGCTCAATTTGGGTCTTTTTCTGTGCTTTTTTCCCTACTGTAGTATAAGCGCCACATTCTCCTGTATCGTCAATAAATTAAATGAATGTGCTTTTTGGACTCTTTTATATATGTCAGCCTTTACAGGGTTAAGTTACTTAACTTAAAGGAACACACCGACTTTTGGGACTTTAACTTATTCACTGTATAGCCGGAGTTAGATAAGTCCATACATACCATTCTCATCTCTGTGCATCCCATAACTCTGTCTAGCTTAGCACAAAGACTGGAGGTAAGTGGCTCCAGCTAGCCTACTACTCAATAGGCGCTGCGTAATATCATTGCGCCGCTGCACCCATGGTAAGGCAGCAAAGTTCCTTGATTATTACGCAGGAATGAGAGAATAGTTCCTAGCCATATCGGTCTAGAAAATCACAACTTTTCATTTTCCGTCGGGTCTTAGTATATGATGTAACTATATACATCACAACATGTAAATAGGAAACGGTTGGTGTTATTTTGTCACTTATTAAGCAGTAGGCTAGATGGAGCCGTTTACCTCTAGCCTTTGTGCTAAGCTAAGCTAGCGGTGGGTGCGTCAGACAGAGTTATGGGATGCACGGAGATGAGAATGGTATGTATGGACTTATCTAACTCTGGGGACACGGTGAATAAGCTAAAGTCCCCAAAAACAACGTGTTTCTTTAAGCATGTACAGTAAGACACATTAACTTTGAAAGTGTATATTACTTTTATAGTAAGCACTCTTTTTAAAAGTACACTTTTCACAAGCACAATTTTACAGTTGATCCAAAAGAAAGTAAAAACCCAGGATAGAGGGGCTGAGTGAATGTGGTCTGGACTCTGTGGATGAGGGTCATTGTGTCAGAGATGCTGTAGAAGGACAGAGTTCCTGCACTGTGATCCATATACACTCCTATTCTAAAGCAGTGGGTTTGGTGTGAAGATTTCGATCCGTTTCTTATCGTAAAAAAAAATGTGCAACCGGACAAACCATAGGAAAATCTCCAGGACTGCCGATTAAGTCCAAACACACACTCTCTGGATCCCCCCCTTCCTCCTGATGCTCTTATATGACACTGATATACCAACACTATCACCACTCCACTCCAATTCCCAGTAGCAGCGTCCATACACACTCTCTCTACACAACACCTGAAGAGAACAATCAAATCTGTCTGGGTGATCGGGATACTGCTGAACAGTACTGTCAGCGGCCATTTTGTTTGCTTCAGACAGACGAAGGCGTTTATGCACTGTGTTTGGATCCAGAGTCAGCTGACAGAAATCGGAAGAAAATAAAAGATCTATTACCAAAATATATACATTCAAATATATAATTTAACATAATATACACTTCCTTTAAAAGGAGGAATTTTTGCATTTAAACTTTGGTTTACTCTATTATCCATACATAATTTTTTAGAAAAATCCTGTTAAAATGTGACATATGATCATATGATGTGCAATAATATAAAAACTACAGAGCTTTGATCATAAAACAGGTACGTTTACACGACAACGATGTACTAAAAACAAGAAAAGGTTTTCCTTTGTGTTTTTCAAGCAGAGAGACGATAACTTTGTCAAAATGATCCCCGCTTACACAGATCCACAAAAATGACCAGGATTCATGCCAGGCCAGTAGTTGGCGATGTCACTTTGTAAAGAAACTATGCCCCTATAGATTGAACACATGACACACATGACATTAAAAAGAATGTTGCGCAAGATTGTTATTAAGAAAACGGTTAAGAATTCGAATGGACACAATGACTCAATGACTATTGTTGACACAATGACTATTGTTTATAATTTATTGACACAAGCAGCGGTAACACAATCCAAAGTATGTAAGTAGTGATGAGCAGGGTTAGGGTTAGATTGATTGTAAATGTAGATGATAACTGGGTTTGTCTGACAGGGAGTCCACACACACGCACGCACGCACATGCGCACACACACGCACACACACACACGGAGCAAGGAGATCAAGAGGAGATTGAGACAACTGGAACCTACAGGTAAGTGATTCTACAGGTAAGTGATTCTGTGTTCACAGACGAGAATGATTTCTGATGCAGTGTAACAATTTAATGATTTACAGCAAATTAGACAAAAACTTTGGTGATAACTAAGCAAATATTTAATTACTAAAATAGTAATTTATTGCTAGAAATTATAAAAGTGATAAAAATTGGTAAAAAATGAAAATTTACACACAAACTCTAGCCTAGAAATCTAGATGCACCTTAGCGGCAGTGAATCTAATTTGCAGCCAGGTCGTCTAGCAACTCTCCGTTGGCTTACGAGCTTGAAAAACCAAACTCTAGTCAGGCCAATCGCATTGTTTATAGAGTCGGTGGGCAGGCTTAACATAATGACAGCAGAGTTGCGATGGTTCCACGTGCTACTTGAAAACAAAGAAGCTGGCGAACAGCGGTCTTTCGAAACGGCTTTGGCCGCGACTCTGGAAGACTTGGAGTTAAGCTTTTCTTTGAGAAAAGATCAAAGAACGGCAAGTTTCGGAGTTTGCCAACCGGAATCGGCAAAAGTTTAATCTATCAACTAGCGCTGCTTCACCTTCTTCGTTGCTCTGGTTGGTTGTAGCGCTATCCTATTGCGTGCAGAGGGAATCTGAAAGACAACTGTTTATCCCGCCCCTCGGATTGAGCCCTGCCAACGGTGTGTTTCCAGACCCAACCTCTTGATGTGGGTCTGGCTTGTCAGACTACACAAACTCACCACCAACCGCAACTTTCAGACGGCAACTTTCATATTTTGCTTAACTGTCACGGAATGTAACGCAAAGGATTGTGGGATATCAAAAGCAGCGAAGGATACATCTATGCTGCCTTCGAAAATCAATCAGTTGAAGGTATTTCAGGAGCCAGGAAGTGAAGCTAAGAGTCATTTAGACGTGCCTTGATGCCTTCCTACTTTGGAATGCATCCTCCGAAGGCAGCATTTTTAAGATTTCAGACACAGCCAATGGTTTGTTGTTTTTTGTGAGCTTTGTAGTGCTGGTGATGAGTGACAAGAGTGCGTGATCAGTATTCTGGTAAATGAAGGTTGAATGAGTGAGGGAGAGCCTGGTGTGATTGTGACACATTACATATACTTAGTGTAATAATAAGAGTATTTTATGCATAATTACAAGTATCATGTAGCCTAGCTAAACCTAACCAAGCCCTAACTCTAACCATAACCCTATATAAAGTGCATGTAGTTAATTAATATGGTCCCACTTTATATTAGCAGGCCTTAACTACTATGTACTTACATCAAAAAATAAGTACAATGTACTTATTGTGTTACGGGTAAGGTTAGGGACAGGTGTGGTGGGATGGGTAGGTTTAAGGGTAGGGCTAGGTGTAAGGGAATGAAGGGAAGGGATTACAGATGTAATTACATGCAGGTATTTTTAAAAATGTAAGTACAATGTAAAAACATGTATTTACACAATAAGTGCATTGTATCAAATGATTCATTTAAATGTTAGTACATAGTAGTTAAGGACACCTAATATAAAGTGGGTCCAATAATATTACTTAGTACATATTTGTGTAGTTACACTGTAACAATGTCACCTTAAAATAAAGTGTATAGCAGAATCAAACAGCTTCAGATTTACTCTCAGTTGAAAGAGAAGCATGTACACTTACATTGTAAAAAGTCCTCTCTGGTCTTGGGCTCCGGGGTGGGAATGATCTGGATGTATGTCACTACAGAAACCAACAGAGATTTAATGTGTGATGATTTTATGCAATTACATCTACGTTACATAATGCAGTCTAATATATAAACACGAATGGTGAGTGTGTCTGTATATTCGGGAGGAACAGACAAACATAACACAGAGACATTCTTTCACAAAACAGGCAGAATTTAGTAAACATTACCTGCAAATCAGAATTGAACTGCTTAAAGAATAACCTTACCTGGAGGAAATTGCTGTGATTGTCTGTGTGAGAAAGCTGCTCTAGCTCAGCGTCTCTCCTCCTCAGACCATCGATCTCTTGCTCCAGTCGCTTCAAGAGTCCCTCAGCCTGACTCACTGCAGCTTTTTCCTGATCTCTGATCAGCTGTGTGAACTCAGAACGTCTTCTCTCAATGGAGTGGATCAGCTCATTAAAGATCTTCTCACTCTCCTCCGCCGCTGCCAGTGCAAAGCGCTGTTACTCGACACAGAGTCCTGACATTAGTCCAACAGTGAACACAACAGTTGTTTTTCTCATCCGCTCAAAACTCTTTACATTACTTTGTTAAGGCTTACATCATTGTCAGTTTAGTGTTAGTGATTAATTTACAGCAAAACAAAAGATAACATCTATGTTTTAATGTCCAAAAACATTGTTTTTCGTTGGATGCAGCCTTCCGTTTGAGAAACACCCATTGTGTGTTTATCAGTTACACGCTTGATGGTTTAGATTTGAACCCTTTTATTGCTGTGTGTTTTTGCCTGCATTAAAGGATAAGAGATCTCTTATGCCTTGAATTTTTATGTTTGAAAAAAACAAAACAAAAACAAAAAAAAAAATAGAACAAGGGCACTGACAAAATAGTTTTATACAATTATTTCAATCATTAGATTAATAAAAACATTAAAAGACTTTGAGATTCACCTCACCTCATTTGACCTTAAGTGACTGTCTACTACAGCTACTCATAAATCAGGTAACCATTTGGACCTTATCTACACACGCTACTGCTCCACAGACAACACTTTAGTTACTCCATTGCACACCTCCGACCACTTCCTCATCACTCTTAACCTCATACTGACTCCTGACACAACACACACTAATCCACAGATCACCTTTCGGCGTAATCTATGTTCGCTCTCCCCCTCTCGGCTATCCACTATGGTTTCATCCTCACTTCCTCCACTGTCTCAGTTCTCAGCACTGGACACTAACAGTGCTACTGACACTCTTTGCTCCACTCTAACATCTTGCTTAGACAGCTTTTGCCCCCTTTCATCCAGACCAGCCCGCACCACCCCCTCTGCCCCATCCATGGCTGTCTGATGTTCTGCGTGAACATCGCTCTGGACTCAGGGCAGCAGAGAGGAACTGGCGCAAATCGAAGAACTCTACTGACCTTATCTTTTATCAGTCTCTTCTCGCTTCTTTCTCTGCAAATGTCTCCACTGCCAAAACTACATACTATCACAACAAAATCAACAACTGCTCTGACTCTCGCACACTTTTCAAAACATTCTCCTCTCTTCTTTGTCCTCCTCCCCCCACTCCACCATCAACTTTTACAGCTGATGACTTTGCATCATTCTTCACAAACAAAACCTCACCCATCAGCAGCCAGTTCTCCACACCACAAACTGACACACACATCTCAACAACCAACACACACATGCTCCCCTCCTTCTCTATGCTCTCTGAAGCAGAAGTCTCCCAACTCATCCTTTCCAACCACCCCACTACCTGTCCGCTTGATCCTATCCCCACTCAATTGCTTCAGGCCATTTCTTCTTCAATTACTCCTGCACTCACTCACATTGTCAATACCTCATACCAATGTAGAAAACTACAGACCAGTATCCCTTCTTGTTTTTATTACAAAAACACTCAAGCGAGTTGTGTTCGACCAACTCTCTATGTTTTTTGAACAGAACAACCTCCTGGACAACAACCAATCCAGCTTCAAAAGCGGCCACTCGACTGAGGCTCTCGGTTACTGAAGCACTGAGACAGGCAAGGGCAGCTTCCAAATCCACAGTACTCATCCTACTGGATTTGTCTGCAGCTTTTGACACAGTTAACCACCAGATCCTCCTGTCAACTCTTGTGAAGATGGGCATCTCAGGAACTGCTCTCCAGTGGATCGAGTCTTATCTCTCAGGTAGGTCCTTCAGGGTGTCATGGAGAGGGTAGAGGAGACAGCCATCACTCCACCTTACTTGGAGGAATCCTGTCTGTGGTATCCTACTTATGTGGGCCCTGACGGGATGTGGCAGGTTTTGTACCCTACCAACACATGGTGACTACATTCACTTCTGCCAGGGCCTTGTCAATGACAGGCCTATGTGCTGAAGTGGAACCTCTTCATCACCTGGCGCTCTTCCATGGAAGACCCCAGGAAATGCCTGTTTGGGTCTGTGCTCTCCTTCCTCCAAGTAAGGTGGAGTGATGGCTGTCTCCTCTACCCTGAAGGTTTAGGTGGCCGCTATATTGGCTCACCACAACCTGGTGGACTCTAAAATGGTAGGACAGCACGACCTGATCCGCAGGTCTTATGCCCTCTTGTGACCTCACAGTGGTGTTATCTACCCTGCTGAGTGCTCCCTTTGAGCCTCGCAGTCCTTTTTGAGTTGTAAGTTCATTTCAATGAAAAGTGGCGCTCTTGATTGCCTAGCTCCTATCAAGGGGGTGTGAGACCTGCAGGCTTTTTCGGTGACGAAGTGTGCCTGGAATTCAAGCCGGCTTACCCTCACATGATAACCTGAGACCCTGGCTTGGATGTGTGCCCAAGGTTCCCACCTCTTCAGGTGCTGATCCTGCAAGCGCTGCCTTGGAGGAGGCAGACCTAGCCTTGGCACTGCGCTGTCCAGTACCTGCCCTTGCGCTTACGTAGACCGATCACAGTGCTCAGGACCTCTGACCAGTTCTTGTCTGTTTCGGAGAGCAGCAGAAAGGGAAGGCTCTTTCCAAGCAGAGGTTGTCATGTCATTGAGCTTATGGTTCAGGGCATGCCATGCCCCCTAGAGGTCTCGGCACACTCCACTGAGTGTTGTCTCCTCTTGGGCTTAGTGCATTGTGCATTGCTAACAGACTTGCTAACAGCTGCAGGCTGGGCGACACCCAACACATTCACTAGATTCCATAATCTCTGAGTGTAGCCAGTTCCTCTCATGTACTTGCCCCAAGGAGCCAGTAACTGGACAGGCTCAGGTGTCATCGCTTGCTGCGCCATTCCACTCCACTGACTGGAGGCGTGTGCATATTTACTCAGGTGAGTTTCTCAGTAAGCCCTCAGTTCCTCCAGCACTGTTGATGCCGACACCTGAGTGCATGCCCGCTTGGTCAGCCCTCATGTTAGGCTAGGTGCTTCCATGTGCATGGTTCCCCCTCTGGGCAACCCCCACATGTGTAAGTGTCCATGGTAAGTCTCTTCGAGCACGTGGCAAGACACATTGCCTCCCCTGGGGTTGAAATATTCCACCTGTGGCTGGATACCCCAGAGTGTTCCATTATGTTAGCTCCTATGAGGGCCATATGTGTGTTCCTATGTCCTCCCTGCAGGTGCAGGCATTGTTTTGCATTTCTCCACATGGGATATGCTTCCCAGTGTACCTTGGTAAGCTGAGCCCAGCCCCTCGTTTGTGACAGGTTTCACGGCAGGGAGCTCAGGTCAGCACAGGATGCTGGAAGACAGCCGTTGTGGTGAGATTGAATTGGGACCCCTATTTCATCAGTACTGACGTAACTCATAGTGTACTGACTGAAAGGGAATGTCTCGGTTACGTATGTAACCCTCGTTCCCTGAAGGAAGGGAACGGAGATGTTACGTCCCCCTGCCACAACAGCTGTACCGCTGGAACCGCCGGGGAACTCAGCCTCGGCTCTTCAGCAGGTAAACGGAGTCTGCAACGCAACTCCCTTTATACCCACACAGTGGGGCGCGTTGCGTTATGCAAATTCCACAGACCCATGTCATGAAAATGCCATTGGCTCGTATGGAAGATCTCAGATGTGATTGGCTTCTAAGCGAAACCCCCATTTCGTCAGTACTGACATAACGTCTCCATTCCCTTCCTTCATTCCTCTCTTTCCACCAGACCTGCTGCTGTCTGTGTTTCCATCGCAGTCTAAAGTACCGTGAAGATTATAAATCTTTACCCAGAACTTTATTTAGACCCCGGTTTCTGTGGTCGAAACACACAGAGTACCACCCCAAAGTCTCTAGTTCCTGGGGAAAGTTCCCGCGGTGGAAACGTGGCTTAATTTTCTTATTGTTTTTTGGGGGTTTTTTTTAGATGTAGAAAGGCACTGTTTACCTACAAATGTCTTGCACAGATCCACTGAGTGACAAAAGATGAAAAAGAAAACCCTTTAAAAGCATAAGAACTCCTTGGGGCACTGCATCAGCCACAACTGCAAACTCTTTTGGAGTAACAGGAATTCCATGAACTCAGAATAAGATTGAACCATTTTGATTATAAAGTTGAGATACAAAAACAATACAATGTTTAAACCGACTATCAAAGAAAAAAGATTTGTTTATATAGTATAGGTCCTTATTATTCCAAATTATATACTGTATGAGTGAGGTCTAAAATTGTGTATTTGTCTTTCATGTACAGTAAAAGAGTCTCCGAGGTATGACCTGTTTATTTACTTGTTTATTTGTCTATGTACAATGTTTGACGTCACTCCTAGTCACACAATGTTTACAATGATCACCTGGTGTGGCTTGTTCAAATACCATCAGTAAGTTTCCATTTCTCTGCTACTTCCACGTCACTGAATTGCATAATAATGGTATCTGATTTTCATGGGTGTGCTGTGCTGGTTGCTTTCAAGTTGTGTCTGTCAGAATGTGCCTTACTTGTTTCTGTTGTTACCATGTGGTTTTTTTTTTGTTTGTTTTTTTTCAGTCTAGAAATATGGGTTTCTAGTTGAGTTTTCAGTTGAAAGCATTTTCTCATGTTGTAGTTCATTTTATCGGTTAAAATGTTAGGTGCGTTTGGTGCTTTGTCGCTGGAGGATGAAATGGAATATATGGACACATCTGAAACACCACGGTACTGGTATTACAAGGGAAAGTGCGGGGTCTGGCACAGAGTTGAGGTATTATTTACATCTCATACAAATGTTCGTTTGCAACCGACTGCCTTTATGATATATTAAAAATGTTTGTTTTAGGATGACCCAGAAAATGGTATGTTCAGTGATGATCTGGAGAGATATTACCTCACAAACCCACAAGGGTTATACACATGATTACTGCTGGAATTCAGATCCAGATAAACTTTGCAGGTAAACAGTTTCTACTGACAATATCCTTACAATCATAACTAGAGGGGATAACCTTTTTGGAGATTTTTTTAACTAAAATACTTTGAGAATCCTTTAACCCTTCTACGGTCTTCGTTTGGGAATTACACTCAGGGTCTTTGGGGTCTCCACAGACCCCAGGAAACAAAATGTAATTTTGTATCAAAACAATTGTTTTTTTAAAGAACAAATGTAATTTTACTCTGTTTATTAATGTTTTACTCAACATCGGTGAAGTTTTTGGAGTATTTATAATAATTTTTAAATTTATATAATTAAATTAAAATTTGACTGATGAAAGACATCTTTTCAAGTATTTTTCAGTTGGATTCATATATAAATGTTATGAAATGTACTGAAAAAATCTTTTTTCAATGATGTTACATTGTGATTAGAAACAGTACAAAGTCTCATGCCATTTGGACAAAGGGAACATTTTTTTAAATTTGAGCAAACGTCCTTTGGGGTCAGAAAAGACCCCAAAGACGGAGAAAAGGTTAACTGCTCTTTGATGTAGGTACATATAATGTAAATAAAAAAATAAAAAAAAACTAAATAGCCATGTTGTATTATACATTATGACGGAACTGTGGCTGAATATCATTGTCATTATCAGTCAATGTTTTAATTTTTTTATTAATACAGTATGTGTTACAATTTAGCAAGGACACAGGTCAATTTAAGGACTGGGGAAAAAAGGCAGATTAAACGCTCATTTCAGACTGAAAATGGCTTCAGGTGAGATTTTTTTATTTTATTTAAAATATTGATTTATTTCAGTGGCCCCAGTAAGTATTTGGACACTTAAGATTCAAGATTCAAGAGTTTTATTTGTCACATACACAGTTATATACAGAATATACAACCGGCAGTGAAATGTAAGCCAACCCTTTCCCTTTTTTATACAAGTACAGTCAAGTACCACAGTGCATTCATTCTTTTTCAATGAAACGAAAGAAAAACCAACCTTACAAGACCTATGTTTTGTGTAACAGATGCAAGTGTGATGACATTCCTCCATCTACACCAACACACTGGGAGAATGTTGATCCCAGAAAACCATATCAGGTAACAGGAAGTGCTTATCATAGCTGATCATGTTTAGGTCGGAACTGTGACATTCTCTTTGAAAATGTTTTCCTATCTCAATCAGTTAATCTCTCTGAGAAAAGCCAGCAGAGAACATCAGATGATGGAGAGATTTGTCAGGGATGATGGGTTACTGCATTATCCCATCATATCCATCAAGAGAATACAAAACATGGACCTTTGGGAATTGTTTTGTAGGTAATGAGAATGGTCCTAGATGGAGCAAGACATTTTAGTGAATCTAATGAAAACATGTTTCACCCTAAAAAATTAATAAAAACAATAAAATTAAACAATGTATTGCCTATAATTCTTAGGAAAAAAATCCAGTTGATGAGGATCAAAGGACAATCAGATATTGAAGAGCAAATCCTGTTTCATGGCACAAGCGGTAAAAATGTGCACTCTATTTGCACATTTAATTTCAGCTGCAGACTATCAGACAAGAGAAGAAAGGGACACGTACTAGGCAAAGGTGGAATGAGGTTCTGATTTTTACTTGGTAGTTTTTGCATTTATAAAAAATGTATAATAACAACTTTTTTTTTTTTTTTTGCAGGAACCTACTTTGCAAAACATGCATCATTAGCTACCAGATATGGTGAAAACACCGGCCAGGGAACCAAACTAATGCTGATTGCCCGTGTTCTTGTCGGGAAGTGCAAAACAGGCCAACAAGATTATTGTACACCCAATGATGACCAGGATGAAATCATACACGATAGTTGTGTAGATAATGCACTCTGTCCAAGGATTTTTGTTATCTTTGATTCCAATCAGATATATCCAGAGTATGTGCTTGAATATTGCTGCAACTAATTTAAAGCTGCAGTCCGTAAGTTTTGCCTCTTTGTCGCCATCTCCGTTTGAATTGCAATTGCAGCTATTTGCGTAATTATCGTCTTTACGTGGGTTGTGCATCGGCATTGCTCCTCAGCGCGGATTAATCTAATGTTTTGAGTAGTATGTGTGGCTGTCATTCAATCACCTCAACGGTGTGGATACTGTACTTCGTCTCGGATGTATGACCAGACAAGAATTTTCCTCGCAAAATGTCATCTGAACAAGTAAGTAACATGTCTGCCACTTTTGTTCTGACCAACTGAGGAAAAAAAAAGCATTAGAATAAATCATGCTACCAACGGTGATTAAATCGACCAATGGCTTAGATCACATCAAACCGTGCAAATTATTATTATTGTTATACTTTGTTCTCAAATTGTTAATGTTAACAACATCAGCATTGCGTGACTACGTGTATTTAGTGTGTATGAGCATTCATTTTACACTGTAAAAAAATGTATACTAAAAAAGACGGCAGCTGTGGTTGGCAGAAATTTACTGTAAAAAATACGGTAGCGACATTTTAGGTTTTATAGATTTAAGTTAAATTTACAGTAAATAACCGCATTTCATTAACTGAAATAATGTTAAATTATCAACTTATTGAAATACTAATATCTGTTATGTACCTTTGATATATACTGACAACCACCAAATCACAGTGTTGATGAGAGTCACATGATGAATCAAATCTCATCAAAAGCAGCTTTTAGGAGGACAATACTAATATATAGAAGGTGCACAGTGTCATTCACACAAACACTAAACACCATCATGGTAGAGATTTATTTGTCACATACACAAATAAATAAAACTCTTGAACTCTCTTTAATGTAACATAAAACCCTAATGGACATAACTGATTTAATAAAAAAAAAAAAAAAAAAAAAAAAAGTTATTTTAACGAAAATACATCAAATGTGAAGTGTCATGCAGGGAATTGTAAATTCCAAAAACTGTAAATTTAAATGGTAAATTTAGATCTATTACAGTTATTCACCATATATAGTCTGGAAACTTTCTGTTAACCAGTACATTTTTTTTTAACCGTAGCCTCTTTACAGTCTTTTACCGTTAAAATCAAGATAATTTTTTTACAGTATAGATTTCAATTTCCGCACAGTCTAATCTTTTGCTTTTGGCTACGGGTGACTCTCCAGTTGTCACTGATGATTGTCATTTGGATCCTTCTGGATTACAATCCGCCATCAAAATGATACTTTTAATTATTCCAGCTGCTGTGAGAAAAAGCTATAAAAGATCCGCCACCTGCAGCATCCTCACATGCGATACTACTACTAGCCAGACTCCTTTATGTATACAGACGTGATATAATGACGCAAATACAAATAGCGGCATGCTCGAATTTCCTGCGGAAACCCACCAGTACCACTCAAATTATAACATTATTACAAGCTTACCATTGTGAATCGGGCTAAGGTAAAGAGATAGTTTTCTCAAATTGGTTTTGGATAATTTTTAACCAAAAAAGTTATGGACTGCAGCTTTAATAAAAGTATTACTGCAACAATGAATGCTTAAGAAATTAGAGAATGTGTGTAAAATGCCAGAATGTTTATATCTTTGGGGAAATATTTTTGCAAAAGGTTGTGATTTTATGTTAATGTTATATAAATATAATATATATATATATATATATATATATATATATATATATATATTTTTTTTTTTTTAGTTTTTTTTTATGTCATATTGTTTGAATTTAACATTTATTTTCATGCAGATACAGTAAACGCATCAGAAGCTCATATGAAGTAGTACTTTCCCTGCTACTCTTGGCCTAGAATGTTCTCATCATTAAAAAAAAAAAGAAAAAGAAAAAATTTAAATTAAGAGTCAGCACAGATCTTCACAAACCTGATGAAATCAAGAGGACTTTATTCACATCATCAGTCCAATCACAGAATTGTTCATTTTGGGAGACACATATCCCAAAAAGTTATTTATTACTTGCCTCATGATGTGAAGACGAAGCACTTCCAAATCAATAATCAAATAAACCTATATATTACTTAAATATTACTTAGCACCTCAACTTGTTCTTACTCTGTCTCTATGTGCATTGTAACTTCTAAATGTTCTTTATTCTTTAAAAGAATAGTTCACCCAAAAATGAAAATTCGATTTAATAATTCACTTACTTTCACAGTCGCTTCAAACATGTATGACTTTTTTCTTTTTTCTTTTGTGGAACGAAAATGAGATTTTTGAATAATGTACCAGTCACTTTTTCATGCAATTACAATAAATTGGAACTAGAGCTTTCAAGCTTCAACAAGGACATAAAATTGTCATCATAATACAAAATATCCTCTACAGTTCAATTCTTCTGAAGCCAGCTTTGTGTGATGAACAGACTTTATCATCAATTAAAGCATCATAAAAGTGGACCAAAAAAGCATCATAAAAGTTTTTTTTTTTTGGGCAATATCTTCTCAGTAAATCAGTTAATGACAAAACCAGTCTGACTAATTGGTTTATGAATTAGATTGATCAGATTCTCAGGACCAACTGATGATTTGGTCACAATGTTTAACTCACATTTTGGTTGGCTGCTCATATGGTTGACTTGGAATTTACTTAATGACCACTTCTATAATGCTTTTTGTGCGCCTAGGATATTCTTCAAAATATCCTTCCGTGTTCCTCAAATTCAAACCTTATAAGCTTAGAGAGTAAATAACGAAATTCGCTTTTGGGTGAATTACTCTTTTATATCCACTATGTGTATTTTCTGCAGAAAATGGAATTGCAGCCTGTTTGTTTGCAAGCCCAGCACGACAGTACTGGTTCATCCAAAGGCAACAGATTGAGGTGGGACTCCTGCTTGGCTGAGAATGATCGAAGACTTTTTGCAGTTCTGTTTGGTGCTGCTAGTGGAAAAGAACCACACAGTGCTTTAAAGTATAACTTACTCATCTCTCTGTGACTGGCTAACCAGCAAGATTCAGTCAAAGTAGTCTTCAATGTCAATATTAGGATTAAGAAGCTCTTCCCCATATCGGGACAAGTCCATTTGGTTGAGAATGAGGTTTTCGAAGGTTTCCTCCAGATCCGTCTCTCCGATAAGGACGGCCCCTACCATTCGGCCCCCAGTCAGAACCACCTTCACATATTCCTGCCCTTTTGTACAGCGCACAAGAAGCTCATGGTCCTGACCCAAACCCTGAGCATTAAACTTCCCTAGCAAAACCACCTTTAAAAAAACAAAAACAACAGGCAATAAATGCTTGCTAAACTGATTGTCAAAACTGAAAACTACTTTTGTGCCATTAATTAATTAGAGAATGCTTTTAAATTCTAATGAAATTCCCTTGAATTTGAATTAAGCTAGCAAAAAGTGGAATAATTATTTATTATAATAGTATTTTTTAGAATAATTAAGTTACATTTTACAATATAAATTAAACAAAATTATTAAAATAAATCACGTAACCATAAATAACCCATAAACATGTTATGACACAACATGAGGATTTTTTTTCTCTGCCCTTTTTTAAAATTGCATCTTGCATCTTTGAACTGTAAATTTCTTCTGTCATTCCAGTTCTGACTTCAATTCTGAATTCTCAAATTCTGAATTTTAAGCCAGTAAGTCTGAGAATGAAACACACACACACACACATACATACAGACACACACACACACACACACACACACACACACACACACACACACACACACACACACACAGTCAAACCAAAATGTATTCAGACACCTTCAACATTTTCTCACATTATCACAGTTTATTTGCTATAGTTTAGAAAATGGTAATAAAATATGACAGTTTAACTCTAGTTAAACAAATTCCTCTTGATAATGTCAGATAACTTTGATAGAAAGGATTACAATCAACCAATCAGCTGTCAGCTGTTAAATTTAAGTACACAATTAGATAATACTAATTTAGGTCAACCAGTTTCCAAGCAATGCTTCATTTTGTTCAGTCTGTGGTATGAAAGGTCGCAGTAGCAATTAAGGAAAAAACACTTAAGCAAAACATGGTCAGGGCAAAGTGTCTGAATAATTTTGGTCCCAATTTTTTTTTTTTGCCTGGTAGTCCACTGTATGAAGAATTTGTGGGTATAATATGTCAGTTTACTTTATTTTGCTATCCTCTCTTACATTAAAAATTATATCTGGTGTCTGAATAATTTTTGGTTTGACTGTGTGTATGTATAACAGAAATAAACAAACAGAAGTACTCACCTTGTAGTTGAAGAACTTGGTGATGTGTGTGAACAGCTCAAAGCAGAAGTCCAGCTCTATGGGCTGCTCCAGCACATCTGCAGCCATACATCTCGCCGCGTACCAGCCCATCTGACGCGCCTGAGTCCTCAACCGCATCTTTGTGTAACAGGAGAGAAGATTTAGAAAGTTAATTTTCTGGGCATCACAATAAAGCGAATCGCCGACCCAGAATTGTAACCATTGTGTATATAACAAGTATCAGGTATTGGCTAAATTCTCATGTTACAAAAAGTATGAGATGAAATGCACAAATGCAGTAACTGAGGTGCAGTCGTACCTGTTGCCAGAGAGCGCTGGGCTTCCAGCCTGCAGTACACACATCACCAGCCGCATACACATCCTCTTCAGACGTCCGCATATGATCATCCACTCTCAGACCATGATCTGCTGCCAGCTCAAACTGGAATAGGAAAAATATGAAACACATAAGGGATATAACTTCTTGATGTTCTTTTCATTGACATAAGAAGATCAATGTGCTTAAATTTACCTAAATATTCAAAGGTGGAAAATATACCTTGCTTTGCTTATACTTTATTATGGATGCACTGACAATTCAAATTCTGTTCAAATTCTATAGTATTTTGTGTAAATAAATGAATGGGGAAAAAAAAAAAAATAAAAAATAAAAAATAAAAAAATAAAATATATATATAAAAACACATTTTATAATAGTAACAATAGTAAAAAGTAATGACAAACTTAATAAAATTAAAATGACTAAAAATAGTGGTTATTATTACTCAAAACATAGAAAATACAACAACGTGACTATTTATAAATTAATTTTAAATAAATTTATCATCAATAAAATCCAATATTTACCAACAAAGATAATTAAAAAAGTATACTATTTAGTAAAAAATAAATAAAATAAAAACGTTTTGATAGCTTTTAAAGATTTTCTTAATAAATAAAATTGAAAAGTCAAATATATGTGTCGATTCAGATGCATATTTATTTTACATTGTTGCCATGGAGAAAAGGATCAGTGTTCGGCACGACACCTGTTGCACTGACAACAAAATCACAGCCATAAATCTTCCCATTGGTTAACTGGACATAAGCTGGCCACAGCCCTACGGAAAGTAAAAAAAAAAAAATTATAAAAGTTTTTTTATTTTATTTTAGCTGTAAAACACTGATGCTTCATTTTTGTTTAAGTGAATGATTTAATTTAGATTTCTAACCTAATTCAGATTTCTTTGTGCTGAGTTTGGACAGCAAAAACTCCTGCTGAGTGAAGATCTCATCAACTTCACACTCATATTCTATATGGACTCCACTGGAACTCTGAGAAATTAATAGAAAAAAAGAGAATTAAGTGACAAGAGATCATTTCCACCATTTTAAGGTGGCTAATGTACAAAAGCAAAAATGAATACAAACCTGCTCTGCTCCTCTTAATTCAATCCCTTCATGCCAATCTGGGCCCAAAGCACTGCCAAACTCTCCTGAAGCCCCACTGTGGCCTGCTATGAAACATACACTTGCGCAATTGACCTTTTGATCAGATGGGAATTACTGAAAATATTGTGGGTTTTGAACAAAGTAGATTTTTTAATTTTTTATTTAAGTAGATGTGAGAACAGAAGATAACTTTTTATAATAATTTTATTTTTAATATATATTTTTTTACAAATCTGTAAAAATCTACCTTGCTTTGCATGGCGTGTATGATATGCTATTTATTAGGAATGCACTGACAATACCAATGAGCTAATGAATACAAGTTTACAGTACTTTGTCTAAGGGTGCGTTTACACAATACCATTTTCAACTAAAAACAGAAAACTTTTTATGTGTTTTGGCCATTCATTTACACAACAATGCCGTTTTGTGGGCCTGGAAATGCAAACTTTTGAAAATGTGTTTGAACGTGAACGTTTTTTTGAAAAAGACACCATTATTGTCTCCTTGTAAACTACAAAAATGCTAATGCTAAATGGTGACGCAATGCGCATGCGTATTATGTATTTAGTCTATAGGTTTGAAGTGTTTCTTTACAAAGTTACATTGCCAACTACTGGCGTGGCATGTGATTAAATGTAATTATTAAAGCTTTTTTTTTTTTTTTATATATATTAACTTTAATTGAACATTTAATTAAATCACATTAAGTTAACTCCAAGTAAAACTTTTTAAGTTATATTTTATTAGTGAGAAAACAGGCTTTCCATTGTATTACAGTGGCACTCATATACTTACTTCCCATCAAAACTGGCAGAAGAGGGCAGCAGTGCACTTGTGTGAGAATGTGAGGTGAATTCATACCTTCATTCTTGTCAGTAGTGTAGCGTGATCTCTTGCATGGCAATGACCTGTCTTTCTTTTCAGCTTTCAGTGAGGGAATGAGAAACTGAGCAGCCCCTGCATCAAAGAATGTGTTTCCCATGGCTTTATCCTTTATAGCCCAGATCACCTCACAACCCTCTACTTCATACCTACAGGAACAGACAGCAGGAATTATAGAAGATCCATCTCAATAAATCTCGATTAGCGTTTGGACCTAGACATCCTTTAATTATTACTATTTTCCACAATATTGATAGAAAAATCATCAAAATATAATATAATTTTAAGCATTTAATAAAAAGCCTTTAGATAAAAGCACTGGTGTTTCCTTGAGTTTGCTGTGTAGATCCTTTATTGTTAATAATTATTTGGGTTGATACAGATACTTACACCAATTCTAATGCGATTCCTCCATTGCCAATGACAACTATCCGTTTAGCCTTTGATAAGCGCTTTTGAAACTCCTGTGAAAATAGCATAAAAAAGCACAGACAGTTTTTCTTTTTCTTTTTTATAAATAATAATAGTTCTGCATCAAATTCGTGTTTTTTGGCACCTCAGAGTTATATTCATATACATACACTATATAGACAAAAGCATTGGGCAACCTGACCATTACACCAACAGGGACTGTAATGACATTGGTCATTGCATGCAACCCATGGGGTTGAGGTCAGGGCTCTGTGCGAGCCAGTCAAGTTCTTCCACACCATCCAACCATGTCTTTATGGACCTTGCTTTGTAAAGTGGGGCACAGTTGTGCTGGAACAGAAAAGGGCCTTTCCCAAACAGTTCCCACAAAGTTGGAAGCATAGCTAAGCTAAAGCATTAAGAGTTCCTTTTACTGGAAGTAAGGGGCCTAGCCCAACCATAAGCCCTCCTTCATCAAACTTTACAGTTGACAAAATGCAGTCAGGCAGGTAACGTTCTCCTGGCATCCGGCAAACCCAGACTCGCCCATCAGAGAAGTGTGATTTGTCACTCCAGAGAACACGTCTCCACTCCTCCAGAGTCCAGTGGCGGCGTGCTTAACACCACTGCATCTGACGCTTGGCATTGTACTTGATGATGTGAGGCTTGCATGCAGCTGCTCGGCAATGGAATATTGACTTGATTATTTATAATTCTACAGAGATATATATATAGATAGTACTTTTTCTATTCTATTTCTATTATAATTTCCTCCTTGTGTTTTTAACTGTGAATTTGCACTGTCCATGGAGCGGACCTGTTTACATTTCACTGCCGGTTGTATATTCTGTATATAACTGTGTGTGTGACAAATAAAACTCTTGAATCTCTTGAATCTTGAAGTTCCCGCCGCACAGTTTTTGTGCTGATTTAATGCCAGTGGAAGTTTGGAACTCTTTAGCTATGGAATTAGCAGAGAGTTGGCATCTTTTACACACCACGCACTTCATCACTCAGTGGCTGGTTCAGTCTGTGACTTATACTACTTACAGTTGACTATGGTATATCTAGCAGGGATGAAATTTCATAAACAAATTTATTTTGCATCCTATGACAGCACCTCGCTTGAATTCAGAGTTCTTCACAATGACCTTTTTTTTCCACAAATGTTTGCAAATGCAGACTGCATGGCTAGGTGCTGAATTTTATACACCTGTGGCAATGGGTCTGAATACCTAAATTCAACAATTATTAGATATAATGATACTTTTGTCCATATAGTGTATATTCATTATTAATGAGCTCCAGTGTACCTGAGCACTGTCCGTGTCTCGTATGCCCAGCACATGAGGTTTGTCTTGAATAAGAAGCTTGGGTCTGCCTCCACTGCAGAGACACAACTTTTTATAATGGAATGTCTGGCCATTCTCTGCTTGTAAATGCTGCAAAAATGGGAATACAGGAATAAAATTAAATTTTGAATATGTAAAAGAAACAAGGTGTGTGTCTTAACATACATGTTCCTTAGCTCGCAGGAGTTTGACTGCAGATTGTATGACTTTCAGATTGGGATACTTTTCTTCTAAAACACTGGATGGCTGTTCCTCGACATCGAATTCCTCCAAGGTCTTCGACACCTACATGGAGAAAGGTAGATGACAAATAACTCTTTTTAATTCAATATAAAGATTATTGGTTTAGGGATAAATTACATTAAAGTATATTTTAGTTTATCATAAACGCTTGCCGGTACACTTTAACCATTTCTAAGACAGCAGAAATGGTTATTCATGACCTGCATTACACATAGGCGGAGTTTGAGGGTCCAAGAGCCAATGATTTTGTCTGAGATATGAATTAAAAAATAAATAAATAATATAATTAATATTTTCTCATTTTATTCGTCTTATCATTTTAGTGCAGAATGAGTAAATCTGTTTGTTTTTAGGATGCCAAAAATGTTTAGAGTTAAATTTTTAGGCTGATTAATTTTTTAGCCTGCTCTACCCTCAGTGGTCTAAAAGTGCTCATCAATGTCAAAATGATTGAGATGGCCAATCAAATCAAAGAAGGCAGGTCTTACTGTCATATTGTCACAACGCAACGAGAGTTCGTGGAAAGATGTAAGTAGATGCAAGACTTGTTTTATGATAGAAATGTTCAGCTACCGATAGTCATAGACCATCTAGTGATGCAAGCTACTCAACTTTTTATGAAATTTTGCCATTTTGAATTGAAAAAATGCGATCATGATTCATGTAATTCATGAATGTGACAACGAGGCAAAAAACGTTTGCATTTTCTACATGTTAGACGTGCGAATAATGTGCACATTTTAAACAGTGCAACTGTTTAAATTGATTATTAATTAGCTACTACAACTGGACTTGGAACGTATTTTACCATTCTTATTTATTTATTCCCTTTTATTACTAGTAGAATTATTACTATTATTCTTATTTATAATAATATAAATTATACCTGTAAACACTTAGTCTGTCGATAGGTGCCCTAAGCACAAAAGTAAAACTCTGCCTATGGCATTACATATAAACAGCATTTTATATCAATTTAAACTATATAACATTTTTATTTTATTGTCAATAACATGAAATTAAGTGCCCAAAACATTACATTCATTTTTATATAGTGTATTATTTCCATAATAAGTACTTTAAAAGTATGCTAAAGTGTACTTTTTCACAAGGGACACTCATTTGTATATTAATAAGTACTGTATATTCTGTCAAAGTAGGGTGTATTATTTCCATAATAGATTTTTGGTTTATGAATTATATGTATATGTATTATATTAGATTTACATTGTACCCCTTTTCTCACCTCTAAACTGAAATTTATTAAGTAAAATGTATAATATATATATATATATATATATATATATATATATATATATATATATATATATATATATATATATATATATATATATATATATTTTTTTTTTGTTTCTTCATGACACAATAAACGTTTAAGAATTTAACGTTGAAGTTAATGTTGAAGAAGTTAAATTTTCCAGAATGAACAGTCAAAGTGCTGAAAGAAAGACACGAAACGTCAATGTGAAATATCAAACCTGTTTGAAATTTGTAACTGTCTTCACTAAAGGAGAGGCTGTCAGAAGATAAACCTCATCTGATGGGAGCTGCGATGCGATCTGCGAAAGTTATGAGATTGGAAAGTTATCAGACAGACCAGCCATTAGATCAGTTATCGTTTTTGATGTGCTCATACCTGTTCTGCACACGTTACACCTGCGATTCCTCCACCTACGATGACAAATGTGACTTGTTTATCTGAAGCCATTGAACTTCAGCACATGTCGGGAGCTCCGTTTGTGGATACGAACGAACTTATGTCAGACTGAACGACAACACTATTGAACTGCTCGGTTCTTGAGACCTTCTCGATATTTTGTGTTGTCTGTCTCTTGTGTTGTGCTAGAATCAAATCAATCACTTAAGAAGACACGTATAAAGAGCAGCCTCATTCCGACTATATTTAGACT
Source organism: Paracanthobrama guichenoti (assembly GCA_018749465.1). Taxonomy (NCBI): domain Eukaryota; kingdom Metazoa; phylum Chordata; class Actinopteri; order Cypriniformes; family Gobionidae; genus Paracanthobrama; species Paracanthobrama guichenoti. Next base: position 18,159,771 of record CM031946.1, read on the forward strand.
TCCGTGTTTACCTTCTTTCAGCTGACTACAGAAAGCGTTGAGGGTCAAACAGTATGCGCTAAAATATACGAGCTACGTAGCTACTGTAGAGCCAAATGCATTCCTGTTAAAGATATTAAAAGGTAAAAACCTGTCGTGGACAACTTTTAAAGTTTTATAGCCTGTGTTAAACCAAGCTAAACCCTTGTAGAAAAAAAAAAAAAGAAAGAAAGAAATGTGCTCAACTGTATTTAATGTGCACTTGTAGTGTAGCTACTTTAAATTTTAAAAATAGGCCTATGCTTTAAAAAGATATTTGCAGATAATATAATATTAGTGAAAAAGGCCACTTAAGTGTACTTAGAGTACACTTTCATGAGTGTTTTTTTATTTTATATATATATATATTTTTTTAAATAAAAATATATAGGCTATATTTAAATCATGTTGAAAATAATCTTTTGTCATGCTTTTAAAAAGTACTTATTTCGATATGTTGACTAGCATATAAGCACATGCATTTGATTATAGGTTTAAATGTAGTGTGTTATTAGATATTATTTAAAGTTGCCTATATTTTAAGTGTACTAAATTGCAACATCATTATATGTGCAATTAATTTATAAATAGGCTGATATACATTTTTAAATAGAAATGATATTTAGTAGCTATATTTAAGTTTATGGTAAAAGACAACATTTCCATTTAAAAGACAACAGAAATAATTATGAAATGACATGTGCTTAAGTATTACTTAAGTTGGTCAAAAAAGCACTCTTAAGGTCAACTAACTGCATTTAATAAACATTTAAACTATAATACATTCTAAATTAATTTTAAATATCATGCAATAAGTGTCCAAAAACATTACATTCAGTTTGCATTTAAAGAGGTAGTTGAGAAGATGGCTTGAGGGTGAGTAAATTATGGGATAATTTTCATTTTTGGGTGAACTAACCCTTTAAAGTATAGGATATATTATTTCCATTAATAAGTATATATATATATATATATATATATATATATATATATATATATATTTTTTATTTTTTTTTTTTTTTTTTTTTTTTTATTTATTTATTTTATTTTTTTAAGTATGCTAAAGCGTACACTTCTTACAAGAGACAATAATTTATTATAAACTTATATCTGGTTACATTTTGATACTTGAAGACCATAGACTGTATTGACTGATACATTATGGTGGGGTTGGTTTGGGACAGTGATTTTGATGTTTGTTAAAAAAATATATATATATTGTTGCCATACCTGTCATATGTTAATACAGCAATATCACACAAGCAAGTGTTGTTATAAATATCAGCACTGTTGTGAGTGCTGCAGGTAATTACATATAGCCGGTATAAAATGGGATACATGGTAATGTCCTCTGATTTTTATGTCTGAAGAGTGTTGCTTTCGTGAGTCACTGACTGAAAATAAACCAAGAGTGTCAAATGTGTCAAAACAAGTGAAAAAATATCAGAATAACATACACGGACACAGAAGTGTTATCTGAATTACTGTGTGCACTGGCATACCCTTTAAATGTTGATATGTTGATAATGTTGATATGCCCCTTAGACATGTTAAAACATTGCCCCAAATGTGGCACATCAACCCCCTTATTTGATCCACACAGAAAGAGATGCCCCTGGACATGATGATAACTTAAGTTCATTGGACAGGAATGCTCATATGGTAATATTCTCTTCTCGGAACATGCCCGAGTTATTCTAACCTAATGAACTGCATGTGTGGTGTGCTGTTGTTTATTCTTTAGGCTAATCTTCCTTTGTACTTGCACTTACTGCATGTGTCATTTTCCTCAACTATAAACTCAAAAAGTTACTACATTCACTACATCACTCAGAACTATAGAAACACCGATATATGGAAAGAAAACTAGTCCTGTAAAATTGCGATTAATCGCATCTAACAGAAAAGTTTGTAAATATATAATGTGTGTGTGTGTGTGTGTGTGTGTGTGTATCAAACGTTTATGTTCGATGCGATTAATCACGATTAATCAATTTGACAGCACTAGAAAAAAAACACAAGTACCTGCTGAAACAACAACGTTGAGATGGTTTATACTGGTTTGCAGCTAAACTGCTCTTGGGAAAAACAACTGTGCTTAATTGTATCCAATGTACACTTGTAGTGTACTTCAAATCTTAAAAACTATACTTGAAGATAATAAATGAAATTAAAAGCTACTTAAGTGTACTTGAGTACACTTTAATGACTATGTTTTTTTAACACACTTGAGAACACTAAAAGTGAAATCTGTAATAATCTCAAACTGTTTTATTTCAAAGTACATTTTAAATCATTATGGTTTAATACTCTTTTGTCATGATTTCAAGTTGATTTACTTTGATGTGTTGATTAGCATACTAAATCACATGTAAAGTATGTGATTATAATTTAACTGTCGTGTCAAGTTAATATATATGATCCCCATGATCCTTTAGAGAATAAAGCGGGAGTAAGTAAATTGCAACTTCATCATCACTTGTAATTACAAATAATATTCAAAAATCTTGACATATACAAACTTCAATAGAAAAGACATTAAAGTATATTTTTGTTTGCCATAAATGCTTCAGGACTCACTTTAACCATATTTGAAATATGAAGGAGAAGTAATTAATTATGAAGTGTCACTAGATACAGTCTCTCGGCGTCCCGTTGATTGATCGTCCATCTTGCTAGAAGAATGCTCGGAAGGAGGTCTGAATGCCCTTTTCCTCAGTTACATGTACTAATTAAGTCAGAAGACACTATAAAGTTCAGCTAATTCCATTTAATGTAAATGTAAACTGCAGTACAATTTTATTTAATTGCAATTAATGTTTGCACACAAACAATGTTTCCACTATATATATATATATATATATATATATATATATATATATATATATATATATATATATATATATATATATATATATATATATATATATATATATATATATATATATATATATATATATATATATAACAATATATGTAAGACACCAGCATCCAGAACACAACATGTGATCAGTTGAGATTTATTTAAAATATTTTGCTAAGATAAAGTTGATACTTAAATAAAATAAACTTCCCCAAGTTCTGAAAGTAAAACCTCAAAATAAATAAATAAAAAATGATCCACTAAGAAAGCATGAGATATGAAACATCAGTTGCACTGGACAAAATGACACACTATTAACTAACTTTCCATGGGCCTAATTAAAAGTACAAGTTAATTATCCAAATTAAATGAGTCACACTTGAACTCAAGCTCTCCTCTCCTCTCTGTCTAGTCTGTGTACGTAATGGATCTGATGGCCCTGTATGTCAGCCATATTAACTGCACTGAACAGCGTCTGTAGCCTTTAACCTCCTTGTGGACACTCGCGTCATTATGACAGATATATCAACTGCCAAATTATCCGTGACCACAGCCAATCCTATTATTTACCATTATATTAATACAGGAAACACCCTCCCTTGTTTTATACGCTTAGATCAGAATAGAAATGATGTCACTATAGGGCAAAACCATATTTCGTACAACGTCAAGATAATTAGGATGTTGATTCTAAGAGGAAATTATATGAAGTGCTTCAGTGTTGTATTTGCTCACATGTGGATTCTGATTAAAAAAAATTAAAACACACACACACACACAGGCCACCCCCAAAAAATTTTATTATATTTTTGTAAAGAAAACAAAGCATATATTTAAGATTGTTAACATTGTGACATTATTTTAAATGCACACTTAAATTGGTTACAATTTATTTGGTAACACTTTATTTTACACTGTCATATAGGATATTTAGTATAATTACATGCAACCAAATCCTAATCCTACCCTAACCCTGTAAGTACATATAGTTAATTATTATTACTCAGTACTCAGTAAATATATAATTACACTGTGGCATAGTTACATTGTACTTACTCACATAAGTACTGCGTAATGTTAATTAACTACATGTACTTACTATAGAGTTATGGTTAGGTTAGGTTACTTGTAATTATACATAATTTACTGTTATCACTACAGTATGTGTATTAATGAGTAACTACATCACCTTAAAAATAAAGTGTAACTACCAAGCAGCAACCTCCCCCATTTTCTCTTGAAGCCAATATGGAAGTGACTTAAACTGCAATTCATCGACTGGCCACCAGGCTCCAGAAGGGAGCAGAATCTCATTGAGCCCCATGTTAAAATGCCCAACTTTACAGCATAAAAAAACATGTTTACAGCCTGGTGCAAATTGTGGTTTGGGTCTATACAGCTAATTTTGCCCTTCATGACAACTGTGAGGGGAGTGAATTTTGAAAAACTTATTCATTTACATTATATAAAGCCTTAAAGTTCTGCACAATTAAGTGACAGACCACTTTGAGTGACAGGAGGATTGTCGTTTGTCTGCTGTCTGTTAGCCCACGGGGTTACGGGGTAACGTGCGATGACGCGCTGCCAAGATGGCAACGGCCAGCTCGACCCTACTTGCGCAGGAAGGGGCCATTACAGTTCTCCTGGCAACTGCCAAACCTAGACTCGTCCATCGGCTTGCCAGACAGAGAAACGTGATTCATCACTCCAGAGAACACGTCTCCACTGCTCTAGAGTCCAATGGCGGCGTGCTTAACCCACTGCATTCGATGTTTTGCATTGCGTTTGGTGATGTAAGGCTTGGATGCAGCTGCTCGGCCATGGAAACCCATTCCATGAAGCTCTTTACGCACTGTTCTTGAGCTAATCTGAAGGCCCTGTAGCTATTGACTCTGCAGAAAGTTGTTGACTTCTGCGCACTGTGCTCCTCAGCATGCGCTGACCCCGCTCTGTGATTTTACGTGGCCTGCCACTTCGTGGCTGAGTTGCTGTTGTTCCCAGTTGCTTCCACTTTGTTATAATACCACTAACAGTTAACCGTGGAATATTTAGTAGTGAGGAAATTTCACGAATGGACGTATTACGCAGGTGGCAACCTATCAAAGTACCACGCTTGAATTGACTGATCTACTGAGAGCGACCCATTCTTTCACAAATGTTTGTTGAAGCAGTCTGCATGCCTAGGTGCTTGACTTTATACACCTGTTGCCATTGAAGTGATTGGAACACCTGAATTAAATGATTTGGAGGGATGTCCCAATACTTTTGGCAATATAGTGTACTAGTAGATGACCACAAAATACAGTATTTTTTTATTTTAAACATAAATTAATTATGTGCATGACATTTTATCATTACAAATGTCCATCTTGTGAATGGGAAAGGGACTGTGTGAAAATGTATGGCTAAAACTTTCATTAGGCCTTACTTGTCCATCTCTATTGCTGATGATGCATCAGTCATTATCTGAAATGTCACTGACGTATTTTTCTGCTTGACTGATTCATGTGTATTGCAGCTGGCCCTGCTACATTGATATATTTCATCTATTTCTGTAACATCTTTTTATTAGAGCAGCCACAGAATGTGTGCGACTGCTCACACGGTGGGCATTCACCATCAGAGAGAAGAGGAAAAATGAACAGAATATTTTTATGTGATTGCCAGTTCAAACATGTGGACAAAATGATAGTCACTATGATACTAACTGAGACTAATGATAGTCAAACATTTTCACACTACTTTTTTTGTGTGTGCATGTGTGTATATATATATATATCTTACATGTCCACTAAAGGATTTTTCTCAATTAGTTGAAATTAGCAATGATATTATGCAAATTATATACATTGAAATGCACCAATACCATATTGTTACATTTTCAGGAATCAAGTCAAAGTTGTAATAATAATAATAGTAATAATAATAATAATACATCAAAAAAATAATACATTCTGTCACAGATCCAACCATGTCCCTCACACCAGACTCAATCACTCCTCCCACACGGTCCCAATCACCCGAATTCTGAAGCACCTGTCACTAATCATCAACGCCTTTAAATGCTGCCCTCAGCCTGCACTCACCGTCCGGTCTCGTCTTAGACAACCCGACTCCCACGCTCGTGGATCCCATGCCGTCTTGTTGTGGCCGAGTATTATCCCCGTGATCGCTTTCTTCCACCTGGGCAACGCAACCTGAATCTCCGCTACAGTTAAACCCTTCTCCATCTCTCTTCAGTCCCTTCCGTGCCTCTTCAGTTGTCTGCTGCTAATAAACATATCTGGGTTCACTTACGTCTGCGTCTGCCTGTTATTCATGACACATTCATTTTATATGGGACTTTTCCACATATTCCACTACATTTGAACAGAAACCAATAGTCAAATTATATGCATTATATGGATTATTATAAAGAGAATATGACCTTCTCTTCATATTTTAAAGACACATTGAAAATTTTGCAGTAGTGATCTATAATACACAATAACTTCCACCACTGACCGATTTCCTGATAAAGCAAATTAATAGTTGACATAATAATTTAGTAATTATTTAACAATTTTCATCAAAGACATTGAAGAAAATATTAAAACATCATTACATAAAAGGTTCTTGCATAATAGCTGTTTTTGACTGGATGTTTTATGTATTATATGGGAAGTGCTCAAATTCAATTTATTTGCACAACATTTACTTAAAATTCACTCAAAAATATTTGAAATACAAGGCAATGTGCATTCTCAAATAGGAATCAGCCAAGCATGTCAAAGTTTGCTGCCAATCCCACTGAATCTCTAGTTCTTTTTTCATAATCTGAACATTAAGATGGCCAAAGTCTGGTCCTAGATCTTGTGTATGTGTTTGTATGTATTTTCCCAAACTGTTTTCTCTGTTACTGTTTTCAATGCCTTTTTTTGTACCTCCTCGGTTTTACCATCAGCACATGTGGTTTTGTATATGCAATAACTCTTTTTAGATAGTGGGTCAGAGGTCTATAATGAGCTAAAATGGTGCATAAATGGATTGTCTTTTATGGCTATAATAGCCTACAGTAATCAATGTATACAACCACTTGATGTGGGACCTCCGCATCCAATCAGATGGAGTCAGACAGAGTTCTAATGGCTAATGTTTGTGGTATATAACCACATTTGCAATACATGGTACTTGATCAGTTTCTGTTGAAGATTATATATCACCTTTTACACTCTACAAAAAAAATGGGTTAAAAACAACCCAAGTTGGGTTGAAAATGGACTAACCCAGCAATTGGGTTGTTTTAACCCAGTAAATGGGTTGTTTTATCCCAGCGGTTGGGTTATATGTTTGCTTAAAACAACCCAATCGCTGGGTTAGTCCATTTTCAACCCAACTTGGGTTGTTTTTAACCCAGCATTTTTTAGAGTGTATCATTTTCTTTAACAAAATTATGACGGTAATCTGTAATCAAAAATGACGGTTTTAAACGATAAGTCTTGCTGTATTGCTCTAATTCATTTCTTTTCTTTTCTTTTCTTTTCTTTTCTTTCTTTATTGCTCATGTATTGCTTTGAAATTTGGCTATCAATAATAAACACAAAATCTTGTAGACAATGGGTTTATTGACCTTATTGTAATGACATTGAGCAGAGAAGTGGATTATCTTTTTCTTTTATTAGAAAATAAATCAAAACAAAATGTCAATTCTTTGCTATTCATGTACTTTTTATAATACATTTTATTAACGTGCCGTCATGATAGCATGATTCAAAACACTATATGTGGTCTGAGAACCTTATTGTCATGCAAGGTTTACCATGAACTGAAAATGCTGCAAACAATTGTTTACATCAAAAGGCACTGTCTTTTGTGTACAATGTGGGGGGATCAACAAATAAAAATGAAAACAATTGGAATAACATACAAACAGAATAATTTTCATCATTATCATACATAGTACATTTATTTTACTGTAGGGGTATGCTTCTCGCTTTGGTGTGCGAGAGTTCCTGGGTTCAAATCCCGGACGAGCCCCCAGTTTTGTTGCATTTGAACTATAAGGGCAGGTAAACAGGTGACTGCAGCAGGTCTCTCTTTCCATAAGTGTTGGATCCGACGTTGGTTGGCGCATATACGGTGCCGATGGTATTGCTGGATCGGACGAGAAAATCTGCTAATCTCTGAGTCACACAGGTGGCTGTATTGCACCTCCTCTTTTCGATGTGATGACTAAAAGGTAGGTAAGAAGGTTATTCAGTCATTAGTCATATGCCTAAATAAATTTCATTACCTTATGTTTTTTTTCATAATTCAAGTCACCATGAAATCAAAACGGACAGTTCTTGTTATTATTGAATATTATAAATGATTCCCTAAAAACATGTTTACTGGCGTGAGGGTGGGGCAACCTGTAACTCACATAGGATAACTACAAACTACAACAATCCAATCAATTCCTAATGGAGAAAATCAAATCCCGCCCAAATTGTTTTTTTTGTTCAAGAAGCCGTTTCATTTGGATATACATCACAACAGGGAATAAAAGACTATCGCAACTTCCGCTTCATGCCCACTTTAAAGCTAAATTTAGGCAGGATTTGCAGGCAAATAAGGTACATTGTCATTTATCAATAGTGTACTGATATGAGTCAGAAGTCACTTTCAAACCAAGCAGTTAGTAGGCAGCGAGTGTTGTGTCAAGTTGCGTGACCAGCTTCAAGACAAGCGAAATCTCGATTGCACGATTACAAGTAATAATGACTAAATAACATATTATGTTGTATACAGTATGTTAGAACTGTATAGTGCACATGGACAAGTGGACACATACAAACTGTCAAACATCCCATAATTTAAACAATTAGAAAAAATTGACCAATTAAATAAATAATAATAAAAAATAACCTTATAGAACCTTAGGGCTCTTGACTCAGTTTTAAAGAATCCTTGATGCCAAATGTCTTAAATGTTTGCATGATATTTTAAAATTTAATGGGCATTTCATTTTTTTTTTTTTTTTTTTTTCTATCGATAAAGTGTGTTTACGAGCTGTTTCATTTATATTATTAATTAAAACTATGATGGGAACCCCTAAAAGGTTCTATATATAAAACATCTGACAGAACACTTCACTGATTTAGCCATTTAGATGGGTCTACATATTTTGTTGATCCTGGAACAACATTCCTTTCTGAAAATGTTGTCCTAACCCCGGAACCTAACCCTACCCATAAGTTCTCCCTAAAATCAGAAGCAAATTATAAATTAATAACACAGATGTAGAAACACCTAACCCTGGTTGGAAGCCTAAGCTTTACATAAACTGTAAACTGTCCCTCAAATCTGATTGGTTGATTGGAATGTTGTTACAGAATCAACAAAGATGTAGTTGCACTTCTTGGCAAAATCAGGTTCTGCATATAATTACTTTGATGGTACTACCTACCAAAATGGAAACAGCTTAAGCAATGAATCATAATTGGCACAATTAATTTGCTCAAGTACCTGTTCACTGCACCGAGACCCCTCGGGGGCCGTGGCCTTGTAAAACTCACAAAGGGATTGTCAGATAGATCTGTAACCAGCCACCCATCGGCCTCTCGCAAGGCATCTGGCTGCCCATTGGACGAAAGGGAGTACCTGTCGACAAGAAGAGGACACAAAGCACCATTTCATCAAGAACTGCTTATAGAGTGCCACTCTCCCCGACTATGACAATCTTCTGAAGTGGAGATGTGTTGCAAGTGGATCATTTACGCCCGCTGGTCATATCACTCTCATACACTTCTACACAGTTTTTAAAAATCTCAGAGATAGACCAAATGTGCTACCTCAAGTTGCTACCTCAAAGGAAATTGTTTTGTCAGGTAACTTAAAATGTGTTTGATGTGATGTAATATTACACTTACAAAAAAAAAAAAAAAAAAAAAGGGTTACTTTTTTGAGTTATGCCATAGAATAACCATTTTGGTTGCCCAAAGAACCTTTCAGTTTTCACCATTTTTCTTAGTGTGAAGAATATTAAAACAAATCTAAAGAACATTTTCCTACTGTAAAGAACCTTTTGTGGAGAGGAAAGTATTCAGTTTAATTGTTTAGATTCACATAAAAATGTAATTTGATATGAATCTAACTACATTTAATCACTAACAAAAGTCAAATTTAAAGGTCAAATCAACTAGAAACACAGGTAGCAGCTCATTTTTACTTTCAACACTTTCTCTTTCTTAATCACTAATTTCCACATTTTATAACAATAGTGAAGTCATAAAAGCAGAAGTACAGGAATTATTTAGTGGTGTTGTTAAAAATTCACGGATGGGATATATCTAATATTGAATTTCGATAATTCAAAATATTCAGTCATTTCTTTATTCTAAAAATAAAAGCATTTAATGGGCAGTTTGTCAGGTGAAACATGTCAGCCTATGATATAATTTAAATGAACTGATTTTGAGTGAAAAATATTCCTTATTCTTTTCTAAATCAGCCTAACTACATTAGTTTACACGAATGAAGGAATTTTTAAGGGTTGGATCAGAAGCATCCTAAAAGGATAGATAAAAAAATACATCCCAACACCTAACATTTTGACTTTTTACAATGAGTTAAAGACATACCTGTTGTGAGGGACTGTAGCGACACAATGCAGCATCACAAGGAAGATCAGGATCTGGGAGGACAGTTTCAGATGATACATGGCAGACTGCAATACTTTTCTTGTGCAAAATAAAAGGGGGGAAAAGGGCATTACCATGAGTTAAACTGCATGCCATTGTAGAAGATCGCACAAAAACACTGGAAAGCATTTTGTGGACATTTCAGACATGTAAAGCATTACCCCCCAACATTTTAGAGGCTCAATTACTTCCAAATACTTCCCTTCCAGACAAATTCCATATTTTGTATTTTTAACAGTGGACAACATTATCATTACTATTTGTAATAGCTAATTTTAAGCTAACAAAAATATTTTATTGAAAGGGTAACAGTACTCACTTCCAGCGGTTTCAAACCAGTGGACAGCAGCTCCAGAAGGTGCTGGCGATGTCTGTTTTTCACACACTCATTCACTCACTCCATCCATCCGCTCTGTTATAGGCTCCTACCCTCAACCACTTGTGACATCATCACACTTCTCCAAATATAGCTCTCAATTTCCAGCAGAGATCAGGGGTATGTTGAGAAGGGGGTTAGCTTGAAGAATTCAAACTCACAGCAAGGGTCAAACGCGACGTTGACGCTTGTCATGACGTTCGTCGTGGACATCATCATCAACTGCCTTCACGTCATAATGTTTCTAATGACTTTGAGTAAAAAGAAGTCCTTCCTGCAATGGAAAAAAAAAACAAGTACTTTTTACTCTTATTTTCTCATTACTGTACTCTCTCATTTTTACAATTATTGTTTCTGGTGAAAAATCAATGCTGTACCTGGAAAAACTTTTTCAAAATATAATAGATGTTGGGTCAGGCCTTGTTTTCCTTTGTGTGCTTGTTCATTTAATATGTTTTAAAAGTGCCAGACACTGTTCCTCTCTTGTAGCTCAATACTTTCCCTTTCCCAGGGATTCAAGTAGCAATGATTCACTCTTTATTTTAAGTCAGAGAACAAAAAGAAGTTTCGGCCAAAACCCACCAACATCCAAAGGGATTGAAATGTATGGCACATGAATTTAACACATGGATAATGTTGAATATGAAAGTTATTTAGGATTATTTCACACAAAAATGTAAATTCTTGGACATTTTTTTATTTATTTATTTTTTCTTGAAAGCCCCCATTCCATTTCATGTAAAAAGATTTGGAATGACATGAATTTAAATGTTTTGCAAGTTTTTTTATTTAGCAAACCAAAACTAAATAATCATAATAATTACCGATTTAAATGTATTCATTTAAAGGTAAGTTTTAACATTTACATGTTATCTTTGTTTTAACATTTGCATGTTATATTACATCATGTTACATCTTACAAAATAACATACAGAAACTGTATATGTCATAGAAGTGGTATAAATGAAGAACAAGGGATTTTCAGGCACCTAGCCATTAAAAATACTATAATTTAAAAAAATATTTACAATATTTTAAGAACACCCCAAGAAAAAAAACAGAGCATTATAGCCTACTTTTATTTTACATTGTCTGACTATGAGTAAAATTTGCCATGCAAAACCCGCTGCTAATATGTTTGTGTATGATTACCAGGGCATTGCTATGCTGTTGACTGTCACGTTTTGAGTCTGTTTGTCACGTTTTAAAGTCCTCATGAAATCAAAATCGATCTTATTTACTTTGTTAGCACACATTACAGGTCTTAGGGTGAACAATTAATCCGTGCAAGTTAATACACAGAAAAAATGTTTGTCGCGGTAATCTTTAATCAAAATCTGAAAAGTAACTTCCGGTCTGGAAACGGCGTTCCTTCTCAGATGATGTCAGTTTGACGGCTTAGGTTTGAAAATGCGTAACCACTCCCCTCCAACCGTTAGTCTGCTATGAGCGAGAGATGGAGAGGAGGAGCGCTGAAGTAAAACCCTGCCCTCTTATATTCCGTTTCAATCGGAAATACGTCACAGCACTGAAATAAAGTCAGTTGCAACTTCCGGTTCACCGGGACTTTAAGTTTGTTTTTGCTCTGCTCTGTTCTGTTCATGTCTTAGTTTCTACGTTAGTTTGTGTTCATTGGTTCTGTCTTCCCATGTTCCCAGCCTGTTTGTCACCATGGTCACTGATTTCTTTAGTGTTCTGTTCAGGTGTGTATTGTCAATTATCTAATTAGTTCCTCTTGTTTACAGTGTATTTAAGCCCTTTGTTTAGTCCTGTTTAGTTGTCTGTTGTTGTGTTCCTGTTGATATGTACTGATTGCTGTGTTCATGTTTTTGAATTTCTGAAGAGTCCTGAGTAGGGGTGAGCGGGGCACAACCTAACGCGGGGTTAGCTGTAACACACATGGTTTAAAACTTTCCACACATGCCAGAATGACAAAACTTTGTGTATTTACTAGTTGCCATATCAGTACTATATATAGAGAAAAAAAAAAATGCACCAAAATTTAAAAATCTTTGGAAGATATCACTGAACATTTATTTAACTATATCAAAAGTAAATTTCCTACTTGAGTACATTTTTCATCTCTGTTTTTTTGTGTTTATTTAAAATTAGACAAATCTGATATTATTTTAATCGTATATCTGTTATTTAACATTCTTTAATGCTGATCTAACAGAAGAAGACACGAGCCGGGGTTAGTTGTGCAGGTGGGGTGTGTTGTAACACTGCGTTACAATGATCCCCTATTAGAAATATGATGTTGTATTCTATACTTTTAGTAATTCTATTGATAAACCATGAGAAAAGGTGAATAAAGACTTAGAGTCGATGTTCAGAAATTATGAATTATTTTTATGTTTTTAACTATGCTGTATAGCTCTATTTTGCAATGTGTTTGTTGTCAAACTCAAAAAATAGTTTATTTTTAATTATTAAAAATGTTGTTATTTTATTTGAAAAAAAATAAATAATAATAATTGTATTTTATTGACTAAATATTTTAGCTTTTCTTGGATATATATATATATATATATCAGCAACCAGACCGAGACATTAGTGTTCTGAATTATTTATTTATTTTTTACACTGCTACACTATTTTGTCAAAAGTATTGGGACATCCTTCCAAATCATTGAATTCAGGTGTTCCAATCAACTCAATGGCAACAGGTGTATAAAATCAAGCACCTAGGCATGCAGACTGCTTCAACAAACATTTGTGAAGGAATGGGTGACTCTCAGTAGATCAGTCAATTCAAGCGTGGTACCGTGATAGGTTGCCACCTGTCCATTCGTGAAATTTCCTTACTACTAAATATTCCACAGTCAACTGTTAGTGGTATTATAACAAAGTGGAAGCAACTATGAACATGAGGAACCACGTAGAATCACAGAGTGGGGTCAGCGCATGCTGAGGTGCACAGTGCGCAGAAGTCGCCAACTTTCTGCAGAGTCAATAGCTACAGACCTCCAAACTTTGTGTGGCCTTCAGATTAGTTCAAGAACAGAGCATAGAGAGTTTCCATGGCCAAGCAGCTGCATCCAAACCTTACATCACCAAACGCAATGCAAAGCGTCGGATACAGGGGTGTAAAGCACACCGCCACTGGACTCTAGAGCAGTGGAGACGTGTTCTCTGCAGTGACGAATCACACTTCTCTGTCTGGCAATCCCATGGACAAGTCTGGGTTTGGCGGTTGCCAGGAGAACGGTACTTGCCTGACTGCATTGTGCCAAGTGTAAAGTTTGGTTATGGTGTGAGGTTGTGACCATCGATATACTGACATTGCACTGCACTTTCTGTTCTCGTTGTTACTGTTATAAACAGTACTGTCGTTATAAACCTGTTTGCACATTATATTCTTTGTACATTTCTGTTAACCACATATTTATAAGTCTACAGTTTACTCACTGCACAGTTTACTTCACCTATTTATTCCACTTCTTTATTTTTATTTTTTATTTTTTTTCTACTTGATTTGATTTATTTATAATTCTACATATATATATATATATATATATATATATATATATATATATATATATATATATATATATATACTTTTTTATTCTATTTCTATTATAATTTCCTCGTGTTTTTAACTGTGAATTTGCACAGTCCATGGAGCGGACCTGTTTACATTTCACTGCCGGTTGTATATTCTGTATATAACTGTGTATGTGACAAATAAAACTCTTGAATCTTGAATCTTGAATCTTGTTTTTCAGGGTTAGGGCTTGGCCTCTTAGTTCCAGTGAAAGGAACTCTTAATGCTTCAGCATACCAAGACATTTTGGACAATTTCATGCTACCAACTTTGTGGGAACAGTTTGGGGATGGCCCCTTCCTGTTCCAAAATCACTGCGCACCAGTGCGCAAAGCAAGGTCCATAAAGACATGGATGAGTGAGTTTGGTGTAGAGGAACTTGACTGTCCTGCACAGAGTCCTGACCTCAATCTGATAGAACACCTTTGGGATGAATTAGAGTGGCGGCTGCGAGCCTTCTCGTCCAACATCAGTGCCTGACCTCACAAATGCACTTCTAGAAGAATGGTCAAAAATTCCCATAAACACACTCCTAAACCTTGTGGAAAACCTTCCCAGAAGAGTTGAAGCTGTTATAGCTGCAAAAGGTGGGCCAACTCCATATTAAACCCTACGGATTAAGAATGGGATGTCATTAAAGTTCATGTGCATGTAAAGGCAGACATCCCAAAACTTTTGCTATAGTGTATGTTTGCTATAGGGTGTTCTTGGTTGTTACTACTGTAGGGTCTTGTAGAACATTCAGTACTCAAAATATAATTAATATACATAATATACAATCTTTCTTTATCATAACAAATAGAATAGTTTGTTTTGTATAACCAGTAGTTACTTACAGTGTCAGATGAGCATGTGTCCATGTGAGCATGAAATTATCAGCATCATTAGTGTGGGTGGCAGATGTATCGTACTTATACCTGTCAGAAACAAATGGGGGATCTTTAATAATCCTCAGTATGAATATTTTAAATATGAGTATTACGTGATGCTTTTTTTCTGATGTATTACTTTACTCAAAATTACATTAAAATGCAATTCACACATTATCACACACTCAAATACACCTATTTTATGATATGCATGTTTTTAATTTCTGATTTAAAAAATGAATTGGGTATCATAATACAACTGATATAACTTCTTTGATATCATAATTAAGAAAAAAAAATCATTTAAAATGTATTTTTAAACTCAGAAGTGAGGTAAAGCCATTAACAGTTACCCATCAACAAAATCCTGCTCCAATGATCTTAGACCTATGGAAATTACCTCTGAAGTAGCTTACCACGATAATGACCACTATTGCCTGCAAGCAAATTGAACATTGTTATTTTTTAACTTATGTTTTGTTAAAATTTATGGCATAAAATAAATCATCAGTCTCTACACCATAAAGTATGAACAGTAATTCAGTGACATTGCAGCACAGTGGTGTGACTCACTGGTGTAAGTACTCATCTAATGGGTGAACCTCTGCCCTCATTTCTCAGTGCAGCTCGACACATCTCAACTCACCCATTTCAAAGCTGCCATCGATTATACCAACAGTAGAGCTTGGGATCTCAAACACCTCTCAGTCTGAGTGATGGTGCTTTTGGTGTAAGTCCCTGTCAGGGGTTTGGAGAAATAACAGATGGCAAGTACATCAATAAAAATATCTTTTTAGACCCTTTTTTTGTTGGATATACCCGTTGTGCTCCACCAGAAAAAACTGTTGATCATAATTTTGCATGTTTAACTCTTTCCCCACCAAACGTCTTGGTTACGTATGTAACCCTCGTTCCCTGAAGGAGGGAACAGAGACGTACGTCGGAACTGACCGACGAATTGGGATCTGTTTTCAGAGACCGATCTACTTCGAGTGATTAAAAACGAGCCAATGGACATTGGCATGCGGTTTACGCATTCCACGCACAGCCCCGCAGCGCTGGTATAAACACGGAAGTGGAAGTACCGCATATCGCTTTTCAACTGAGGAGCCGAGACAAGTGACTCGGCCTTCAGCTGAAGCACAGCACCTGGCGACGGGACGTACGTCTCCGTTCCTCCTTCAGGGAACGAGGGTTACATATGTAACCGAGACGCCTTTCAGTCGGTCACGCGTTCGACGTGCCGGAACTGACCGACGAATTGGGATCCCTACCAAAACGCCAGGATGCTGGCCCTTCCAGCGCCCTGCTTGAGCTCACTGGACCTCTCCTTCATTGGAGAGGAAGTCAGGGCTCCAGGCAGGGAAGGACAGTCACTGCTGTTCCTGCAAGACCCACTCAGAGTGACTATTGGATAACGCTGGGAAAGCGTGCCCGTTTGGGAACGGAACGCTGCCGGGGCCACGTGCCTCAACGGAGTGAGAGGTGGCAAATTACGCATAAGGACTAGCCTATGAGGGTAGTACAACATATGGCAGTCTCCGGGGTGGATCCAGCCTGATCCCAGGGGGGAAGAACACCGCCAGAGACGACAGAGCAAGCTCTGTCAAGGGAAAGACACGGGGCTAGCCGAGTAGGGTAGCTGGTACCGTGGAGAATACACATATGGGGTTGCCGTTAGGGAACCGCTACATATGGAACCCAGCCTACACACACGTTCCACAAGCATACGGGTGCAGGCCTGGCCAGACGGCCGCAACATCTGACACCGAAGGGGTGACGGAGGAGCTCGACAGGGTTCGCCATTTTCTGGGGAACACGACTGGAGATAAATAACGCACGCATCCGGCCCAGGGGGCGGGAATGGTGTCGCAAGCCGACACTGTAACGGGCACTTCGCGCTACTGGCCACTGGGGGCGAGTACACGGGAAGATACCGGCTCTACACTCCTAGTTGAGTGCGCTCGCAACCCGAACAGGCAGGGCACATCTTGGGACTGGTACGCCAAGACAATAGCATCCACTATCCAGTGGGCTAACCTCTGCTTGGAGACAGCCTTTCCCTTCTGCTGGCCTCCGTAACAGATGAAGAGCTGTTCTGAGGTCCTAAGGCTTCGAGTTCGGTCCACGTAGGTGCGGAGAGCGCGGACGGGACAGAGCAAAGCCAGGGCTGGGTCTGCCTCCTCCGAAGGCAGCGCTTGCAGGTTCACCACCTGGTCCCGGAAAGGAGTGGTGGGAACCTTGGGCACGTATCCGGGCCGGGATTCCTGGCCCGAATTCTAGGCACGATTCGTTGACCGAAAGTGCGTGCAGGTCCCCTACCCTCTTGATGGAGGCCAATGCAAACAAGAGTACTGTCTTCATGGACAGGATATTCAGCTCAATGGACTGCAGAGGCTCGAAGGGAGGGCTCTGGAGTGCTCTCAGCACCAGAGCTAAGTCCCAAGAGGGTACCGGGTTTGGACGAGGAGGATTCAGCCTCCTCGCACCCCTGAGGAACCTGACGATTAGGTCGTGCTTCCCTAAGGACTTACCATCAACTGCATCGTGATATGCCGCTATTGCCGCGACATACACTTTAAGGGTGGAGGGAGACAGCCTTCGCTCCAACCCATCTTGCAGGGAGGAAAGCACGGCGCTAACCGAACACCTTCGGGGGTCTTCGCGGCGAGAAGAACACCACTCAACAAACAGGTTCCACTTCAATGCATAGAGGCACCTCGTAGAGGGGGCTCTAGCGGAAGTGATGGTGTCCACCACTGCCTGTGGTAGACCACCTAGAACCTCCGCGTCCCGTCCAGGGACCAGACATGGAGTTTCCAGAGGTCTGGACGCGGGTGCCATAGTGCGCCCCCGTCCCTGAGAAAGTAGGTCCTTCCTCAGAGGAATAGGCCAGGGAGGTGCTGTCGCGAGGAGAGTTAGTTCGGAGAACCAGGTCCGGTTGGGCCAGTAGGGCGCAACTAGCAAGACCTGCTCCTCGTCCTCCCTGACTTTGCACAGTGTCTGTGCGAGAAGGCTCACTGGGGGGAACGCATACTTGCATAGGCCCCGGGGCCAGCTGTGTGCCAGTGCATCCGTGCCGAGGGTGCCCCCGGTCAGGGAGTAATACAGCTGGCAATGGGTCGACTCTGGAGAGGCAAACAGGTCTACCTGTGCGGCTCCGAAGAGGCCCCATATCAGCTGGACCACCTGGGGATGGAGTCGCCACTCCCCCGGAGGTGTCGGCTGCCGTGAGAGCTCATCAGCTGTCCGGTTGAGCGCACCTGGGATGTGAATGACGCAAAGCGACCTCAGATGCTTCTGACTCCAAAGGAGGAGATGGCAGGCGAGCCGGAGCATGCAACGGGAGCGTAGACCACCCTGACAGTTGATGTACGCAACTGCCGCAGTGCTGTCCGTGCGGACCAGTACGTGCTTGCCCTGTAGCGGCTTTTTTAGGCGGCCCAGAGCAAGACGTACTGCCAGTAGCTCTAGGCAATTGATATGCCAATGCAGTTGGGGCCCCGTCCACAGACCCGAAACTGCATGCCCGTTGTACGTGGCCCCCCAGCCGGTGGATGAGGCATCCGTGAAGACCACAGCATGCCTGGACACCTGTTCTAGGGGCACTCCCGCCTGTAGAAATGAAGGGTCCGCCCACGGGCTGAAGGTTTGGCGGCAGTAAGGGGTAACTGAGACCCGGTACTTGCCGCTCTGCCACGCCCATCTCGGGACTTGGCCGTGAAGCCAGTGCTGAAGCGGTCTCATATGTAGCAATCCGAGCGGCGTTACCGCGGCTGCAGATGCCATATGCCCCAGGAGCCTCTGAAAGAACTTCAGTGGGACCGCTGTCCTGCCTTTGAACGTATTCAAGCAGTTCAGCACTGATCGAACTCGCTCCCCTGTGAGGTGCACAGTCCGATTGACCGAATCCAGCTCCATACCGAGATAAGAGATCCTCTGTGTGGGACAGAGTTTGCTCTTCTCTCGGTCGACCCGAAGGCCCAACAGGCTGAGGTGATGGAGCACCAGGTCCCTGTGTTCGCACAACTGCTCTCGCGACTGGGCTAGTATGGGCCAGTCATCAAGGTAGTTGAGGAAGCGAACGCCGCGTTCTCGGAGCGGAACAATGGCTGCCTCTGCGACTTCCGTGAAGTCGTGAGGCGACAGGGACAGCCGGAAGGGCAGGACTTTGTACTGACATGCCCTCTCCTCAAACGCAAAGCATAGGAACGGTCTGCGTCTCAGGAGAATGGAGACATGAAGTACGCGTCCTTCAGGTCGATCGCTGCAAACCAATCTCGGGGACGGATGCATTCGAAAATGCGTTTTTGCATCAACATTCTGAACGGGAGCTTGTGCAGGGCCCGATTCAGGACGTCTTAACCCACCCCTTTCTTGGGTACAATGAAGTAAGGGCTGTAGAACCCTGACTTCATATCAGCTGGAGGAACCGGGGATGCGGACACCGCCTCCCCAAGAGCAGATCCCCTTCTCACTGGGCCACCTGTTTCAGGGCCGCTTGCAGGTTTCGCGGGACCCTGGACGGGTTGGGTGCCTCCCTTGCGCCCGGCCACCTGCTGCTTGGCTTTAGCAGGGGCAGACGCAGGGGGGGACGCCCTCGGCGATAAGCAGGCAGAGACACTGTGACCGATGACTGGGTGGAGGCAGCAGCTGGTCATCGGAACAGGTTTTTTTTTTTTTTTTTTGCCTCCGTCTGCTACTGGGCCACCAAGAACTGCTGGGCGAAGTTCTCAATGGCGTCGCCGAAGAGGCCAGCCTGACAGACAGGGGCATTGAGGAACAGAACTTTGTCGGGCTCAAGCATCTCTGCCAGGTTTAGCCCCACGTGACATTCCTGGACCACTAGTGTGGACATCGCCTGACCCAGGGAGCGAGGTCCATCACCGCATGCAGTTCCTGCATAACCCCTGGGTCGGGACTATCCTTGTGCATGCAGGACAGAGGGTAGTGAGAGAGGGAAAAAGCACTTATACAGATTATGGCCCTTTTGGTGTTCCATATTTCCCTCTCTCCGATGCAGCAATTGACATCTGTCCTCTGCCAGGGCCCCAAATGAAACGCTAGGTCCTCTTTTTTTTTTTTTTTTTTTTTTTTTAGAACCAGCAATCCCATCTGTAAGCTACCAGCAGGCATGTGAGACTGTGAGCGTGGCCATCAGAATGGCACACAGCACGCCGAACGCTCCAGCCTTTGAGAAAGGGAAGACGAACAACGCGCTGATGTGGTCACATTCTCATGAGAGACCGTGAACCACCCACAAACACAGTCTCAGCATGCTTGTGATGCTAGAGGAGTTGGGGCCCGTGGGGATGTACCCGGCGGGGAAGCCCCACTGTAACCCTCAGGTCACCAAGGCTTATTAGCCGAAGTAGCCCTTTTCTGGTGCACCAGAAAAAGAACTAGATCGGGGAATAGGCAAAGGGACTCAACCCCGTTTGAGGTTTCATAGTCTCGACCGCGCATCTAGAGCGCCGAGTGACGCGCTGGGTTGCCGTGGCAACCCGCGCTGTCAGCCGGCCGCTCGACGGCACACGGCGCACTGAACACCGAAGCCCTTATGAGAAAGGCAAGACGAACTGCGCGCCGACGTGATCACACTCTCCTGAGAGAGTATGAATCACCCACGAACGCAATCTCGCATGTTTATCGTGGCCGTCAAATGAGGACAGGAAACAACCGCATCCAGAAACACACGGTTTGAATGACATCTTGAAAAAGATGCCGAGTCAAACCGTGTTGCTCTTTTAGAAGGAAATGCTCTTTTAGAAGTGCTGAAGCACTCAGGGAGATGGCCGTGGCTCACAGCAGTCCAATAGCAAGCCTGCGTGTGAGCACTCAAAGAACGGAAACGCCCAGCCAACCAACACAGAGACAGTGTATGTTGCAGCGGCCACTCGCTGACTCGCGCTGTCACACCAGCATCCAGGTAAGAGAGCGATCCTCCTCGAGACTCGTCTAAACACTCTTCGTAGAAACAGCTTGATACAGCAAACCGCTCGCCCGGTTAAAAAGCGATATGCGGTACTTCCACTTCCGTGTTTATACCCGCGCTGCGGGGCGGTGCGTGGAATGCGTAAACCGCATGACAATGTCCATTGGCTCGTTTTTAATCACTCGAAGTAGATCGGTCTCTGAAAACAGATCCCAATTCATCGGTCAGTTCTGACGTACGTCGAACGTGACAGACTGAAAGGGAACACAGAATTTTCCGTTATTTGTGAGAAAACACTTCCCTGCCGAATTTTCCAGGTTTCCGTGTTTTCACTGTTAGATGCTAGGGGGTGCTATTACGCATCTTCTGAATGAGTACTGAATCTCCTGATCAAAACACAGAAGAAGAAGACGCAGTAAAACAAGTGATCGCATGTAAGCAGATGCATATGTAAAATAATGTGATCATCAACATTAAACATCATATAAATCAAAAACTATCTAATGTTACTGAATGAACTTGTTGACCCAGAACGAGCTACAGGACTGTGCAAGCATTAGGGGTGTTGATGGACTCGATCTACTCCATCTGTGTTTGATAATCGTTCTGAATCTGATCTGGATGTAGTCTTTGACAAAAACGTGATTTTCTCAGCTTTTTGTTCAAAATGTTGCTTTTTTTATTAAACTTACCCATATTCAAGTGTTGATAAAAAAAGAATGCATGAAGCTAGAATAAAACATACGTATGTCAAAGTCATGTTTAGTTCCCTTTAAGGGGTTATTCTTAAAATATTGTAAATATTGTTAACAACACTTTGGGGACACTCCCTTAGTGTAGCGCATCTAAAGTATGAATTAAACTATTCCAATCCTGATTGGTGTTGTCATGACATAACATGTGGCATAACCAGAAGCTACAAAGGGATGCTGACACACAACAGAGTTTGCTATCACGATGAAGCAAGTGCTCACTGTTGTTGTGTGTCATATTTGGTGTTGTCTGTCACAAATAGAAAAAGTATTATGGCGAGTGAACAGTTTAAGCGATGTGTGCATCCCTGCCCTAGATATCTCACGGGTGGGGACACACATCATCTGTGTACACACTGTTTGGGAGTGCAGCACATATGGGCAGCTCTCGAGGGACAGCCTGTGACGAATGTGAAAAGCTGCCTTTAAGAGTGTTGCGCTCCCGCCTGGCTGTGTTCGATGTAATGATATTTGAGCCTTCTGTCTTCTTCAGTTATTTGTCTCTCTTTGAAGTTATGTTAGTTTGTGTATGCATTAATTCGTTCTTCTTGTTCATTAAAAGTCTATATTACAAACCCGATTCCAAAAAAGTTGGGACATTGTACAAATTGTGAATAAAAAAGCAATAATTTACAAATCTCATTATCTTATATTTTATTAATATAGATAACATCAAATGTTGAAAGTGAGACATTTTGAAATGTCATGCCAAATATCGGCTCATTTTGGATTTCATGAGAGCTACACATTCCAAAAAAGTTGGGACAGGTAGCAATAAGAGGCCGGAAAAGTTAAATGTACATATAAGAAACAGCTGGAGGACCAATTTGCAACTTATTAGGTCAATTGGCAACATGACTGGGTATAAAAAGAGCCTCTCAGAGTGGCAGTGTCTCTCAGAAGTCAAGATGGGCAGAGGATCACCAATTCCCCCAATGCTGCGGCCAAAAATAGTGGAGCAATATCAGAAAGGAGTTTCTCAAAGAAAACTTGCAAAGAGTTTGAAGTTATCATCATCTACAGTGCATAATATCATCCAAAGATTCAGAGAATCTGGAACAATCTCTGTGCGTAAGGGTCAAGGCCGGAAAACCATACTGGATGCCCGTGATCTTCGGGCCCTTAGACGGCACTGCATCACATACAGGAATGCTACTGTAATGGAAATCACAACATGGGCTCAGGAATACTTCCAGAAAACATTGTCGGTGAACACAATCCACCGTGCCATTCGCCGTTGCCGGCTAAAACTCTATAGGCCAAAAAAGAAGCCATATCTAAACATGATCCAGAAGCGCAGGCATTTTCTCTGGGCCAAGGCTCATTTAAAATGGACTGTGGCAAAGTGGAAAACTGTTCTGTGGTCAGACGAATCAAAATTTGAAGTTCTTTTTAGAAAACTGGAACACCATGTCATTCAGACTAAAGAGGACAAGGACATAACTGGAATTGTTATTAAAAATGATAAACTGCAGAAAGTTTGCGATCCAAATTGTTTGTGCGCTGATTTGCAGCGAAAAGGAGAAAAAGAAAAAAAGATTATGGCGGAGGAAATGGTTGGGGAGACACAGGGAGCAAGGATTGTGTGTTCTGCAAAGAGAGTTTGTAAATAAATAATTTTGCAATGTGCTGCTGTTGCGGCTGGTCAAGCAAATGTTTGTACGTTGCTTCTGTTTAATAGATTTGTAAATATATCTATTAAAATACTGATATTATGGTCTATAACTCCTCCCTGAACCTCCCGCTGAAAATGTCATTTTCAGTCAGAACACATTTCACACAGCAGGATTTTGAATCACCGACAGGTCCAGATATTTAGCATGCCAAATATGTTGCGGGCATCGGTGACTCGTCAGCGATTCTTTTTGATCGCGTCTTTGATAATTCACACTTTGTGATTGTCACTGATGTGCATGAGCACCGATTTGCCAATGATTTTGGGCATTTGTCGGCGATTTCGCAAAAACTTTCAGCGAGTCAAAATCGGGGCTAAAATCGGTGCAGTGTGAACTCTGCATTAGTTTTCATTGTCTTTGTTATTCTAATCATTCATTTGTTGTCATAGTTTCTTAATAGTCCTCACCTGTCCCCTGTTCTGTTAGGGCGGCGCCTGAATAATCGGCTGCGGCCCGGAGGCTTGCTCCAAACTTCATTTCGTTATACTGTACTTGTACATGTGTAATGACGAATAAACTTCAACTTCAACTTCAAGTTCTGTTGATTACATTCCTTGTGTATTTTAGCCTTCTGTCTTTCTTTGACAACAGGGCAAATTTTTATTTGCTGTTACTAGCAAAAACCTTTGGTGAATGTTTTGTCAGTGATGGCAAACAGTTACAGTAAAGCTGTGGTGATGATAGACAATCCACTAGTCCAGGGGTTGCAATCTATGGCACACGTGCTAACATAACACATTAGTTACATTAGTAACTACATATGGTAGTTACATTTATATATATTTTTTTATAATTACTTATAGGTCATGCATTTGCTTTTTCAATGTGCATAATCCATTATACGCTGATTTATAAATGGTCAAATATAAAATAGTTCCAGAGACACTGTACCAATTAGTTATCAATTATCAATGTCTTTAATGGCTAATGTTTGCATTAGAGTTCATGAATGGTAATTTTGAATGCATGGTAAATTTGTTTAATAGCAGTTTGGAATTATACTTTTAAAATTTTGTTGCAGTGTTTTGCTAGTATGTAACTGTCAGGACTTTGGTTTGATCATCAGCCTTTCTGTTGTGTTTGTCTTAGGTTGTCAGTTCCACTCACTCTGCCATCACACCTGCACCCCATTCTAATTAGTGCTCCAGCTCTCATCACACACACCTGACTCTCATTTTGCATTGATTTTCTCCACTACTTATGCTTCTCTCTTTCTTTGCTTCTCTGTCAGTGTGTCTTGGTTACTGTCCGTTTCACTACTGTCAAAAGATTTTCTGGTTCTAGTTGTGCCTAGTTGCCATGCCCTGTTTGTTTATTTAATCTTGTTTCTTCTTTGATTTGCCCAGTTCCTGTATGCAGCCCTGTTTTGAATCACTTACCTGGTTACTGATCTGCTGCTTTTGTTTTTTTGGACTATTGCCTTTGCTCTGCTCCTGGGACTGTGAACTCCCCCTGGTTTTGACCCCTGCCTGGCCCGTCTTCCTTATCAACTTTCCTTAGGGATTGTTGCTTCACTGACCTGACTGCTAGCTTTGCTCCTGACTGCCCCTTGGATTTCGCCTCTGCTCTGCCCTTTGTTCGGCGGCTCGGCTGCCAGTTATTTTTGTTTTGTTTTGTTTTCCCTTTTGCACTTGGTCAATAAATTTAGCAAACTGCTAATCTGCTCTTGGGTCCCTTTTTCATCCCAGCATCCCTAACAGTAACATTTAAAAAAAAGAAAAATCAACTGTATTAATGATTTTTTTCTTTCTTTTTTATTTTTTATTACAGGAATTATTGTTCATTAGTTACATTTACAATTAAACAGCATGCGCATTGAAAAGAAAATGCATGACTTATAATTATAAAAATAATCTAATTTATAAATATGTTTATAAAATAGTAATACTTATAAATAGGTTAAATGGAGCTAATATAAGCATGGTCTTCATAGAAAGTGTTACCATATTTTTTTCTTCCATCTGACATTTTTACCCATTACTATATCCCGCTGTGTTGCATAGTTCACCAGAGGGGTTTGCCAAACCACTATATTTTTTGTAAGGGTCCTACTCACAGTCGCTCTTCACGGTACTCCTGACAGTTAAAATCGAAGTGTTGATCAACTTTGACCCTAGCCTATCCATTCAGTGAAATGTTACCCACAAAGATAATAAGGCTGTGGCCTCTCTGCTAATTAAATGGGTACTTGTGATGGTGAACGCATCCTCTTCATTAACTCAACAACTCTCATTGATGAGTCAGTCAAAATGAGATCTATAATGTTCAATCAGGAGTAGAAATATGGACTGAATACACCGTTTTCAGGCTGTCCTAAATACCTGTGGTAAAGATCACAAGCTTTATTGTTTTATTGGCTGTGTGTGTATATATATATATATATATATATATATATGCATAACAAAAATGCCTTCCAGTTATAATGAAACTCTTTAAAGGGATAATTCACCCAAAAATGAAAATCCTGTCAACCCTCATGTTGTTTCTAAACCTGTATGCCTTTCTTTCTTCAGCAGATATAAGAGTTTGAGAGCTACACAACTACCACTTTGAAGCTTCAAAACGCTCATAATGAGATGCTAAAACTAATCCATATGTATTGAGCAGTTGAGTCCAAATTTTCTGAAGAGACTTGATCACGTTATATGATGAACAGAATCAAATTTTATGGGGATAGATTTGTTGCATTATTCCAAATAAATAGATGAGATTCACTAATAAATGTAAAAATTAATCAAATTCACAAATAAATTAAGATTTAGATCCACAAAGCTCTCACATTTGATCAAAAAAGATCTTCATTTGTGTTCCGATGAACAAAAGTCTTACAGGTCTGGAACGACATAAGGGTGAGTAAAAAATTAAATACTACTAATTCATGGGTGAACGATTCCTTTAAAGTTATGTTTAACGTTCACCTCCTTCCCTGAACTCCCTGAAATTGTATTCTAATAAATCAGCCACAAGTGCTGAATTACTACTCATACAGATCACTTTATTTGACAAATTAAAATTGTGGAGTAACGCAGCGCTGTTTTTACTTTGTCAAAACAACCCCACTAAAATACAGCTGAGTGTTTTGAAAGTTATGTTAAAGTTGTTCTGTGTGATTGCTCAGTTGCTGGTATAAGACACTAGTTGCACACTGCAGTAAGCTAGATCAATATTAGTATATCATATTAATAAAAGCTGAATGAGTTCATTGACAGGCGATGCAATGACATGGGCTGTTACACTGGTTAAAATAGCTGATTAAACATTGCTGGAAATATTTGGGATAATGTAAGTTAACAAATCAACAAAATATATAACATTGTTTTAGTGGTTTTTGGATATTTTAATCCAAAAATGTTACATATTATGCCTTTAAATAGGCAGGCATGTGATGGTGATGTCATCACACCATGTCCAAGATGGCGCCGCCGTGTTCGGTCGCCGTTCAGGTCGCTCCGCGAAGACTGTGCTTTTATTTACTATTTTACTTTGTTTTGCGCTCAATTTTTACAAACTTATCATCTGCATTGATCTGCTATGACAGCAAAACTCTTTTGGACATTGGTTACCTCTACACTGGACTGTTTCAGGACACTTTCACCGATCCTCTGTGGCCATCTGAGATTCATCGGAGCGCCGAGTTGAACAATGGCCAGAGTCAACGGTGAAGAATCAAGAAACACCCTGGGAAACGCACTGGTATCCGTAACAGACTGAGAAAAAGGGCATTCAGCCCACCTCTCCCGAGCATTCTGCTCGCAAATGTCTAATCCTTGGAAAATAAGATGGACGATCTTAGAGCCAGGATAAGTTTTCAACGGAACATGAGAGACTGTAACATCTATTGTTTGTCCAGCTGTGACGCCGTCGGAGAACTTCTCTGTTTTTCGGATGGACAGAACAGCCGAGGCTGGTAAATCCAAAGGCGGTGGAGTATGCTTCATGATCAACAAGAAATGGTGCGACCCCAGGAACATCACCATTCTTTTTCGCGGTCCTGCTCGCCTCATCTGGAACATTTAACAATCATTTGCTGCCCATTCTATCTGCCGAGGGAGTTTTCCTCTGTCGTCGCGACCGCCGTTTACATTCCACCACAGGCAGACACAGGGCTGGCTTTATCTGGCCTTTATGATGTTACCAGCGGCATCATAAACAAACACCCCAATGCGGCGTTCATCGTCGCGGGCGATTTCAACAAAGCTAACCTAAAGAAAGTCTTGCCAAACTTTCACCAGCACGTCTCCTGTCCTACACGAGGAGCAAACACACTGGATCATTGCTACTCTCCGTTTAAGAACGCCTATAAAGCGCGGTCACTTCCAGCTTTTGGCAAATCGGATCATGCCGCCATTTTCCTCACACCTGAATACAAACAAAGGCTCGTTCAGGAACCCCCGGTGAGGCGGGAAGTTAAGCGTTGGTCACCCCATTCAGAGACCGCGCTACAGGCAGCTCTGGATGACGTCGACTGGGACATGTTCCGGGCGAGTTCAGCTGACGTCAGCGAGTTCACGGATGTGGCGCTTTGCTTCATCAACACGCTTACAGAGCAAGCCACGCAAACAATAACAGTAACGTCCTTCTCAAATCAGAAACCGTGGGTGGACAATTCAATCCGCGCTGCAGTGAACACACTGCCGCTTACAACGCCGGTCTCCTATCGGGGAATATGAATGAATACAGATTGTCCTGCTATGCTCTGCGACGTGCAGTTAAAGCCCCAAAACTCCGTTATAAGGATCGAGTGGAGTCTCATTTCCAACTCAACGACTCGCGGCGCATGTGGCAGGGTCTGAGGTACATCTGCTCTTTTGGATCTAAATCCTCTGCTGAGGTCAGAGCTGATCCGTTACTTGTGGATGAGTTAAACTCTTTCTACGCTCGCTTTGTAATTGCGGCAGCGCGACTCCGCCAAGTGGCACGTCAGATGGAATTACTCAGAGCAGCAACAACCACGTGATCTCTGTCTCGGAGGATGAAGTTCGGAGGGCACTCAAGCATGTGGACGTCAGGAAAGCTGCTGTGGTATTTCAGGCCGTGTTCTGCGGTCCTGTGCTGATCAGCTCGCCGGGTTGTTTACATCTATCTTTAATGAGTCCCTCGCTACATCTGTGGTCCCCACCTCCTTCAAAAAAATCCACCATCATCCCTGTCCCTAAGAACAGTAAACCCTCTTGCCTAAATGACTATCGTCCAGTGGCTCTCACGTCTATAGTCATGAAGGTCTTTGAGAGACCATTTGCTCCTTCATTCCTGACACTTTGGACCCTCTTCAGTTTGCCTATCGTCCCAATAAATCGACTGAAGATGCCATCTCTCATGTCCTCCACTCCTCCCTCACTCACATCGACAGCAAAAGTGGGAACTACGTAAGGCTGCTATTTATTGACTATAGCTCAGCCTTTAACACCATAGTTCCCATTAAGCTAACCGCCAAACTCCTGGATCTCGGTCTGAATTCTTCTCTCTGCCACTGGATTGAGGACTTCCTCACTGGCAGGCCTCAGGTGGTGAGAATAGGCCAGTTCACCTCCACCTCCATCACCCTGAGTGTGGGAGCTCCACAGGGCTGTGTCCTGAGTCCCCTGCTCTACTCTCTCTACACACATGACTGTTTGTCCACACACAGCTCCACCTCTATCATCAAATTTGCTGATGATACTGTTGTCCTGGGCCTCATTTCCAACAACAATGAGACGGCATACTTGGACGAGGTGGAGCAACTAACATCATGGTGCCAAGACTGTCTCTCTCTGAATGTTGGCAAGACCAAAGAAATTATTGTGGACTTCAGGAAGAGACAGCAATGGACATACTCCCCTCTCATGATCAGCGGGTCACCAGTGGAGAGAGTGAGCAGCTTCAAGTACCTGGGTGTAAACATCTCAGAGGACCTGACCTGGACTGCTCACATTCAGACACAGGTGAAAAAAGCCAGGCAAAGACTGTACCACCTGCGCCAGCTGAGGAAATTCAGGGTTTCACCAGCTATCCTGAAAACTTTCTATTTAGGGGTGATAGAAAGTGTATTAACTCAGTACATCACAGCGTGGTATGGGAACAGCACCAGTCATGACTGCAAAGCCCTGCAAAGAGTCGTGCGCTTATCCGAGCGTATCTCAGGGTCAGCTCTCCCGCCTCTGCAGGACGCCTACACCAAACGCTGCAAAGGCAGAGCTACTAAAATCATCAAGGACTCTAATCACCCTGCAAACCCTCATTTCACGCTGCTGCCATCTGGTAAGCGCTTCCGAAGCCTGATGGCCAGAACCGAGAGACTCAGGAGGAGCTTCTTCCCCCAGGCCATCAGACTCCTGAACTCAGTCACCTAACATCACGTGATCATTGATATACTGACATTGCACTGCACTTTCTGTTCTCGTTGTTACTGTGTAACAACCTGTTATAAACCTGTTTGCACATTATACTTCTTTGTACATTTGTTAACCACATATTTATAAGTCTACAGTTTACTCACTGCACAGTTTACTTCACTTATTTTATTCCACTTCTTTATTTTTATTTTTTATTTTTTTCTACTTGACTTGATTTATTTATAATTCTACAGAGATATATATATATATATATATAGTACTTTTCTATTCTATTTCTATTATAATTTCCCCCTTGTGTTTTTAACTGTGAATTTGCACTGTCCATGGAGCAGACCTGTTTACATTTCACTGCCGGTTGTATATTCTGTATATAACTGTGTATGTGACAAATAAAACTCTTGAATTGAATATTCATATACCATGGTATTTTCACCTCAAGGTAATTCAAAGAGGAACATGTGGTACCATGGTACATGTCAAATTGTTCAAACAAAGTACTACTGCACTTCTTTTATGGCTTACACATAAAACATTATCAATTTCTATTACTTGATTGTGACTTAAATCAACAAAACTGGTATTACAATTTTAACTCACCTTGATTCACAAAGCCAATGTCCACAAGTGTCTGCAGAGAACTAGCACACAGATCCAAGCAAAATAACCAAAAATTGGCCTAATATGAATTAAGACCTGATCCACTCTGAGTGTATGCAGGCAACCCTGGTTTCTCCCACAGAAAAAACCGTTGCCTCTGGCTTTTGGCTTGCTCAGTTGGGGACACCTAAAAATAAAATAAATAGACTGAATCACGTGAGGGATAAAGGAACTTTGGTTTGAGATAAAAGCGCTATATAAATAAAGGTAAAAAAAAAAAAAAAAATCACATACACACACACACACACACACACACACACCACACACACACAGATGCATACAAAAATGCATACACAACCTACACTGAATCACACAATACACACACACACACGCACACACACACACACAATAATCTTCTCACCAATGTAAAAAGCAGAGTTTTCAGATGTTTCAGGATTTTACCAATGTAAAAAGCAGAGTTTTCAGATGTTTCAGGATTTTACATTTCACTGCCGGTTGTATATTCTGTATGTGTATGTGACAAATAAAACTCTTGAATCTTGAATGTGCATAATCATCTATGAAAGACATTCCCAAAGGGCCAATGCTGGCTTCCCCGATGCCACGAATAATGTTTTCCAACAGCACAATCACCCATGTGGGCGAGCTTTCCTCTTCCCCTTTTTGGCCCCCTATACAACCCCATATAATGTACTCTGTTGGGTATTTTACTGCATATTACAATTAAAATATCCCACATGCTTTTCCACATGCAGTATAACCATGCATTACCAGAAACAAGCTGTTGAACAGTATACTGGGTGTCAGATGAGCATGTTGGTCTCACTGTGAAATTATCAGCATCATTAGTGTGGGCGGCAGCTGTATCGTACATGCACCTGCCAGAAACAAACAGACACATAAATAGTAAAAGCATTTAAAATACTGATCTTTAAGAATATGAATCTTTATGAGATGGATCTTATATTTTAAATATGAAATATTTTAAAATATCTTAAATATATTATGTATTGTGTATTATGTATTATGTGATGGCTATCCATTAATTTATTCAATATTACATTTATTACAGGTATAAAACACATCTTTTATAATCAAAAAAATCTCTTAAAATATTAGATAAGGTACAATATAAAAATACCTATATATATATATATATACACACTCACCTAAAGGATTATTAGGAACACCAGTAACTGAGCAGATTGTGAAATACTCAGACCGGCCCGTCTGGCACCAACAACCATGCCACGCTCAAAATTGCTTAAATCACCTTTCTTTTCCATTCTGACATTCAGTTTGGAGTTCAGGAGATTGTCTTGACCAGGACCACACCCCTAAATGCATTGAAGCAACTGCCATGTGATTGGTTGATTAGATAATTGCATTCATGAGAAATTGAACAGGTGTTCCTAATAATACTTTAGGTGAGTGCATATGTATATTTTGAGCAATTTTGAGCGTGGCATGGTTGTTGGTGCTAGAGGTCAGAGGAGAATGGGCCGACTTATTCAAGCTGATAGAAGAGCAACTTTGACTGAAATAACCACTCGTTACAACCGTGGTATGCAGCGAAGCCACAACACGCACAACCTTGAGGCGCATGGGTTACAACAGCAGAAGACCCCACCGGGTACCACTCATCTCAACTACAAATAGGAAAAAGAGGCTACAATTTGCACAAGCTCGCCAAAATTGGACAGTTGAAGACTGGAAAAATGTTACCTGGTCTGATGAGTCTCGATTTCTGTTGAGACATTCAGATGGTAGAGAATTTGGCGTAAACAGAATGAGAACATGGATCCATCATGCCTTGTTACGACTGTGCAGGCTGCTGGTGGTGGTGTAATGGTGTGGGGGATGTTTTCTTGGCACACTTTAGGCCCCTTAGTGCCAATTGGGCATTGTTTAAATGCCACGGCCTACCTGAGCATTGTTTCTGACCATGTCCATCCCTTTATGACCACCATGTACCCATTCTCTGATGGCTACTTCCAGCAGGATAATGCACCATGTCACAAAGCTTGAATCATTTCAAATTGGTTTCTTGAACATGACAATGAGTTCACTGTACTAAAATGGCCCCCACAGTCACCAGATCTCAACCCAATAGAGCATCTTTGGGATGTGGTGGAACAGGAGTTTCGTGCCCTGGATGTGCATCCCACAAATCTCCATCAACTGCAAGATGCTATCCTATCAATATGGGCCAAAATTTCTAAAGAATGCTTTCAGTGCTTTCTGAAGGCGAAAGGGGGTCAAACATAGTATTAGTATGGTGTTCCTAATAATCCTTTAGGTGAGTGTAGATATATATGTTCTTCATCATGGACACTCTCATTTGTCATTGACCTATTAAAGTTACTCACTGGCCCATAATGAACTGTCCCTATACCCATCAGCAGGACCCCTGCTCCAATGATCTTGGGCCTGTGAAACCACAATAATAACCAACAGATTATCTGCAAGCAAATGTAACGTTATTTAACAAGTTCTATGTTGTTTCATAGCATACCATCAATCAGCAGTCCCATTTTTAAAGTATAGACAGCAATTCAGTCACATTACAGCATCAGTGACTCACTCGTCTACAGTACTCATCTAAAGGGTGAACCTCTGCCCTCATTTCTCAGTGCAGCTAGACACATCTCAACTCACCCATTTCAAAGCTGCCATCGATTATACCAACAGTAGAGCTTGGGATCTCAAACCGCCTCTCAATCTGAGTGATGGTGCTTTTGATGAAAGCTCCCGTCAGAGATTTAGAGAAATAACAGAAGGCAAGCACACCAATAAAGATATCTCTTCCCTGACTCAGCATCTTCCCTGAAGGCCCCGGCATTACCCACTAAGCCAGTTAGAACAACCTCATCGCTAGTAGATAAAGCATACTCAGCGGCTGGTCAGGCTGCAGCATGCCTTTACACTATGTCGCTGCTGCAGGCCTACCAGGCTGAGTTGCTAGGAGATGAGGGCGGGGGTATTGGGCCTGACATAGTTTGCGAATTACATCGGGCCACAGATCTCTCTCTCAGGGCCACCAAGGAGGCATACTGAGAGGCATATTTGGCTCAACCTGAGCAGTATAAAAAAAGGATAAGAATTTCCTTATGGATGCACCTCTGTCACCTTCTGGCCTATTCAGCAACACTGTTAATTCAGTCGTCGATAGATTCCAGGAGGCAACTAAGCAGGTGATGGCATTCCAAAAACTCCTCCCCGCCACTCACATATCTCCATGGCTGCAGACAGGCTGCCAAACATCTAAAGCCAGCTTCTCACACCGTGCCACACAAAAACAGAGTGTGGCTTCCCATGCTCCCCCTCAGAAAGATTGGGGACAGGGGAAGCGCACTCAACTGCAGCCTTCAAGGGGTAAGACGGATCTGAGGACCATCATTATTTGCAAGAAGGCTGCGGGGAAAAGGTCCTGACCTGGAAATGTAGTGGCCTTGGGATGCCCGCCCCCTCCAAGGAGGGACTCAGAGCAGTCAGTTCGGTTGCTCCCTGCCGGTTCACCATTATAGGGCACCGTGCTGACAGCACAATAAAAGCCAGAAGCCATTCTCGAGAGGATGGTACATCTAGTAGAATTTTTGGAGAATTTTCAGTAGGGGAAGGTACTGCCAAATGTTTCTCGCCCTACAAACTATAGATAAAGGGTATCAAATACAGTTTGGTTCTCACCCACTCAGGTTTATGGGGGTCCTATCCACAGTGGTGGGCCCTGAGCAGGTTATGGTAATGGAACAAGAAGTGAAAACGCTAAGGAAACTTAAGGAAACTTAATTTTACAGCCTGTACTTCATAGTTCCAAAGAAGGATGGAGGGTTGTGTCCCATTTTGGATCTTCGGGTTCTGAACATGTCAGTCATGCAACTAAAGTTCAAAATGTCGTTCTCACCCACATGAAGGAGTTAAGATTAAGGCTCACTGTAAAACAATTTCAGAGACTGTTGGCTCTAATGGCAGCAGCATACAATGTGATACCTTTTGGACTGTTGTACATGAGACCCCTGTAGTTATGGCTCAGAACCAAAGGGTTGTCCCCGAGGGGCAACCCCTTTTGCATGATTAGTGTCACACGCCAATGCTTACATGCCTAGATGCCTAGTTTTTTGGAAGAAACCTTGGTTTCTATCCCAGTGTCCCGTGTTGGGGGCTTCTGGTCGTCGCAAGACACTAACAACAGATGCCTTTTTCATGGGCTGAGGAGCGATCCTAGAGGGACGCTCGACTCAGGGTCTGTGGAAAGACCATCATCTCTTATGGCATGTCAACCGCCTGGAGATGCTGGCCGTATTTCTTGCTCTTAAGAATTTAAGTCACTCTGCTCCCGGGAGTTTTGGAGATAGTTCGCAGGGACCAGGTGTGCCTAATTCTGATAGCCCCGTGGTGGCTGGGCTGATTATGGTTCCCCGATCTAGTGTCTCTCCTCGACGGGCCTCCACTGGAGTTACCTGTCAGGAGGGACCTTCTGTCCCTAGCAGGGGGCTTGATTGTTCACCCCTGTGAAGAACTGTGGAACCTGTGGGCTTGGCCTCTTAGGGTGCCCAGCTCATAGGGGCAGGTCTTAATAGGCCAAATAGGCTTCTGTTTCACTGAATGTGTGAAGAGTTTTGAAACTGTGACTTCAGTATTGAACAATGCTTGTTATCAATTGACAAAAACTGTAATGCCTTTTTTCTGCATGACCTTATTCTACATCCCTTAATCCTACCCAATACCTAAACTTAAATGCTTCCACAACTACTTTACTAACTGTGTGAAATGTAGCAAATTGCTGTTTTATACATTTTTTATATTATGTGGGTTTTTAACTTAAGT
Organism: Paracanthobrama guichenoti; assembly: GCA_018749465.1. Taxonomy (NCBI): domain Eukaryota; kingdom Metazoa; phylum Chordata; class Actinopteri; order Cypriniformes; family Gobionidae; genus Paracanthobrama; species Paracanthobrama guichenoti. The sequence goes on from CM031946.1 coordinate 18,195,245, forward strand.
TTAACAGTTTCGAAAAGAATGTGTAAACGTGCATTCTTCTGTAGGTACATAAAGTTTTGGTGGTGTTTGTGTCTAGGTGAGAAATGAATTAATGTAAATTGTAAATTGTATTTTGATTTAAATTGTAATTGTAAAAAGTATTCAGTGCCAAAGCAATGATAAATGATCCACAGTTTAGCCCACATAAACTGCTGTTGCGCTCATTGTGTGAAGAGATTTGAAAAAGTGACCTAATATCAAGAAATGTGTCCTAGCGATTGTAAAAAAATAAACTGTAATACTATTTTTGAAGAATATGTGAGTGCCTGAGCATGTGATCATGTATCCAGGAGTAGTGCCCAGAGAGTTAATGAAGGAGCTGAGGACAGATACAGCCATGTAGGATGTTAAACTCCAGGTACATACTGGCCCACAAGGACACAGATCTGCTGCCCTCTACTGGTGAGGGGGTTAAAACACAGCTGCAGTTGTGGAAAATCTCTGATAATACAACATAAATGAGAAGAAAATATATGATAGTATGTAAAATAAGGCTTACAATACTCATCGGGTGCCTTGGATTTAAAAAAGAGTTTTAGAAAAAATTTTTTTGATAGATGCAATTATACTAGAGATACCGTGTTTTTGCCTCATCCAGAGCCTTGCCACAAAACAGGGCAACACGCATGTAATGCTACTCTCAGAGCGTCATTCTTCAATTGGGGCGGCAAATGAGAGGCAGAAATTGTAAAAATGCTTGTTTGTTTTCTTTTAATAAAATTATTTAAAATTAGTTTAATATGTTAGATCCATTAAAATCAAAGCTTAATAACATTTTGATTTTTAAATAATTTTAATCAAACACTGGTGAAACAACCAATTATGTCTATGGTGTTACCAATATTTGAAGTTTAGTTTGTTCTAAAATGAGCAGGATATGCAACTTTAGGTAACAATTAATAAATAAATAAATAACTTTAAGGACTTGGTTTTAAAGATCATTTAAATTTCTTTCTTTTTTTTTTTTTTTTTTTTTAAAGTAATGTTTAATTGTTCATCTTGGCTCCTATTTCTGCCAAAGAAGAATTATTTTGTTATTTGTTTTATTTATTTTTTATTGGATATACATAAAAAGGCAGGGCAAATGGTCTGTGCTACCTTTATAGTTTTTATTCTAAAAGATTAAATCCACTTTACAGTCTAAAAACATTAAATTATAAGATTAAATGGCTTAACAGTAACACCACAAACAGTAACACCACAGACAAATTAGCCAATAAGTATGTATTTATCAACATTTTGATTAAAATATGTAAAATCTGCAAGTTATCAACATAACACCACAGACACTAATAAAGTGCGACACATGAAATTGTCCGAAATTTAGCCAACTTTAAGAAAATGAATAAGAAAGAATGTCCTCACCATGCACCCCTTAGATCAACCAGAACCTGCAATGGCCTTTACACACAGAAAGTAATCCAAATAGATTTCCCTCTTTTCTTAAAGGGACGACATCCATTGTTGTAACACCACAAACATGAATTTGAGGACACTACTTTTTCTGAGATATTACAAAATATGTATTTTTTTAAACAATTTAATAAAATGGTACATGTTAAATAAAATCTATACACTGCAAAAAAATGCTTTTCTTACCTAGTATTTTTGTCTTGTTTCTAGTCCAAACATTTAATAATTCTTAAAACAAGCATTTCATAGACAAGCAAAAGTTTTTGTTTTGTTTTGGGGAAAATAACTTCAAATTAAGTGAGTTTTTGCTTAAAATAAGCAAAATAATCTGCCAATGGGGTAAGCAAAATAATCTTGTTTTCTGTTTGAATTAAGATTATTTTGCTTACCCCATTGGCAGATTATTTTGCTTATTTTAAGCAAAAACTCACTTCATTTTGAGTTATTTTTTCCCAAAACAAGACAAAAACTTTGCTTGTCTAGTAAATGCTTCTTAATGTAAGAATTTTTAGATATTTGGACTTAAAACAAGACAAAAATACTAAGTAAGAAAAGCATGTTTTGCAGTGTATTCACAACATAACCACTTTATTTGTGTTAAAAACGTTATTTTGGTGCAATTACATTCCATGATACCCCTCTGAGGTATGGCGGTATGCATATTTTGTTACAAATGCAATCTCTCAAACTCAATTAAATATGTATTTTAAAACAAAAATGTATCTATTAATAGTGCACAAATTGTGTTTATCCTACAGAATACAACCATGAAAATATTTTATAATTTATTGGTATTTAAAGTTTATTTCAACTGTTGTAAAGTAGAGGGACACCACTTGCCACCACAAATAAAGAATGACCCAACAGTCCTGGTTACACTGAGACATGAGTGAACACTAATAATAAGATGTGTCTTTAACACTCATGGACTTTTGTTATGTTTGCATTCTGATGTGGGTGCTGGCGAGCTGTAACTCACCATTCGCTGTCTGTCTTGGAAAAGAGGATCTTGCCAGTACCACTCTGGAGCCGGAGCCAGAGCCTGACCAGCAACCATCCTGCAGCATGGAATGCATGCACGAGACATCACCGAGTGGAGCGACAGAGCTGAGGATCACCACAGAGTCAGAACTTCATGACACGTCTGACCAGGTGCTTGAGCGGACGAGAACGCTTGTGAAGGAGCTCATGGTGGAGAGCGAGGACATGAAGGAAAGCTCCGCCCACTGTATAGCCGCTGCGGGTGAGCAAAGGCTGTGCTCTGAGAAAATGGATTTAATTGATTTCTATTCTGACATAACCTGTCTACCATCATCAAATTAACTGTCTGTCTGTTCTGAACTGTCCATCTGTCCTATCACAATCAAGGAGATCGTACCCCTGTCTGTGTATCTCCTGGTGCTGGGAGTTGCTATTTTGTGTGTGGGGGCAGCACACACAATCTCTGTACTCCCAGCCAGTCCCAAACTCCCACCCAGCCTATCTCTCCCACCTCCTCCCATCATCCATTCATCATCCTCATCTCCGCTGCTTCCTGTCAGCCCCTCAGCTCATCCTCATCCCACCATTGGTGATGTGGGCTTGCTGTGGGTCTGCAAGTTTACAGTTACATCATGGTCGATGGATCCCCAGTCTCCGCATCCACGTCAAGACTCTTCACATCGGCCCTTCAGTCCATTAGCTCCTCCTTGGCTCTAACCTCCCTCATCTCCACCGTGGCCCATCAGTCCACCAATTCCGCTGGGCTCCCTCATCCCTCCAATTTAGCCTTGGTCATTCGTTGACCTGGCCTCACCTCGGGACTAGACTCCTCTGACTTCGCCTTGTCCCTTCATTCCTATGGCTCCATTGGGCTCCTCGCTCCCTCCAGCTCCACCTTGGTCCTCTGTCTCTCCAGCTCCACAGCAGCCTTCTGGATCCCCGCCTTCTGGATCCTCAGTGTTGCCTTGGTTTGTCGGTATTCCGGCTACACCCGGGTCTCCTCTTCCACCTGTTCCACCTCCGTCCGTTGGTGTCCTGGAGTCATCAGCCCTTCCTCCATCGGCTCCACTATGCGTGTGCCTGGCTGTAGTCTGGTTCCCACCTTATTCTTCCTGCTCCAAATTCCTCCTGTGTCCTCCTTGGCTCCTCCCACCATCTGCTTCACCCTGTCTCCTACAGGGTAGTCTGCCTGTCGTTCTGCCGACCCTTCGCCTGTTTCTCGTCCTCCACCTGAGCCTTTGTTATGTTTGCATTTAGTTCTGTCATGTTTTGTTCTGTTCATTTGCTCTCATTGTGTGTTCCTGATTAGTTAACTATCTACACCTGTTTCTGTTCTCCCCGATAGCGTTCTCCCTCATTGGTTCCCCTATATAATCTCCCTGTTCTGTTCTGTGCTTGGTCGGATCTCGTCCATGTATACGTTATGTGAAATTGCCTATCAGTGTTGGAACACATCTTGTGGATTAAACTACCTGCTATCTGATCTTCTTCTTCGTGTTCTTGTATCTTATACACAATGCCATGACAGTATCAGGAGTCCTGAGGAGGAATTCTGAGATTGGTGATTGTTTCCAGTTTGAAACACAATGGCCATATTCTGACTAAGAGCTATTGTTCACTTATAACAGTGGTTCTCAGTTGTGTTCTCAATCCATTGGCTGCAATCGAAACCGTATAGTTCCCTACTATATAGTAGGTGAAAAACAGTATGTGGCAAAATAAGTATGTCAGAATTTACAGTACTCATAAAAGAGTAGGGCAAACATACTCAATACCTCTTTATTAAATACTTTTTGCAACCTCCTTTTCCGAAGATAACAGATCTGAGTCTTCTTCTATAATGCCTGATACATTTGTAGAACACCTGACAAGAGATCAGAGACTATTCCTCCATGCAGAATCTCTCCAGATCCTTCAGATTCCCAGCTCAGTGTTTGTGCTTCTTCTCTTCAGTTCACCCCACTAAACTATAGGGTTCATGTCAGGGGACTGGGGATGATCATGGCAGAAGCTTCATTTTGTGCTCAGTGACCAACCACTGGCATTTTGTGCTCAGGATCCAACCACTGCTCATTCTAAGATATCTCGCAGAGGCTGTCAGGTTTAGATTTTTTTTATCTTTTGGTATTTGTTACAATTCATGATACCAAGTGTTCTTCCAGCCAAAAAATAGGCCCACAACATTAAAGATCCAGCAGTATATATAACTGTGGGCATGGGGTAGTTATTATCCCTGTTTGCCTGTTTGTCTGTCAGGTTTGCTGCCAAAAAGTTATTTTTTTAGTTTTACCTGATGTAGCAGCTGGTCCGATCAAACACACAGTCTTTACAATTTAATCTCATTAAGGACCCAGACAGGCTCTGTGATGGCTAGTTGCCCACTGTGAATTCGCACCCTGACGTGAATTCACACATTTCAAAGATGCTTGGGCTGTGTTCTCAAATGAGAGAACAGTACAACCAACAGACACTCAATCCCCTATAGAAATGGAATTCTATCCACTGATTCATTGACAATCCATTTAATGAAGGAACATGCATTCTCCCCAGTACATTTTGTGTATAATTTCTGTTTGTATATTGTCTTTTTTATATTGTATAATGTTATCCATGTTTGATGATATAATTACTAGTTAATGTTAGCCCATCTAACTGGTGTCTCCTATCAAAATATTCCTCCTTTGATGACAAACACTTTTGTGAACATCACTTTCGTATAGAATGCAGTGTGTTCGTTATATTTATCAGAATACAAATTAACACAAATTTCCAGCTCACTCCAGTCATGCAAATGAGTCAGCCTTTTGTTCAAACAAAGGAACTCCCCCGCCTGAGAATGCACCTTTGTCATTGGACAAGCCAAAAACTCAAAGGCGTGGCCTCCGGAAAGTGTAAGGCCAGAACAAGTTCCTTCGGTGAGCTAGACAGTTAATCAGAGTTCTCGCTGACATTCCATTCCCGAACACTGTTGAGTGTCACCGGGCGACACACACACACACACCAAGCCATGTGGACCGTCTTCGACCATCACAGATTCTCTGCAAGTTCACTGCCGTTCCTTCGCTCATCATGGAAGGAATCGATTGCAACTGTAACAAAATCGGACCAAACTACCAAGACTTTCTCCTGCAACTGTATATCTGGACACCTTTCAAGACAAATGAAAGTAATGTACGACATAAAACTTTGCTGTGTAGTTAAAGCTGTAAACCCCTTTGTTCAAACAAAGGCCCTTGTTGTCTCAACTGGTGGTTCTCTCAGGTTTTAGACTCTTTTCCTTGCTTCATTCCACTGTTCTGATCCGGTTTTCCGTCACTTCCACTTTCCATTCCATCCCCATGTTTGTATGATTTTGTGTTGTGCATTATGTTAGTTATGTGTTCATGTTTTAGATAAATAAACTCTTGTGCACATTTGTACGAGATGATTCTGGTCTGCTTATGAATAAATTGTCACTTTAACTAATTGATCATAGCTATGAGCTAAGAAAGAGTTGCCACAGAAAATTTCCTATCGTGAAGAGTTGATAGATAATCAGTACTGAATGTTCGCTGGACGAACAGATTTTTTGATTGCAATATTAATTCAGTTACATTAAGTTAATTCGGTTAACTGATCCAAATATTCATAATTAATTGTAACGAGTTATGAATAATTATTATTAGTTCCTCTTTGAGCTAATTTGTTACACTGACCATAGAACCAGGTCCCTTTAGAAGTTCCAGACGTACTGACTATACATATGCAGTTTTTTTTTTTTTGCATGAGCGAGAAGGATTTTTCCTAAAACCCTCCCAAAAAACATGTGGTGATGTAGGGCTTGTTTGATTTATGCTTTCGGACCCCAAAGCCTAGTCCACACGTACTGTTTTTTGCCTCCTTTGTTTAAAAAAAATCCACATGAAAACGCAAAATCACGCTGTTCACCCTTGCAGGAGTTTTCAAAAAAGTTTGGTTTCAGTGTGGATACTGCGTTTGCATGTAGACCAGAACTACATTCTTTAGTTTTACTCATTGCAATTAATTAGTAAGGAAATTTGGCCTTTGTGTTTCCTCATATTTATACTCTTGTGAAACAAGTCATAGCGAGACAATTTTATGTTCCTATAGTCTCCCTGGTTTGCTAAAAAAAAATTAATATGCAAAAAAAAAACATCTAGGGGTGCCAATAATTGTGGCCAACGTGTTTTGGAGAAAAAACAAACAAACATTAATTTCACTTTAATAAAACATCATTAGCATGCTGTCGTCCGCTCGCAGAAGTGGCATGTACGGCATGTACTGGAGCAGAATTGCTTGTAGCCATGGATTTTGCCTGGGCATCAGGGCACCTCTAGCTGTGTTTTGTTCTTGTTTCAAAGCAGCTTCATAGTGTTAAACAGGAAAATAATGCAACAGAATTTGATTCGGCTGTACAGCCGCTCTGGAGAAAACAGTGATGTCATCACAGGTCCACCATCTGATCTGGATATGGCCCGGATCCAGCTGACGGCAGTAAACCTCGGGATAAACAGAGAGACTAACATTAGCGTAGATGCCATTCTTTGTATGATGTAACGAGTACATCGGGTGTTGTGTGAAGTGTAATTATTCATAATTAAAATTTGACTAATTAAAATTGTGGAGTAACGCAGCAAAACAGCAAAACACAGTTTTTTACTTGGTCAAAACAAATACATTATGTTAAAGTTAAGTTAAAGTTACTCTGTGTTCGTGCGGTGGCTGGTATGAGGTCCTTGTTGCACATAAGCTAGATCGATATTAGAATATCATATTAATAAAAGTTGGATGACTTGTGTTGCTAAATTAAATCATTGACAGGCGATGCAATGACACGGCCGGTTACACTGGTAAAAAAAAAAAAAAAAAAAAAAAAAAGACTCCAATTCTTTGTAATTTAGTTGCATTTGTAACTTAACAGCTGATCATAAGTTTAGTTGTGATTTAATTTAGATCATTGATTTACTTATAATTACATTACCTCACGGATGCAAATTAGCCAGTTCTGATATTACAGAGGATTACAGAGTGAACTATTTTACCTTTAAGTGAGTCGCACATGCTTACTCATAACAGAAAGTGTAATTTTAGTAATAGTCACGAGAGCTGCAACTTGTTAATAACAGTGACAGTCAGAAATCAGATTGCTCCTCATGCTTAGCGCCATGCTCCGGTCATGGGGTCCTCGGTATGAATCTGTCCTGACAGAAAGATTTACGGAAACTCCTACAAACTCCGCATGCGACACTACTTGAATAAAGGAATTTAGACTTATACAAGATAAATCAAGATTAATGTTTATTCTAGCCAGGTAAACATATCAAATAAAGGAATTTAGAAAGAATCCATAATACACAACTTCTCAGCATACAATATAAAACATCATTCTAAAAAAACATAAAAAATAGTTTCAAAGAGTCATTGTTACCTGGCAATAGAGATACACTTCAACAGTGTGGGAAGTTCTGGTTACAGATGCTTCCCTGAGTGGTCTGCCCATTCCCTTTAAATACCCAACCAGAACAAAAGAACAATAAACATTTAGCACCCAAATATTTATGCAGCTTTTGGTTGAATCTTTTCTCGTGACCAAATGGTCACACCTAGCCTTGGGGGATGACAGCAAATGTTTATCAAAAGATCTTTATGAGCATCTCCCACACCAGGGGAACAAGCTCTGTTGTATTTATTATGACCTGTTCCTCTGATGTGGGAATGAAACCTGTTTACCAGAAACACCAAAAGTCAAAGAAACACCTCGTGGCAGTATCTGTGAGATTTGCATGATTGTGTGGTCTCCGAGGCTTAGGGAGGAGATAAGATTGAGTCAGGTGGAGTCTTGTTTTTTCTTATTCAGATGAGTGAAGTTTTATTGTCTTAGTGCAGCTTAGATCTCTTGAGTTCATTCTCAGGTGAAATCCATTCTTACACTAGCAATTAGCTCTAAAGCAGTAAGCCTCATGGCTGTGAGTGTTCCACTTCAAATTTGTTAGGGCATTCCCTTGCTAACTACTCTCCATCTCATGGACTCAGATGTACGTTCAGGCGCGAAATAAAATAAAATGTTTATTTTAAAAATGACCCAGGAACAAAATAAAATAAAACAAAGTACATTAAAAAACCACACATAAACGAATACAAAATAAATCAACACAGAACATTTTCTAGAGTCTTCTACTTTTTCTTGATCATATGCACAGGCTCCGGCAGTTCTATGTCCTTGGAAACCCGTTTATCATTCTGTACTTTCCTGATAATCTGTGTGATGGCCACCCATAACAGGGTATAGCCTAATATCTCCAGACATCTGACCAGCCCAAGAAACAGGAACCTGATGGGGGTCACATTACATTTTAATATGCGTCAGTTGAGGCTACATAGAATTGTCCTGCCAGATTTGCTCACCTAAAAGTCTTGGTGTCATACATTCTGCAAGCACCTCTTTCACCACATTTCTTGTGACCCCATTTCAGACAGACAGAGTCAACAAGAGCACCAAAGTAAATGGGAGCAGGAATTCCACCTTTAGAAGAGTGGAATTACATTAAAAACAATGTTGTGCCAGACCTTAATGTGAATAACATCTGTGAATTATTTTAAATTCTTGGGGCACTCCCTCTAAATAAACCAAAACAATATACTAACAACTCCAAATGTGAACTTACCAAAAATTCTTAAAACTAACAGTAGCATGCCCACTGAGAGAGACTTCAGCTCAGGATCCACAATCCTGCAAGAACATATTGAACATTTAATACAAATTTCTATATACCATTGTGGAATAAAACATAGTTATGATTAATCACTGTGAGATATGTTGTAAATGAATTAAACAGAACCTCAATGTGATGATGAAGAAGGGAACAGAGCCCAGACTGTACACAAAGAAGGCAAAAGACTGAAGTGCCAGATAGATGTAGAACATAATAGTGCAGCTGCTCTCTCGTGAACACTGTCCAAGCACTGCAGAGGAGTTCCCAGCACTCATTCCCCAGCTCTGGACACATGTACAGTGGTGGAATGTCTGACAGACACACACAGAAAAAAAAGAAAAAGTAAAAGAAAGAAACTCCAAAACATGTATTAATGAATTCGAAGTCAATAGTTAAAAGTAGCTGTTCACCATATTCCATCCTGTGCCATGAGTGGAATTGCAGCCTGCGTGACAAGGAGAAATGTAGGTCACTCCATTCTGTCCACACACTGGATCCCATTGGAAGTCAGGACACCCACAGCCGGCATTGCAAGAAGTGAGATTCTGAACTTCTGCAGATCTTCCACATAAACAATAGATTATATTATATTACATATTTCTGTGACCCTATACATAGGGCAAGCAGTTTGTTAAATGGGTAGACTGAATTGATGGATAATGTTTAGTTCCTATGATGCAATAAGATGAACACAAAGAATATGATTTTAGATGAAAGTACCCTTGATAGGGCACTGTGACCCCAGCGACATCTATATTTTCACAGCTAAGAGCGAAGTAAGGTATGGTGAGAAACAATGTGGCAACAGCAGTGAAAAACGACATTCTTGCAGATCCCAGCAGTTCCAGTTTAAACCTCTTCATTATCCACCCGCTCAGGAACATACCCAGAGCCAATGGTCTGTGGTCTGTGTAAGGCTGCCATACCTTTAGCAATATCTGTAATGCTGGGTGTGTGTTTATGTTGGTTTGAGGGGTGATGTAGCTCAGAGGTTTTTTCAGGTAAAGCTCTTGGCAGGAACCAGAGAGGCAAAGCAGCAAGGAGAGTCAACAGCCCAGAAACCACATAACCCAACCACCAGGCCCCAACCCAGCGAGAGTCCTGAGGGGTGATGGTCACACTCTCTGACAATGAGAAGAAAATATACAAATGAACAATACAGTATGAGTTAGAAAAATACACTCACCTAAAGGATTATTAGGAACACCATACTAATATTGTGTTTGACCCCCTTTCGCCTTCAGAACTGCCTTAATTATACGTGGCATTGATTCAACAAGGTGCTGAAAGCATTCTTTAGAAATGTTGGCCCATATTGATAGGATAGCATCTTGCAGTTGATGGAGATTTGTGGGATGCACATCCAGGGCATGAAGCTCCCGTTCCACCACATCCCAAAGATGCTCTATTGGGTTGAGATCTGGTGACTGTGGGAGCCATTTTAGTACAGTGAACTCATTGTCATGTTCAAGAAACCAATTTGAAATGATTCAAGCTTTGTGACATGGTGCATTATCCTTCTGGAAGTAGCCATCAGAGAATGGGTACATGGTGGTCATAAAGGGATAGACATGGTCAGAAACAATGCTCAGGTAGGCTGTGGCATTTAAACAATACCAATTGGCACTAAGGGTCCTAAAGTGTGCCAAGAAAACATCCCCCACACCATTACACCACCACCACCAGCCTGCACAGTGGTAACAAGGCATGATGGATCCATGTTCTCATTCTGTTTACACCAAATTCTGACTCTACCATCTGAATGTCTCAACAGAAATCAAGACTCATCAGACCAGGCAACATTTTTCCAGTCTTCAACTGTCCAATTTTGGTGAGCTTGTGCAAATTGTAGCCTCTTTTTCCTATTTGTAGTGAAGATGAGTGGTACCCGGTGGGGGCTTCTGCTGTTGTAGCCCATCCGCCTCAAGGTTGTGTGTGTTGTGGCTTCACAAATGCTTTGCTGCATACCTCGGTTGTAACGAGTGGTTATTTCAGTCAAAGTTGCTCTTCTATCAGCTTGAATCAGTCGGCCCATTCTCCTCTGACCTCTAGCATCAACAATGCATTTTCGCCCACAGTACTGTCGCATACTGGATGTTTTCCCAGTAACTGAGCAGATTGTGAAATACTCAGACCGGCCCGTCTGGCACCAACAACCATGCCACGCTCAAAATTGCTTAAATCACCTTTCTTTCCCATTCTGACATTCAGTTTGGAGTTCAGGAGATTGTCTTGACCAGGACCACACCCTTAAATGCATTGAAGCAACTGCCATGTGATTGGTTGATTAGATAATTGCATTAATGAGAAATTGAACAGGTGTTCCTAATAATCCTTTAGGTGAGTGTATATGTTACACCTCCACTGGGCTCACCACCTCAATTCACTATTTGTCCATTCTGTGTATTCTATCACACCTGTTATCAGGGACAGCATTTATACTCACCACAGTCACTCAGTTTCTGATATATGATAAGAACAAAATGACTTAACTGTTCTTACTTGGTATATTGCCTGTCCTGCAATCCCAACTGTTCTTTTTCTTTTATCATACTTACCTGTTCATGATCCATAACCTAAAAAAAAGTTCCTGCACTTGGGTTTACCATCAATCTGTGGGTGTTGTCTACCTAGAAGACCATGCCTTTATTATGAACCCAGTGGGATCTTAACTTCTCCCAAGTTGATAACATTCCCTCCTTCATCTCAACCATGGAGAGCAACCACATCTTCGTCCCTGCCATCTCTGTTGTCGAGATCAACAATACTTCCTTCTGCCAGTGAGGTCTTCCCTGAGTCCCTTTTCCTGACCATAGAGGCCACTCATGGGCTATTCTCTCAGGTAACAGGAGTCTCCATTGAACCTTTTGTTCGGTCTACAAAGACCAATCCATATCTGGCTCCTTCTGGGTCACTCCTCCATCCAGTTTTGCCTTCTTCTAGACTCCTAGTTCCACAAGCATCACCATGGCATCATGTGTTGGGCTCCCCTAATTCTGTTTCTCCTGATTATTCAGGGAGTCCTGTTTTCCCCAAACTACCAAAGTCATCTTTTCTTCTGGTGACAGTAATGGAAGGTGTGCTCAGCCTGAAGACCACCTCAGTGCTCCCAACTGCATCTGGTGAACCTTCCCCTGGAGCAGCGGAGATCCTTGTGGGACCACCCACACTGCTGGTTTCCTATGGTGGGATTCCTTGTTCTCCAAGATTCAAGATTCAAGAGTTTTTTTTTGTCACATACACAGTTATATACAGAATATACAACCGGCAGTGAAATGTAAACAGGTCCGCACCATGGACAGTGCAAATTCACAGTTAAAAACACAAGGAGGAAATTATAATAGAAATAGAATAAAAAGTACTAATATATATATATATATATATATATATATATATATATATATATATATATATATATATATATATATATATATATATATATATATATATAATTATAAATAAATCATAAATCAAGTCAAGAAGAAAAAAAATAAAATAAAGAAGTGGAATAAAATAAGTGAAATAAACTGTGCAGTGAGTAAACTGTAGACTTATAAATATGTGGTTAACAGAAATGCACAAAGAAGTATAATGTGCAAACAGGTTTATAACAGGTTGTTACACAGTAACAATGATAACAGAAAGTGCAGTGCAATGTCAGTATATCGATGGTCACGTGATGTTAAGTGACTGAGTTCAGGAGTCTGATGGCCTGGGGGAAGAAGCTCCTCCTGAGTCTCTCGGCTTCGGAAGCGCTTACCAGATGGCAGCAGCGTGAAATGAGGGTTTGCAAGGTGATTAGAGTCCTTGATGATTTTAGTAGCTCTACCTTTGCAGCATTTGGTGTAGACGTCCTGCAGAGACGGGAGAGCTGACCCTGAGATACGCTCGGATAAGCGCACTACTCTTTGCAGGGCTTTGCAGTCATGACTGGTGCTGTTCCCATACCACGCTGTGATGCACTACATGTTAATACACTTTCTATCGCCCCTAAATAGAAAATTTTCAGGATAGCTGGTGAAACCCTGAATTTCCTCAGCTGGCGCAGGTGGTACAATCTTTGCCTGGCTTTTTTCACCTGTGTCTGAATGTGTGCAGTCCAGGTCAGGTCCTCTGAGATGTTTACACCCAGGTACTTGAAGCTGCTCACTCTCTCTACTGGTGACCCGCTGATCATGAGAGGGGAGTATGTCCGTTGCTGTCTCTTCCTGAAGTCCACAATCAGTTCTTTGGTCTTGCCAACATTCAGAGAGAGACAGTTGTCCTGGCACCATGATGTTAGTTGCTCCACCACGTCCAAGTATGCCATCTCATTGTTGTTGGAAATGAGGCCCAGGACAACAGTATCATCAGCAAATTTGATGATAGAGGTGGAGCTGTGTGTGGACAAAAAGTCATGCGTGTAGAGAGAGTAGAGCAGGGGACTCAGGACACAGCCCTGTGGAGCTCCCACACTCAGGGTGATGGCGGTGGAGGTAAACTGGCCTACTCTTACCACCTGAGGCCTGCCAGTGAGGAAGTCTTCAATCCAGTGGCAGAGAGAAGAATTCAGGCCGAGATCCAGGAGTTTGGCGGTCAGCTTAATGGGAACTATGGTGTTAAAGTCTGAGCTATAGTCAATAAATAGCAGCCTTACGTAGTTCCCACTTTTGCTGTCGATGTGAGTGAGGGAGGAGTGGAGGACCTGCGAGATGGCATCTTCAGTCGATCTATTGGGACGATAGGCAAATTGAAGAGGGTCCAAAGTGTCAGGAATGAAGGCGCAAATGGTGTTTTTAATGAGTCTCTCAAAGACCTTCATGACTATAGACGTGAGAGCCACTGGACGATAATCATTTAGACAAGAGGGTTTAGTATTCTTAGGGACAGGGATGATGGTGGATTTTTTGAAGGAGGTGGGGACCACAGATGTAGCGAGGGACTCATTAAAGATAGATGTAAACAACCCGGCGAGCTGATCAGCACAGGACCACAGAACACGACCTGAAATACCATCTGGCCCAGCAGCTTTCCTGATGTCCACACGCTTGAGTGCCCTCCGAACTTCATCCTCCGAGACAGAGATCACGTGGTTGTTGCTGCTCTGAGTAATTCCCTCTGACGTGCCACTTGGCGGAGTCGCACTGCCGCGATTACAATCAAAGCGAGCGTAGAAAGAGTTTAACTCGTTCACAAGCAACAGACCTCTGCAGAGGATTTAGATCCAAAAGAACAGAGGGACCTCAGACCCTGCCACATGCGCCGGGAGTCGCTGAGTTGGAAATGAGACTCCACTCGATCCTTATAACGGAGCTTTGCGGCTTTAACTGCGCTTCGGAGAGCATAGCAGGATGATCTGTAGTCATTCATATTCCCCGATAGGAGACCGGCGTTGTAAGCGGCAGTGCGTGTGTTCACTGCAGCGCAGATTTAATTGTCCACCCACAGTTTCTGATTTGAGAAGAACGTTACTGTTATTGTTTGTGTGGCTTGCTCTGTAAGCGTGTTGATGAAGCAAAGCGCCACATCCGTGAACTCGCTGACATCAGATGAACTCGCCCGGAACATGTCCCCGTCGACGTCATCAAGAGCTGCCTGTAGCGCGGTCTCTGAATAGGGTGACCAGCGTTTAACTTCCCGCCTCACCGGGGGGTTCCTGAACGAGCCTTTGTTTGTATTCAGGTGTGAGGAAAATGGCGGCATGATCCGATTTGCCGAAAGCTGGAACTGACCAAGCTTTATAAGCGTTCTTAAACAGAGAGTAGCAATGATCCAGTGTGTTTGCTCCTCGTGTAGGACAGGAGACGTGCTGGTGAAAGTTTGGCAAGACTTTCTTTAGGTTTACTTTGTTAAAATCGCCCGCGACGATGAAAGCAGCATCGGGGTGTTTGTTTATGAAGCCGCTGGTAACATCATGAAGGCCAGATAAAGCCAGCCCTGTGTCTGCCTGTGGTGGATTGTAAACGGCGGTGGCGATGACTGAGGAAAACTCCCTTGGCAGATAGAATGGGCGGCAAATGATTGTTAAATGTTCCAGATGAGGCGAGCAGGATCGCGAGAGAATGGTGATGTTCCTGGGGTCGCACCATTTCTTGCTGATCATGAAACATACTCCACCACCTTTAGATTTACCGGCCTTGGCTGTTCTGTCCATCTGAAAAACAGAGAAGTTCTCCGACACCGTCACAGCTGTGTCCGGGACCGCGGGCGTGAGCCATGTTTCGGACAAACAATAGATGTTACAGTCTCTCATGTCCCGTTGAAAACTTATCCTGGCTCTGAGATCGTCCATCTTATTTTCCAAGGATTGGACATTTGCGAGCATGATGCTCGGGAGAGGTGGGCTGAATGCCCTTTTTCTCAATCTGTTACGGATCCCCGCGCGTGTCCCGCGGTGTTTCTTGAGTCTTCGCCGTCGACTCTGGCCATTGTTCAACTAGGCGTTCCAAAGAATCTCAGATGGCCACAGAGGATCGGTGAAAGTGTCCTGAAACAGTCCAGTGTAGAGGTAACCAATGTCCAAAAGAGTTTTGCTGTCATAGCAGATCAATGCAGATGATAAGTTTGTAAAAATTGAGAGCAAAAGAAAGTAAAATAGTAAATAAAAGCACAGTCTTCGCGGAGCGGCCTGAACGGCGACCGAACACGGCCGTGCCATCTTGGAGTGTGAGCACGTGCAGTCAATGCTGACTTGCCCTTGTCAATTCGAGGGCAAGAGTGCGGTTCCACTAAAGTTATTTCAGAGGCTCCTGGGGCATATGGCATCCGTAGCCGCAGTGACGGCGCTCGGGTTGCTTCATATGAGACCGCTTCAGCACTGGTTTCACGATCGAGTCCCAAATGGGCATGGCATGCTCCGGGTCCCAGTGGCTTGGGCCTGCTGTCATACCTTCACCCCGTGTGAACCTCATTTTTCTATGGGCTAAAGTTCCCTTAGAACGAGTTTCTGGCATACTAATGCTGTCATGGGCTGGAGTGCCATGCACAATTGACATGCTGCCGCGGGCTCCTGTAAAGGACCCCAGCACCTACAGCATGTTAATTGCCTTGAGTTGCTGGCCGTACGTCTTGCCCTGCACCGCTTTTGAGGGCTGCTTTAGGTCAGACACGTACTGGTCCGCTCCCACATCTCGGGAGTGGCGTACACCAACCGATAAGGTGGTCTACGCTCTCACTGGATGTTGCAACTCGGCCGCCATCTTCTCCTTGGAGTCTGAAGCATCTGATGTCGCCTCGTAACTTTCATCCTGGCAAACTGACTCATGCAGCCTATGAGCTTTCATGGGTTCACTTAACCGGGGGAATGTAGACTCCATCCCCAGACGGCCAGCTGATTTGGGAACAGCTCAGCAACGCACCGGTAACCCTGTCGCCTCCCTCTAGCTTTTCCCATTGCCTACTAGGCTCAGCAGGCTGCGGGGCCCACGCAAGCATGCGTTTTCCCCAGTGAGCCGTCTTGCACAGGTTTTGTGTTGATCACGGAGGGCAAGGAGCAGCTCCTTTGGTCACCCCATATTGGCCTGGCCGGACCTGGTTCTATGAACTCTTATTTTTTACACAGTTAACCACCATAACCTCCTGTCAACTCTCGTGAAGATGGGCATCTCAGGAACTGCTCTCCAGTGGATCAAGTCTTATCTCTCAGGTAGGTCCTTCAGGTGTCATTGAGAGGTGAAGTGTCTAAGTCACATCATCTAGCTACTGGAGTTCCCCAGGGCTCAGTGCTTGGACCACTTCTCTTCTCCATTTACATGTCATCACTGGGATCTGTCATCCAGAAACATGGCTTTTCCTATCACTGCTATGCTGATGACACTCAACTCTACTTCTCATTTCAACCAGATGATCCCACAGTTGGTGTTCGTATTGCTGCCTGCCTGACAGATATTTCTGCCTGGATGAAGGAACAACACCTTCAACTCAATCTGGCAAAGACAGAACTCCTTGTGGTCTCAGCCAACCCAGCACTTCACCTGTGGTGCCATCCCAAAGAGGCATGAAATCCATCACAAGGACCTTTTCCTGGACCGTTCCCACCTGGTGGAATGACCTGCCTGTCTCAATTGGAGCAGCCGAGTCGGTAGCCATTTTCGAAAAAAATATCTTAAGACGCATCTTTTCCAGCAGCACCTGACCAATGAAGAATAGCACTTATCACTCTATTCGTTTTCTGTTCGTCTATTTAAAAAAAAAAAAAAACATTTCTGTCCTGTGTTCTGTGCTAGATTAACTGAGACTTACAGCACTTGCATATTGTTGCTCTTGAGTCAATTTGGATAAAGTCACTTTGGATAAAGCGTCTGCTAAATGACTAAATGTAAAATGTAAATTGACAGGTTGATCCCTATGAGGTAGGACGAAAAGTGACGCTCTTGATTGCCTAGCTCCTATCAAGGGGGTATGAGACCTGCAGGCTTTTTCGGTGATGAAGCGTGCCTGGAATTCAAGCTGGCTTACTCTCACGTGAAAACCTGAGACCCCGGTTTGGATGTGTTCCCAAGGTTCCCACCTCTTCAGCTGCTGAACCTGCAAGCACTGCCTTGGAGGAGGCAGACCCAGCCTTGGCACTGTGCTGTCCAGTACGCGCCCTTGCACTTACGTAGACCAATCGCAGTGTTCAGGACCTCTGACCAGTTCTTGTCTGTTTTCGGAGAGTAGCAGAAAGGGAAGGCTCTCTCCAAGCAGAGGTTGTCACGCCATTGAGCTTATGGTTCAGGGCATGCCATGCCCCCTAGGGGTCTCGGCACACTCCACTGAGTGTTGTCTCCTGGCACCTCGCTAACAGACTTCTAGCGACACCCAACACATTCGCTAGATTCCATAATCTCTGAGTGTAGCCAGTTCCTCTCGTGTACTCGCCCCAAGGGGCCAGTAACTGGACAGGCTCAGTTGTCATCGCTTGCTGCGCCATTCCACTCCACGGACTGGATGTGTGCGCATATTTACTCAGGTGAGTTTCTCAGTAAGCCCTGAGTTCCTTCAGCACTGTTGATGCCGACACCTGAGTGCATGCCTGCTTGGTCAGCCCTCGTGTTAGTCTAGGTGCTTCCATGTGCATGGTTCCCCCTCTGGGCAACCCCCACATGTGTATTCCACGGTAAGTCTCGTCGAGCACGTGTCTTCCCTTGGCAAGGTGGAAATATTCCACTTGCGGCTGGATACCCCAGAGTGTTCCATATGTTAGCTCCTACGAGGGCCATATGTGTGTTCCTATGTCCTCCCTGCGGGTAGGCATTGTTTTGCATTTCTCCACATGGGATATGCTTCCCAGTGTACCTTGGTAAGCTGAGCCCAGCCCCTCGTTTGTGACAGGTTTCACGGCAGGGAGCTCAGGTCAGCACAGGATGCTGGAAGACAGCCGGTGTGGTGAGATTGAATCGGGACCCCCATTTCGTCAGAACTGACGTAACTCGTAGTGTACTGACTGAAAGGGAACGTCTCGGTTACATATGTAACCCTCGTTCCCTGAAGGAAGGGAACGGAGACGTTACGTCCCCCTGCCACAACAGCTATACCGCTGGAACCGCCAGGGCGCTCAGCCTCGGCTCTTCAGCAGGTAAACATAATGCGAGTCTGCAACACAACTCCCTTTATACCCACACGGTGGGGCGGGTTGCGTTATGCAAATTCTGCAGACCCATGGCATTTTCATGCCATTGGCTCATTTTGTAGATCTCAGAGGCGATTGGCTTCTAAGCGAAACCCCCATTTCCTCAGTACTGATGTAACGTCTCTGTTCCTTTCCTTCAGGGAACGAGGGTTACATACGTAACCAAGACGTTTCCCAACCACGATCCTGGAAGCACACCAACACTGCACATTTTGCATGTCTCCTTTATCTGCCACACCCATTTCAGGTCTTTGAGTCTCCACTAATAAGATGATCATTTGAATCAGGTGTGTTTGATTAGGGACAGTGTTGTGTTGGTGTGCCTCCAGGATTGTGGTTGGGAAACACTGCTCTAAGGTATATACATTTTAACTCACCTTGATTCACAAAGCCAATGTCCACATAAAGACTAGAACACAGAGATCCAAACAAAGAACCAAAAATTGGCCCGATCACTCCGAGTGTGTGCAGGCAACCTACAGAAAAGGAAAACAAAAAGGAACGGAATCACATGAAGGACAAGGGTACTTTTGTTTATGATTTAAACACACACACACACACACAATAATTTTCTCACCAATGTAAAAAGCAGAGTTTTCTGGGTGTGCATAATCATCTATGAATGACATTCCCAAAGGGCCAATACTGGCTTCCCCGATGCCACGAATAATGTTTCCCAACAGCACAATTACCCATGTGGGCGAGCTTTCCTCTTCCCCATTTTGGCACCCTATACAACCCATATACAGTAGAGTTCTTTGTTAGGTATTTTATTGCATTTTACAATTAAAATATCCCACATGCTTTTCCACATACAGTATAACCATGCATTACCGGAAACAAGCTGTTGAACAGTATTCTGGGTGATAGATGAGCATATTGGTCTCACTGTGAAATTATCAGCATCATTAGTGTGGGCGGCAGCTGTATCGTACATGTACCTGTCAGAAACAAACAGACACATGAATAGTAAAAGCATTTAAAATACAGATCTTGAAGAATACTATACGAATAATGGATCTTCATTAAATATGTTAGTATGGATATACTAATTATGAGTATTATGTGATGACCATCCATTAATTTATTAATTACATAAAAATACAATTGATAGATATAATCACTTGAAAACACATCTTTTATAATCAACAAATCTCTTTAAAAAAAATAATAATAATCTTATTCAATAATGGAAATATACCTTTAACTTGATGCTGGACTAAATTATTATTATTATTATTATTTTTTTTTTTCATTAAATTTGATCTTTTCTTGAAAATGTTTTTAAAGTTTTTCAAAATAATATGGAACATGAATACAAAGAGTCAATTTTAAGCACTTATAAAATATTTTTCTGTTCTTCATGACTCTCATTTGTCATTGACCCATTAAAGTTACTCACCGGCCCATAATGAACTGAGGTAAAGCCATCACCAGTGTCCCTATACCCATCAGCAGGACCCCTGCTCCAATGATCTTGGGCCTGTGAAACTTAGCGCCAAAGTAGCTTACCACAGTAATGACCAACAGATTACCTGCAAGCAAATGTAACATTATTTAACAAGTTCTATGTTGTTTCATAGCATACCATCAATCAACAGTCCTGTAGAAAAGGCTTTGAATACATACACTCACCTAAAGGATTATTAGGAACACCTGTTCAATTTCTCATTAATGCAATTATCTAATCAACCACTCACATGGCAGTTGCTTCAATGCATTTAGGGGTGTGGTCCTGGTCAAGACAATCTCCTGAACTCCAAACTGAATGTCAGAATGGGAAAGCAATTTTGAGCGTGGCATGGTTGTTGGTGCCAGACGGGCCGGTCTGAGTATTTCACAATCTGCTCAGTTACTGGGATTTTCACGCACAACCATTTCTAGGGTTTACAAAGAATGGTGTGAAAAGGGAAAAACATCCAGTATGCGGCAGTCCTGTGGGCGAAAATGCCTTGTTGATGCTAGAGGTCAGAGGAGAATGGGCCGACTGATTCAAGCTGATAGAAGAGCAACTTTGACTGAAATAACCACTCGTTACAACCGAGGTATGCAGCAAAGCATTTGTGAAGCCATAACATGCACAACCTTGAGGCAGATGGGCTACAACAGCAGAAGACCCCACCGGGTACCACTCATCTCCACTACAAATAGGAAAAAGAGGCTACAATTTGCACAAGCTCACCAAAATTGGACAGTTGAAGACTGGAAAAATGTTGCCTGGTCTGATGAGTCTCGATTTCTGTTGAGACATTCAGATGGTAGAGTCAGAATTTGGCGTAAACAGAATGAGAACATGGATCCATCATGCCTTGTTACCACTGTGCAGGCTGCTGGTGGTGGTGTAATGGTGTGGGGGATGTTTTTTTGGCACACTTTAGGCCCCTTAGTGCCAATTGGGCATCGTTTAAATGCCACGGCCTACCTGAGCATTGTTTCTGACCATGTCCATCCCTTTATGACCACCATGTACCCATTCTCTGATGGCTACTTCCAGCAGGATAATGCACCATGTCACAAAACTCGAATAATTTCAAATTGGTTTCTTGAACATGACAATGAGTTCACTGTACTAAAATGGCCCCCACAGTCACCAGATCTCAACCCAATAGAGCATCTTTGGGATGTGGTGGAACGGGAGCTTCGTGCCCTGGATGTACATCCCACAAATCTCCATCAACTGCAAGATGCTATCCTATCAATATGGGCCAACATTTCTAAAGAATGCTTTCAGCACCTTGTTGAATCAGTGCCACGTAGAATTAAGGCAGTTCTGAAGGCGAAAGGGGGTCAAACACAGTATTAGTATGGTGTTCCTAATAATCCTTTAGGTGAGTGCCCCATAAGTCCCATTTTTAAAGTATGAACAGCAATTCAGTCACATTACAGCATCACTGACTCACTGGTTGTAACAGTGTGTCACGGTTTATGTTCATGCCTTTTATTTCAAGTTTATTTCACAGTCATGTTTTCGGTCTTGTTCATGTTTCCTGGTTTTGTCGTGTGTTCCTGTTTGTTATGTGATCCTGCCATGTGCTTCATTAGGCTTGTTCGACTTGACGCAGCGATGCGCAGAGCGATCGGCAGCTGACTTGAAGCTGTGCATGCCGGTTAGAAATTTTGTCCGACTTGAGCTGAGGCAGTGCCGATGGCACGTGACTGTGACGTCAACAAAGTGCCGCAAGAGCTATTCGAGATCAGCCGGCTAATACAGCCGGTGCAGTTTCTACCATAGACAGTAAAAGAAATGGACACAGTGACCCCATAGACTTCAACGAAGAAAAGGGAAGTCAGTTAGAAGCACTCACTTCCTGATGGCTGAGCATACTGCACAGTCTCAGACTGAGCTTGACGATGTAGATGTGACGTGAGCAACCTGTCTGACAGTTGTAAGTCTTCTAGTAGTTGTACAAAGTGAAATCTGTATCACGAATCTTGCAGAGATTTTGGCTCTCTATGGGCTTCTCCCCATGCTTCTCCCTTGACTTTATCGGACTTTATGTCTCCACGTCCCCCCGATTGCCTCATAGACAGCCTGTGAGCTTCTCCTCCTGTCTATACGATAATTTCTCTACTGTGCGACAAAGTCGCGTGGTTATGATGCAATCGTTAGCCTATTTTTTTTACAAAAACGGCTTCTACGGGGCGATAGTGTAAGGTACAAGGTAATGGAGCCTTGTATATATTGTCGTGTTTCTTTAGAAATAAACAATGGACAAATAGAGTCTTTAAACGCCTCAGATGTAAATACCAGCACCCGGAAAGCGTACCTTCCATAGGGGCAGCCATTGCTAACCAAGCCATCATCTGCTGTTAGCATTCCATTGACTCCCATTCATTTTGGCGTCACTTTGACAAAACTTTACATCTGAGGCGTTTAAAGATTCAGATTTGACTTTGCACAACTACTAGAAGACTTACAACTGTCAGACAGGTTGCTCACGTCACATCTACGTCATCAAGCTCAGTCTGAAACTGTGCAGTACGCTCAACCATCAGGAAGTGAGTGCTTCTAATTGACTTCACTTCTCTCCGTTGAAGTATATAGGGTTGCTGTGTCCATTTCTTTTACTGTCTATGGGATTACCCCTTTGGTTTCTACAGAGCGGCCTGCACGAGCTCTGATGATGACACAGCTGTTCCACGATTGGCCAGGTTCACCACATGACAGCGATCACGTGTGTTTCGTGTTTATTCTAAAACTTTCAGTTCCACTAATGCTCACAATTATTTATTTATTTATTTTTTTATAACAGTAAAACCTCTTTTCATGTAGTCGCGATGTTACGTTGTCATGTTTATCAAAATAAAACAGATTAAAAACGTAGACCACACTTCATTGATAGTGTAGGCTTATGTTGAACTTTATTCTTATACAAAAGACGCTGCATTAAGCAAAGTTTGCAAATATGGCGCGAGCGTCACTACAGGAAGCAGAAAGTGTTCGACTTGGCAGCTCTTCCCCACCTGCACGCGGCTACTCTCGCCGATCGGATCGCCAGCTGCAGCCGATGTCGAACACACCTATTAGACTTGTTTGAGATCCTGAAATTCAGCCGAGACTAGGCGGCTGCAGTGAAGGGAGGACTGAAAAAAGTGCAGGCAAGACGGACAGTTCTCTCTCTTCTCGTAGTGGATCCGACACCTGCAAGATCAAAGGCGGATATCGCGGGATTCACACTCATGCACTGTGTTGCTGATAATGTAATTTAAGTTCTGTTACTTTTATATGAAACTAAATATTATGAACAAGACACCCAAAGTTTTTTGTTATTTATTTCCATTCGAAAGACGTGTTTACCAATAATTTTTACTTTAATTACATACATGTTATATATAATATAGATTTATAAATACAACAACATAACCCACAGAGAGATCGCACTGTCTGAGAGTTTGGGAATATTCACACATAAAAACATGATATCAGAGTTTTAAAATCAAACATTTAAAAAAAAGAACCATACATCACGGTTGTTTAAACCAATAAACATTAAGCTGTGTCATCAGTAAGTTGTTTCCCATCGTGCTTTTGGTCAGCGCAGGTGGAGAGCAACTGCGCCCAACTGCAAAATCCAACATGTCCGCCTTGCCATCGCGAGGGTTTTGTGACACACATCAGCATGACATCAGAGCAAGTCGGACCACATTCGGACACATTTCTAACCAGCATGCATCTCGCGGTTATCACCGGTGATCGGTTCTGTGCAGATTTTGCTCATCTCAAACGAGCCTAATGTCATGTATTCCCTAGTCTCTTGTGTCATGTTGTCATTGGTTTATTTAGTCATGTGGTTTCTCAGTTCAGCTCTGTCATTGGTTCATTGTTTGGTCATTGTTCACAGGTGTCCCTTGTCTTACTCATTAGTCCTTGTGTATATAAGCCCTCGTTCCCTTGTCTAGTATTAATGTTGTAACCTGCTGTTTGGTGAGTGGTTTCGCCATGCCATGCCATGCCATGCCATGCCATGCCATGCCATGCCATGCCATGCCATGCCATGCCATGCCATGCCATGCCATGCCATGCCATGCCATGCCACTTGTTTTGTCAATCCAGTCTTTGTTTGATGTTTTGATTTGTGAATAAACTGCTTTTGGGTTCATAAGCTTGCCTTCAGTAGACTTTTGTTACACTGGTGTAAGTACTCATCTAAAGGGTGAACCTTTCTCAGTGCAGCTAGACACAACTCACCCATTTCAAAGCTGCCATCGATTATACCCACAGTAGAGCTTGGGATCTCAAACCGCCTCTCAATCTGAGTGATGGTGCTTTTGATGAAAGCTCCCGTCACAGATTTAGAGAAATAACAGAAGGCAAGCACACCAATAAAGATCTTTCCAGGCACAAGGGTAAAAAAGAGATTAAGTTAGAAGATTGAACCTTTAAGTATTACAGTTATTATATAACACTATTAAAACAAATAATCAGCTGATATTGGTTCTACACTTGTTGCTCAATTAAACTTGCATATAGTCAAAGATATTGTCTCTTGCCTTCAGGCTTGGGGAGCAGCATTTGGCCTGAGATGTTTTCTTATTACTGTCTGAATACTCCATTGGCCTGGGCTCCTCTGTCATGGTCTTCACTATGGGCTAACAAATGACAAACTGATGAAAGAAGACAAACTCTGCAAAGTTAAATTTGTGTGCTAATGTGGAAAAATGAAAACCGTAAAAAAAAAAAAAGTAATAAATAAAATGCGAGTAAAATGTTGACACATTAAACAATTTTCCCTTTAATTCCATTCATGTTAATATTTTAGCATATTGTTGGGATTATGCAGTTCATGATATTAATATTGTTTTCAATGAATTTCTCAATTATTTATTACTTTTGTACAATCAGCCATTTTGATACTATGTTGAACTGCCTTGATGTCATAATTTTTTTATATATATATATATTTATATATATATATATATATATATATATATATATATATATATATATATATATATATATATATATATATATATATATATATATATATATATATATATATATATATAAAGTTGAGAACCACTTCTTAACTGACTTAAGCAGTAACAGACTTATGTTCAATCCAAATGTTACTTTTAAATAAAAAAAAATGTTTTATCCATACACTATCACATCAGAGATGATCCATTCAAATATTTTTTCATTCACAATTTTGAAACACTCACATGTCCAGATGTGTCTTAGAGAGGAAGCAGTTGAACAAGTAGTGAAATATGCCCAAAGCGGGATCTCTTTATATTTCACCTACACGCCATTAGACAGTTTTATTAATCTTTAACTTGCACAGTGTTCCTTTAAACCTATTGTAGAACAAACTAAAAACCATCACATTTACATGCAGTAGTTTTTATTTATTTATTTTTATAAACAAGTTTGCATGCCTTTTTGAAACCAAACTGAAATTGACTAAATGACTATATTTAGTGCCAAGTTTAATAACATTGTACATTCATATCTATATATAAAATGAAAAAGGTGGAAATAGGCTACAATACATTTGTTTGTGAATCATTAAAACAGTGCTAAAATATTAAAAGTGCTGACAAATAACTGCACATTCATTAAAAAAAAAAAAAAAAAAATGTGGAAGCTGGCAACAGTACATTTGTGAATCAATAAAACTGCACAACTCCTAAAAACAAAGTGCTCATATTTCATGCAACAAATTGCAATTTGTATGGTAGTTTAAAAAAAAAAAAAAAAGTTTGAACTATAAATACTTGAAAGGAAAAATAAAGAGCAAAGTAGAGGCCATAACATCTGAAATAATTTCATGATGAGCCTGAATATCCACGCCTGCTGCAAAATTACAGCATTACACTGTTTTTCAGTCCTAGAATTTTAGGTGAGAGCCTTTCAGAATCCAGTATTTTAGTTCTTTTGGGTATGCCAAATTAAGCTCATAGTTTGCACAGGATCAATGCACAGACTTGTGCAACAGATTTGATTTATTTTTAAATTTTCTTTATATAATTTGGTGCTGCAATGTTTCAGCGAAAAATAAAGTACAGTTTATCCTGATCACCCAGTCCTTCTTGAGCATTTTTGAATGTTTAAACCTTTGTAAGATCCATTTAGGAGTATATCAGTGTGAATAGATGCATCTCAGAATTAGACTCATTTTTGAAAGTGTTCAAATATGTAGAATATACTGGAAAAGAAAAGAATCTAACTTGAACTTGAGTTGCAGGATTTTTCTTTAGAACAGTGAGCAGTTTAACTGCTCTAGACAAACAAGACAAAGAATTAAAAAAAAAATAAAAACAGTTGGATCATCCAGGTAACCATTTACAAAAGTAACTTTTTTTTTTTTTTTTTTTTTTTTTTTTTTTTCACAGCACTATGAATGTTTAATAGGATGTGCTCAATAAAGACATGGAAATTATAGTTGTTTGTGTTGTTAGCTTAAGCACATTGCGTTTATACTTATAACTTGACCAGTTAAAGGAACACACCATCTTTTTGGGACTTTGACTTATTCACCGTGTCCCCCAGAGTTAGATAAGTCCATACATACCATTTTCATCTCCGTGCGTGCCATAACTCTGTCTGACGCACCCACCACTAGCCTAGCTTAGCACAAAGACTGGAGATAAATGGCTCCAGCTAGCCTACTGCTCAATAAGTGACAAAATAACACCAACAGTTGTTGTGATGTGTATAGTTACAGGGTGTACAAATAACAAGGTTACATGAGACACAGCCATCTCATAAACGTATACATACTGGGGACTATATTCTCAGAAGGCGAAGCACTGCTACTTCTGTGGAGTGATTTGCTTGCAGCACCTGAGAAGCCCCGCGGTGAGGAGCAGAGAGTTCACTCAGAGTTGGAGTAATAGAGTCAGCAATTACTAGTTTACAATCATGGGTGTTCGCTGTATTGTAAAGAACTACGACAATAAACAGGGGAAAAAAAGGGAATACCATGATATTTCATAAAATTCCAACCCAAAACGCTGACCTGATGAATCTATGGCTGCTTGCTCTGGATATAGATCCAAACACACCTGTAGCCATCATCGAGTACCATCGTGTTTGCTCAGAACATTTAACCGAGGACGATTTGAAAGAAAAAAAAAAAAATTGCCACACGGACCATGAAACGTGTGCTGAAGGATATGGCCATCCCATCGGTAGTACAGACAGGACAAAGCGGATCACCTGCAGCTGCAGTAAGTGTTCCGTTATGTTTTTAGATGACTAGCCTACTGTAACAGTGTCCTTTGCTAGATCTAATGTAATGTTAGTGACACTAATACATGAATAGGGTGGTCACTACTGTATCCCCTGTAATGTTAATAACCTGTTGTCACGAATGCGCTCTGTCACAATAACGTGAGCGGTGCTAGAGGTAATTTGGTGTCTAGTCTATCAGATTCCAAAGTTTGCAACTCCTTGTCTGTGTATTGTGGCTCAAAACTATATGGTTCTGGATTTTGGTTTGATACCAAGTAAAAATCCTCTGACAATTCCTCAAAGTCAGCCATGATCAAAAGTGACGGAAGTAACAATGGTGCTTCTCAGGTACTGCGAGCAAATCACTCCGCAGAAGTAGCAGTGCTTCGCCTTCTGGGAATATAGTCCCCAGTATGTATACGTTTATTAGATGGCTGTGTCTCATGTAACCTTGTGATTTGTACACATGTAACTATACACAATCACAACATGTAAATAGGAAAATGTTGGCGTTATATTGTCACTTTTTGAGCAGTAGGCTCTCTGGAGCCGTTTACTTTCAGCCTTTGTGCCGTTTACTTCCAGCCTTTGTCCACCCTAAGCTAGGCTAGTGGTGGGTGCGTCAGACAGAGTTATGGGGTGCACGGAGATGAAAATGGTATGTATGGACTTATTGAACTCTGGGGGATACGGGGAATAAGCTAAAGTCCCAAAAAGTTGGCGTGTTCCTTTAATGCCGAAAACAAACCAATTCCAAAAGGTATACTTTTTCTTGCCACCATGTGTTCATTCAACTTTTCGATGGAGTGTTACTTTAAGATGTGAAAGTTGTATGTACATGTACACCTTCACCAGGCATCCCTCATCCTCACCAAGGTAGATAAAAGGCACAAAGGCATTTTGAGAACAAAATCTTGTATTTTATAAAGAAAATGCTTTTATTTGAAAATTTTCATATTGCACATTTTAATTTTTATATTGAAAGTATGGTAATTACTGGTAAAATGTACCAGCATTCCTTTGTGCGCAGTTTAATGTGATTTTAAACCATGCGTGCAAGACGACTCGCGCTGTTTCCAGTACTCGCAGTGTTTCTGTGCTCTGTTAAAATATCCTCATAAAACTGTTAAAACACTTATGTAACTGTATATTGGATCTGTGCAGCTCTTAAAGTGACAGCAGCCTAATATTCTTGCTGTCATCTCTATAATAATGTTAATCAAACAACAAAAGAAAGAAAATTAACTCGCTGTTCTTGACTGTATATCTTTACTATATATCCACCCCTGCATGTACATGTAATGGTAAGGGGCGTGACGTTTCCGGACAATGTGCACTATTCTCACAGCAGAACGTTCAAATCAGAGGGCTAAAATCAGGGTAGGAAAAATGCCTTTTATTTCAAAATTATGATTATTATTTATTTATTTTTTGTAAAAATCATACTAACATTATAAATGCACCCCAGGAAAAAAATTGCAGTTTGTGATCCCTTTAAGTCAACAGACTGTTTACTATACTGAGTGGTGATGCATAATATAAAATGTTTTACTGTGTAAATCGTTGGAATAATAAAACTCCAGCAACTTCACATCCAATGTCGGCCTATGCTACAAACAAACAAACAAATCAGTAACCAGTTAACAGATTGTTTACTGTAATAAATGGTTCTTTATAATGAAACATTACTTACTGAGCAAATTGTTGGAACAAAACTTGAACTGGACATAAAATGTGGAACTGGAAACTCCTTGGGTGGTTACAAGCATGCACAGAGAGCACCTTAAACGAAAGCAAGCAGTTCAATGTACACTTCTAAAAAAAATTAAAGGAACACTTTTTAATCAGAGAATAGCATCAAGTCAGCTAAACTCCTGGGGTATTGATCTGGTCAGTTAAGTAGCAGAGGTGGTTGTTAATCAGTTTCAGCTGCTGAAATGTTAATGAAATTAACAACAGGTGCACTAGATGGGCAACAGTGAGACAACCCCAAAAACAGGAATGGTTTTACAGGTGGTGGCCGCTGACATTGGCAGAATTGGCAGGTCCGCCACTGGCAGCCTGTGCTTTTCACAGATGAGAGCAGGTTCACCCTGAGCACATGTGACAGACGTGAAAGGTTCTGGGGAAGCCATGGAGAACGTTATGCTGCCTGTAACATCGTTCAGCATGACCGGTTTGGTGCTGGGTCAGTGATGGTCTGGGGAGGCATATCCATGGAGGGACCCACAGACCTCTACAGGCTAGACAATGGCACCCTGACTGCCATTAGGTATCGGGATGAAATCCTAGGACCCATTGTCAGACCCTATACTGGTGTAGTGGGTCCTGGGTTCCTCCTGGTCCACGTCAATGCCCGGCCTCGTGTGGTGATTCAAGATTCAAGATTCAAGAGTTTTATTTGTCACATACACAGTTATATACAGAATATACAACCGGCAGTGAAATGTAAACAGGTGAGAGTATGCAGGCAGTTCCTGGAGGATGAAGGAATGGATACCATTGAGTGGCCGCCTGACCCAAATCCAATAAAACACCATCCGTCGTCTCATTAGGTATATAACGTTACACATACTACACCATTAAAGTTAGCGAAAAGAGGGGATGTTTCAGTAGTAAAGATATTTGCATTTATCACAGGATCAAAACTACAGAATCCCTATTGTTAACTTGTGTCACTGAAAATATTCAGAAATCCAATATGCTATATTGTGAACTTTACCAATAGGAAAAACTGTGGAAATTCTCCACATGTTAAAAAATACTAACGTACAGAGCAAAAACACACACGCAGTCGTTGACTGATAAAGTACAAAGCACAAATGTTTATGCATATTTTAAATAGGAGCTATCTTTACAAACAAACACCATATTTGAAGTTTATAAAACTACATTCTTGCCTAACAAATATCTCAAAGGTACATTCCGTGACATAAAATAAGTAACATTTGTAAAATTATGTGCGCACAGGCCTGTGACAGTAGGTCGCTGTCGATGTGTCCACCGCACTTAATATTCCTTATACAATCAACACAATATTTACTGTAATAAATAGTGATACATAATATGAAATATTACTTACTGTGCAAATCGATGGAATGATAAAACTCTTCAACTTGCTTGCACTGCAACGTGAAACTGTCTGGAAACAGTGCCAAAGAAAGTGTGCATTAACGTGTATGCGCACATTGTGCAGAGAACTAACTTTTTTTTTTTTTTTTAACTGACTTTAATTAATTCACATAGCTTGGTTCAAAATACATATAATTCCCATAAAACCAATTCATATTATTAGTAATACACAAGATGGCGTCATCATGTGATTAATTCTGGAACTATGATAATGAGCTGTCATTCTGGATATGACTAGCAAATAGAATGTAAACCAAGTTAGGGGCTGTTTACACAACACCATTTTAAACTAATAAGAGAGAACTTTTTATGCCCTTTGGCCATTCATTTACACAACAATGGCATTTTGGGGGTCTGAGAAATGTAACTTTTGAAAACGGGGCTCAAAGTGCAAGTTTTTGAAAATTATAAAATTTTTGTCTCCACGTAAACTACAAAAACACTAATTTGTGAAAACGGTGATGTTGTGTATTAAGTGTTCCGTCTATAGGTACGTAGCATTTCTTTACAAAGTGACATCGCCAACTACTGACTTGCAAGCATAATACCGATTTATTTTGTCGTTTTTGCGGATCCGTGTGAACAGGGATCCTTTTGACAAAGTTGTCATCTAAATGCGTAAAACGCAAATGAAAAACGTTTCGCTTTTTAGTACATCATTGTTGCGTAAATGTACCCTAAGTATGACTTTAAAGTTATTCTTGTGACTTTTTTATGAGTATTTAAATGGCAAAATGTACCAAACACCATACATTTAAAACAGAGAGAAAATGAGAAAGAGTAAAACTTTAGACAGATATAAAAGTAATATTGAATTAAAACAAGACGAGCCATTAACAGCATCAAAAACACACCAACCACCACAAATCTGCTCTTTCTTGGTGCAATATGTATATTTTGGCAGTTCGCATGTGCCTTCTCTGCCTTACAAAATAGTAAACCTGCAGTTAATACTAAATGATAAAAATCACTTTCCTACAAATAATTGCAGGTTGCAACGCTTCAACAGTTTGTCAGCTACTGCCAAACCCAGGATACTGTCTGTATATTTTAGCGTCCTATAACACAATGTACCAGTTAGTAACTTGTTGGTACTCTTTGGTCATTTCATTATTTACTAATTGACAATGTAACTATGATGTCTATGGCTGCCAACTAAAGCAAGGGAAAATAAGGGACAATCTTTATTGGAATGGGAAGGCAGTGGTTCCCAATCCTAGTCCTGCACATGCAATAACATGTGATATGAACATTTTACATTTACATTACCATTATATGATATGCACTATATTGCCAAATGTATTGGGACACCCCTCCAAATCATTTAATTCAGGTATTCCAATCACTTCAATGGCAACAGGTGTATAAGATCAAGCACCTAGGCATGCAGACTGCTTCTACAAACATTTGTGAAAGAATGGGTTGCTCAGGAGCTCACTGAATTCAAGCATGGTACCGTGATAGGCTTTCACCTGTGCAATAAATCCATTCATGAAAAATTCTCACTACTTAATATTCCACAGTCAACTGTTAGTGGTATTATAAGAAAGTGGAAGCAACAGCATCTCAGGAACAAAGAAAAAAAAAAAAAAAAATAATAATAATCACAGAGCAGGGTCAGCGCATGCCAACTTTCTGCAGACCTCCAAACTTAAATTATCTTAAGAACAGTGCGTAGAGAGCTTTATGGAACAGGTTTCCATGGCCAAGCAGCTGCATCCAAGTCTTACATCACCAAGTGCAATGCAAAGAGTCGGATGCAGCGGTGTAAAGCACGCTGCCACTGGACTCTAGAGCACTACTGCTCTATTGTAGCTGCAAAGGGTGGGCCAACTCCATATTAAACCCTACGGATTAAGAATGGGATGTTGTTAAAGTTCATCTGCATGTAAAGGCAGGCATCCCAAAACATTTGGCAATATAGTGCATGTCTTTCACGACCAATGAAAGACCCCAGGAAGGAACTCTTGTGAAAAACTGAACCAAATTTAAATATAAAAGCTGTGGAAGAAGGGTGGTGTTACAAACTGGGTGTAGCGAAACTCACGAAGGAGAACTTGGAACTTTTAATGAACAAACTCACAGGGAACACCAGTATACGTTAGACAAACACTGAAAAATAAACAGTAAGAGGCAAAATACACAGTGTACACACATACTAAATACACAGAGGCAAACAAGATGATTGTGTAGCACCTGTGTCTTGTCATTACTAATTAACTGGACACAGGTGATGAATGAACTCATAAGAATGGCAGGAAAATTGAACAAAGGAACAAACTCAAAGACAAGCAAAACAGACTAGACAAGTAACATTACTTCCCCTCTAAGTAGGCACGTCCTCACACTATAAAGAGAACATCTGAGGAGGGAGGGTGAGGGCTCAGGAAGAGGGTGAGGAAACAAACAGGAGAAAGTCCAAAACAAAGAAAAACAGTCCAAATGAGAGAACAAGTCCGTGTGGGCGTGGAAGGAGGGAGGAGCCAGTGGGGAGCCAGGAGACAGAAGCAGTGACAATGAGCGTCCAAGGTGGAGCCGGATGACAGCAGGACAGAGGCTGAGCCGGTGGGACCGAGGATGAAGGCGGAGCCAGATGAAGCCGAAGGTGTAGGCAGGTCGATGACTGACCAAGGCGGAGCCAGAGAGACGAGGGAGCCCGGAGAAGCTGCATGGCCGAAAGTTTCCGGCGGAGCCGAGGTGTAGCGTATGGACGGTGCTCATAAATGATCAACGGACCAATACTTTGATTATTTATAATGACTCAAACAAGACCGGCGCCGTGAAGTCTACAGACTGACAGGTTAACGACTTTAAAAGAACACAAAACAGCCTCCTCCAGAACAGAGACCATCATAAATAACAGCCCCCACCCACTACACATACCAAAGGACATCCGAATAGGTTTGTTTTTAACTTAGTTATTTTTCATTTTAGATCTGCCGTGTTCCCTGTATGTATGCATGATTTTTGTTAT
Source organism: Paracanthobrama guichenoti (assembly GCA_018749465.1). Lineage (NCBI taxonomy): Eukaryota > Metazoa > Chordata > Actinopteri > Cypriniformes > Gobionidae > Paracanthobrama > Paracanthobrama guichenoti. Next base: position 18,228,763 of record CM031946.1, read on the forward strand.
AACCATTTTAGATGTGTTTGATGGGTTAGAAACTTATAGCCAGTGAATGCTTAAGGAAGAATGACGTCAATCCTCGCCGTTCCTTTAATTCGTAAGTTAAACTCCCCGTGCTTGGTCTCGAAATCTTTGTCTTGCAATTTGTAGGACGCCTAGGTGCGTTGTGTGGTACTACGATGCACCAAACTCTTTCTTTTATGCCAAAACCCCAAAGTCTGCATACCAAAACCCCAAAGTCTGCATACCTAAGAAAGCCATAAACATGTTGAGGCGAGACCCGAAGACAAAGGGAGATTTCCCGCTTCTGAGTTCCTTCGCTCCGATTGGCTGTTCCGACAAAAGAGGCATGCCCCATGAGGGCCCTTCTTAAGTGGCCTCTAGGCTCTCCTCTCTCTTCTTCTTGCTCTTTTTTCTTCTTGTCATCGCCCTCCGTCCCTCTCTTCGCTCCTCTCTTTCCCTGCTTTTGACCCCCTTTCTGGACTCGTCCACGACGCGGATTTTAGGGTGGCCCGCGCACCATTTTCCAAAGGACAGTACCACACAAAGGAACCAAATTTGAACTTTCCGCGGACTCCAACGGATCCGCCCTGCAAGATTCAAAATACGGACCGGATCGCGGAATTCCCCCACACGAACGAATTTGCGATCTGCCACGCAGGAAACATATGCAAGTATCCCTTAAGCTGTCGTATAAAGTCTTGAGCTTATACCAATAAGTTGGACTGATTTCTTGCTTGTGCTCAATAGGTTGTGTCGGTAATAACACCATTTCCTTGTGTGTGTCTGTCTCTCTCTCTCTCTCTCTCTCTCTCTCTCTCTTTCCTGCTTTCAGTTAATTTGTGTATGTTTGTTTATTGTTTGTTGATTTATTAAAATATATATATTTCACACGTGATTGTGCCTGAATTGCTCATCCATAGGTCCCTTTTACGTTGAACCAACCCTGTTACAAATTAAAAGAAAGATACTTCTCCTGGCCAGAGAAGCGTTGTCTAAGAGTTATTAAAAGGGAGATAGTTGGTGGACAATTATCCGTCCTTTGAACTCAATTCTAGAATCAAAGAAATTTCTAAAAGTTGAATCAAGCCCTAGATATTAATAATTGTTATAATCCGTTATAATCAACTGTTAATATCCAAATTCCCCTCTGTGCTGATTTATGCATGTTTGATCGTAACACGATTAAACGCATGCATAAATCCCGCACCATTTCCCCTGGGGCTAGATCTCGCTACAGAGGGAAGGAGGAGCCAGGGCGTAGCTGATGTGTCGACTGGCTGTGGTGGAGTGCAGTGTGCAGAGACTGGCTGACAATGATGGGATCCTCTGCACTGGCTGAAGCTGATGGACTGAGGAACCGGGGCAGATCCACACAGCATGTGGGCAGAGCAGCGGGGGTGAAGGACATCAGTGATGGTGGGCTGAGGAACTGGCTGACTGAGGAGGTGGGAGAGGGAGGCGGGAATTGTAGGGGGTGCTGGAGATACAGGGGAGATACTGTCCTCCTCAGCAGGGCCGATGGTGAATGGCGAGTCATGGGACACCAGTACCCACTCCATGAATGCGGTGAAATCCTCTTTTGGACCGCCCGCTGGAACAGCCTTTGACCGCTCACTTAGGCCAGCATAGTAAAAACCACAGAGAGGCCAAGGATTTGCATCTGCCACGCAAGGTCCAGGAAGTCCCATGTATAAGTTTCCAGCATGCAGTCTCCCTGCTCCAGGCAGAGAAGACAAACAGCAGGAAGAGGCATGGGAAACAGGAAAAACTCAACAAAAAAAAAAAAAAGTTTTTTTGGTCTGTCAATCTGTTACAAACTAGGTGTATCAAAGCTCATGAAGGCAAAGGAGAACTTGGAACAGGAACTTAATGACCAAACTCACAGGGACCACTCAGAAACACCAGTAGACATAGATTTTGACAGACAAACACTAAAGAAACACTGAGAACTAAATACACAGCGCCAAACGAGGTAATTGACAAGACACAGGTGCTAGACATTACTAATTAACTGGACACAGGTAATGAACTCATAATGACAATGGCGGGAAAACTGAACAAAGGAACAAACTCAAAGACAAGCAAAACATACAGGTTTTCAGACATGTAACAGGTGAAGGGATATTAGCTTCTTGATTTTTATTAAAACAAACTAATCAGCTTTTTTATCTTTTTATGTGAATGCAAATTTCAACAGGTTGATTTGCCTTAAAACATTAAATCTACCAGTCTGTCATATAATGTTCAAAGCATTGCTCTATTTGTTTGAGTAGCTGGGCAACAATGGCTACTGACATGATACAGGGAAACTTCTTTTCCAACCAATGGTAGGTTGGCAGAATATTTGAGAAAACTGCTTGAAAACAGTAAGTGTTATGAAAAGTGACACGTTATGGTATGGCCTGCGGTTCTGGTCAATGAATTTATTAGTGGTTCTCCACCCATTACTGTCTCAGCAATGTCTCCTGAGTTCCCTGAAATAGTTCCATAACGATGCTGTGGTGCTCATTGTTAGCCTTCAGTATTGGTTGTTTTTGTTTTTTTCTCTGGTATCAGTTTTAGATCCATCAGGGTGGTGCATCTCTGGGGCCTGAAGTTCAATTTCATGTTGCTTGCTGACTGTTTGCTGTAATGCTTTGACCTCTTCTTTACTAAACTGCTTCCGCAGCAGCACGATGACAGCAATGATGAAGAAATAGGAGCATCCACTTAAACATGTAGTCAGGCTCAAGAAGATCACCCTGAAAACAGGAAACCAAGGTTTTTGTAAAGACATCCAAGGTTTTTCAAATGTGAGCTTTAGGACTTTAGTAAATATCCAATAGGGCCTATATCTAAATGGGCATTTAAAGACATAAGTATCAGATGCTTTTTCACATATTTTATAATGGCATATAATTACAAATACACACCTGTACATATTTGAGTCATACATACGGCAGGCTCCTCGCCCCCCGCACCTTGTCATTCCCCATTTTAAACATGTTGAGTCAATGAGAGCTCCAAAATATACCGGAGCAGGAATACCACCTCCAGAAAAAAAAAAATTAGACATTAATGCAGTTCACACAAAATATAATTTGCATAAAATGTAAAATAGAGTACAATATTGCCTAGCTTATGAATGCTTTATGCTTTCTTGCCTTAGTAGCTAAAGTAACAGTGAATAATCATGATCTGAACATTAATTGTACCTAGAGTTCGCATCACAAGAGTTTGAATACCCAATGCCAGTGACTTCAGCTCAGGTGTAATGCATCTAAAAACACATGTTATATAAGGTAAATACATAACATACAGAAATTGAATTTTAATGCATGAATACTTCAAATAAAAAAATATACACTGATCAGGCATAATATTATGACTGTCCTATTATTGTGTTGATCCCCTTTTTGCTGCCAAAACAGCCCTGAGGCATGGACTCCACTAGACCCCTGAAGGTGTGCTGTGGTATCTGGCACTAAGATGTTAGCAGCATATCCTTTAAGTCTGGGCAATTTGGAGGCAACCATTTTTGCTTTGTGGCAGGCCGCATTATCCTGCTGAAAGATGCCACAGCCACCAAAGAATTCTGTTTCCATGAAAGGGTATACATGGTCTGCAACAATGCTTAGATAGGTAATATGTGTCAAAGTAATATCCACATGGATGGAAGGACCCAATGTTTCCCAGCAGAATATTGCCCAAAGCACCACACTGCCTCCGCCGGCTTGCCTTCTTCCCATAGTGTATCCTGGTGCCATGTGTTCCCCAGGTAAGGGATGCACCCGGCCATCCATGTGATGTAAAAGAGAACATGATTCATCAGACCAGGCCCCCTTCTTCCATTGCTCTGTGGTCCAGTTCTGATGATCACATGCCCAATGTTGTCGCTTTTGGCAGTGGACAGGGGTCAGCATGGGTACCCTGTCTGCGGCAATGCAGCCCAATACGCAACAAACTGATGCACTGCGTATTCTGACACCTTTCTATCAGAACCAGCATTAACTTCTTGAGCAATTTGAGCTACAGTCGCTCGTCTGTTTGATCGGACCACACATCGCTCGTTGCTCCCCACATGCATCAGTGAGCCATGACCCTGTCGCTGGTCCAGTCATTACTGTTCCTTCCTTGGACCACTTTTGATAGATACTGACCACTGCAGACCAGGAACACCCCACAAGAGCTGCAGTTTTGGAGAGGCTCTCACCCAGACATCTAGCCATCACAATTTAGCCCTTGTCAAACTCGCTCAAATCCACACGCTTGCCCATTTTTCCTGCTTCTAACACATCAACTTTGGGGACAAAAATGGGCAAGCTGGGCAAGCATATGGATTTGGAGCATGAATCACGTGGATAGCCAGGTGCATGTGTGTCGCTTACCTGGGGAACACATGGCACCAGGATGCACTATGAAAAGAAGGCAAGCCGGTGGAGGCATTGTGATGCTGGGAAACCTTGGATGGCTTGGGTCCTGCCATCCATGTGGATGTTACTTTGACACGTACCACCTATCTAAGCATTGTTGCAGACCATTGTAACCCTTAGCACGTTACTGCGGGGGTAGTTAAATCACTTTTGGACCAGTCACAGAAGACTAAGTTCAACTCTCTGGAGGAAGAAAAAAAACTGATGCACAGCAAGAGCAAGAAGGGAATGACTACTCAGACATCAAAATGAGATATTAACAAGAAAATTGTAATTTTGTATAGTTCTTGTTTTCTAGGACTTTTTCTTAATGACTGTTGAAATGAAAGATAAAAGAACAGCGACAAAAAATATATATTTACAAAAAAAAAAAAAAAAAAGTAGTAGTGTTCAAATGGAATGTCAAATAATAAACAAAAAAACAGTGTCTTAATTTAACATTGAATGTCTCAATTCAAAATCAATGTCTCAAATCAATTTCAGTGTCTCAATTCAGATCCAATGTCTCAGTTCAGATCCAAGGAAGCAAAATAATGTGGAAAAAAAAATTATTGAAGAGTGGTTGCACACGGTTGATGAAAAAAAAAAAGAAGAAGAAAAAAAAAAACAATTCAGTCCAAAAAAAAAATATCAGTAACGTTATCTCAATAAAAAAATGGAAGGGAAAAAAATTAGTTCGGTCCAATAAAAATAATAGGAAAAAAAAAACTGTTCTGTCCTACCAATCTATATTTCACACTGTTGAAATCACATCACCAGGTACGAAACGGATGGGAATGGCTCGCCAGTCCAAGCAACGTGCACACAGCAACAGGCAAGGACAATTCCACAACGGCAATCTCAATCGCTGGAGCTCAGGATCGACAGCAGAAGAAACATGCACTCACATATGCATAAAGAAAAGAGAGAGGGGGAGAAAAAAAAAAAAAAAACCCGGCCTTGCAAACAAAGCCAAAAGAAAATAATAATTAATCACATCTTCACAGTCATTATATCTCATTTCAATTTCAAATAACCTTTTGTTTTTTAATCCAAAAACAGTCTGTGTTATCACTTTTACTCTCCTACACACGGAGAACACGCATGCTAATCACTCACGTGCGATTGATACACTAGGAATCTATGTACAGCGTTAGCAAGACTAGCACCTCATGTCATACTTAATAGAATGAAACTAACTTCACAAATATTGGCATTGTTTGTTTTTTTAACATTAACACTTTACATACTCACTTTTTTTTCTCTTAGTAACTCCAAATTACATTAACACAATCGTCCAGTAAAACGCAAATACATTACCCTTTCCATATATACATGTAAATTACTCAGATACACGTTCTTACATTCAAAAACTCACTAAACATATCTTGAATGTGAAAATGTAACTCACCAAGGAGAAAATAATCCAAATAACAAGAAGAAAAGCATTGAAAAAAAACCTCTTGTAAACGTTGATTCAGGCTTCTTCAGGTAAATCCTCTCTTTCTCAAACTCAAACGTATCTACACTCAATAGTGTTTGATAAGACGCACTTTCAAAAGATTCACGCTCAATTTTGCCGTTTTTTTCTCTCTTATTTCTATCTCTTATTATATCTCTGCAACCCAAGCAGACTCGCTTGACTTCTCCATCAAAACGATCTCTAAGGGGCGGGACTAACCTCTAGTTCAACCAATACGGGTTCTCAGATCGCGCCAACCAGTTTCAATTTGCATAAAAAAAAATATTTTTATGTATCAATTTCTCTTATTATTTGAAGTACGTTTTAAGTTGTATTAATGACATTTTTTCTACATATAAGGCATGATGCATTTTCTTCTCAAGATTCTATTTTTAACCCTTTAGTGACCTGGGTTACACCATGTACACCCTTTCATTGAAACGGTATTCCCAGGTGGCTGTGGCCTCTTTCAGCAGGATAATGTGCCCTGCCACAAAGCAAAAAATAGTTCAGGAATGGTTTGAGGAGCACAACAACGAGTTTGAGGTGTTGACTTGGCCTCCACATTCCTCAGATCTCAATCCAATCAAGCATCTGTGGGATGTGCTGAACAAACAAGTCCGATCCATGGAGGCCTCACCTTGCAACTTACAGGACTTAAAGGATCTTCTGCTAACATCTTGGTGCCAGATACCACCTTCAGAGGTCTAGTGGAGTCCATGCATTGACAGGTCAGGGCCTGATCGGTGAGTGTGTGTGTGTGTGTGTGTGTATATGTGTATATATATATATATATATATATATATATATATATATATATATATATATATATATATATATATATATATATATATATATATATATATATATATATAGGTCCCCCACTCAGAGACCGCGCTACAGGCAGCTCTGGACGATGTGGATTGGGACATGTTCCGGCGAGTTCATTTGACGTAAAGCGAGTTCACAGAAGTGGCGCTTTGCTTCATCAACACGCTTACAGAGCAAGCCACGCAAACAATAACAATAACGTCCTTCTCAAATCAGAAACCGTGGGTGGACAATTCAATCCGCGCTGCAGTGAACACACGCACTGCCGCTTACAACGCCGGTCTCATTTCAGGGAATATGACTGATTACAGATCGTCCTGCTATGCTCTCAGACGAGCAGTTAAAGCCGCAAAACTCCGTTACAAAGACCGAGTGGAGTCTCATTTCCAACTCAACGACTCGCGGCGCATGTGGCAAGGTCTGAGGTCCATCTGCTCGTTTGGATCTAAATCCTCTGCAGAGGGGAGCGCTGACCCATTGCTTGTGAACGAGTTAAACTCTTTCTACGCTCGCTTTGTAACCGCGTCAACGCGACTCCGCCAAGTGGCGCGTTAGAGGAAATTACTCAGAGCAGCAATAATCACGTGATCTCTGTCTCGGAGGATGAAGTTCGGAGAGCACTCAAGAGTGTGGATGTCAGGAAAGCTGCCGGGCCGGATGGTATTTCAGGTCGTGTTCTGCGGTCCTGTGCTGATCAGCTCGCCGGGTTGTTTACATCTATCTTTAATGAGTCCCTCACTACATCTGTGGTCCCCACCTCCTTCAAAAAATCCACCATCATCCCTGTCCCTAAGAACAGTAAACCCTCTTGCCTAAATGACTATCGTCCAGTGGCTCTCACGTCTATAGTCATGAAGGTCTTTGAGAGACTCATTAAAAACACCATTTGCGCCTTCATTCCTGACACTTTGGACCCTCTTCAGTTTGCCTATCGTCCCAATAGATCGACTGAAGATGCCATCTCTCATGTCCTCCACTCCTCCCTCACTCACATCGACAGCAAAAGTGGGAACTACGTAAGGCTGCTATTTATTGACTATAGCTCAGCCTTTAACACCATAGTTCCCCATCAAGCTAACCTCCAAACCCCTGGATCTCGGCCTGAATCCTTCTCTCTGCCACTGGATTGAGGACTTCCTCACTGGCAGGCCTCAGGTGGTGAGAATAGGCCAGTCCACCTCCATCTCCCTGAGTGTGGGAGCTCCACAGGGCTGTGTCCTGAGTCCCCTGCTCTACTCGCTCTACACGCATGACTGTTTGTCCACACACAGCTCCACCTCTATCATCAATTTTTCTGATGATACTGTTGTCCTGGGCCTCATTTCCAACAACACTTGGACGAGGTGGAGCATCTAACATCATGGTGCCAGGACAACTGTCTCTCTCTGAATGTTGGCAAGACCAAAGAAATGATTGTGGACTTCAGGAAGAGACAGCAACGGACATACTCCCCCCTCATGATCAGCGGGTCACCAGTAGAGAGAGTGAGCAGCTTCAAGTACCTGGGTGTAAACATCTCCGAGGACCTGACCTGGACTGCTCACATTCAGACACAGGTGAAAAAGCCAGGCAAAGACTGTACCACCTGCGCCAGCTGAGGAAATTCAGGGTTTCACCAGCTATCCTGAAAACTTTCTATTTAGGGGCGATAGAAAGTGTATTAACTCAGTGCATCACAGCGTGGTATGGGAACAGCACCAGTCATGACCGCAAAGCCCTGCAAAGAGTTGTGCGCTTATCCGAGCGTATCTCAGGGTCAGCTCTCCCGTCTCTGCAGGATGTCTACACCAAACGCTGCAAAGGTAGAGCTACTAAGATCATCAAGGACTCTAATCACCCTGCAAACCCTCATTTCACGCTGCTGCCATCTGGTAAGCGCTTCCGAAGCCTGATGGCCAAAACTGAGAGACTCAGGAGGAGCTTCTTCCCCCAGGCCATCAGACTCCTGAACTCAGTCACTTAACACCACGTGACTTCACTTCAGGATAAACATACTGACATTGCACTGCACTTTCTGTTCTCGTTGTTACCGTGTAACAACCTGTTATAAACCTGTTTGCACATTATACTCTTTATACATTTGTTAACCACATACTTATAAGTCTACAGTTTACTCACTGCACAGTCTACTTCACTTGACTTGATTATTTATAATTCTACAGATATATATATATATATATATATATATATATATATATATATATATATATATATATATATATATATATATATATATATGTTACAGGTGAGGCTCCCTCTCCGTTTCCTCCGGATCACCAGAGGGAGCTCTCACCAGAATATTGACTTGTTGTTCGGACTACAATCCCCACAGACACTCACACCTGGAACTGATTGCATGCGCACCTGCAGCCCATCTCACACATTATATTAGCGCACCACACACACACCACAATTGCGAAGTCTTGATTTGCTATTGCTGTCATTCTGAGCGTTTATTCCCTGGATTGCTATTCTGTTTTTGACCTTGGACTATTTCTAATATTTGACCCTTTGCTACCTGCCCTGAACATTACCTGTCTCCCTGGATTATTGATTTCTGCCGCCTGCCCTGACCCTTTTGCCTGACTCTTTGGATTGTGTATGTTTGCTGCCTGTCTCGACCCAGCCTGTCCCTGTTTACGGTTTTGTGTCACTCACCTGTATCCTGCATATATAAAAAATAAAGCTGCAGATGGATCCTCACTCAGCTGACTCCTCGTTACAGAAGACTTCGCCAGACACCGATCCAGCAGCCATTATGCAGTTATCTTCTGAACTATCAGCACAAAGTCACCAGCTCGCTATGCATCAGCACCAACTCAATCGCTTAACCCTCCTGACAGAGGAGCTCGTCAAAACGCTGCAAGGTCTGCGCGTTACATCCTCTGAGGCCGCGGCGGCACCCGCACCACCTCCCGCCGACGCTCCGCCGCAAACTTCCACCAACGTTAACCCGCGGTTAGCATTCCCTGAAAAATTTGATGGTGACTCGACAAAATGCAAGGGATTCTTGTTACAATGCTCATTGTTCCTAAACCAGCAACCCACTTTGTATCCCACGGATTCGAGCAGGATATCTCTCGTGTGCTCTCTATTGACTGGAAAGGCTTTACAGTGGGCCACCGCGGTGTGGGGAGATGACGGTACTGCTTTTTCTTCTTTCAATATGTTCCTGCAACGTTTCAAAGAAGTATTTGATCATCCGGCCGGAGGTAAGAGTGCGGGTGACCAACTGCTCGCACTGAGCCAAGGGAGAAGAACGGCAGCGGAATATGCGTTATCTTTTTGTACTCTTGCGGCTCAAACTAACTGGGTGGAGGACACTTTAAAGCTATTATACAGAAAGGGATTAGATCAGGACTTGCAAGCAGAGCTGGCCTGACGCGACGAGGGAAGATCCTTGAGCGAGTTTATTGAACTTTCAATACAGATTGACAACCTAATCCGTTCACGGCATCCTGTCCGCACCATGTTTACTGACGTTCACACCACACCCGCTGAACCTATGCAGCTTGGCTACACACATCTAACCCCTGAAGAACGCGAACGACGCATCCAGCATCATCTTTGCATGTACTGTGGCCAAGCTGGGCACCTCAAGATGTCATGCCCTGTTCGTCCCACGTCCACTAAGCCCAAGACGGTGAGTGCATCCCTGCAATTAGATTATTCCTCATGTCTTAAGATTCCAGTGAAGATAACCAATCGAAATCTGAGCATTTCCACATCAGCTTTGTTAGATTCTGGGGCAGCTGGCAACTTTATGTCATATGAGTTTGCTCACCAGCATAAACTCACACTAGTCTTATGCAATTCTTCTCTGGCAGTGGAGGCGTTAGATGGTCGCCCCATTGGAAAGGGGAGAGTCACACACCTCACGGAAGAGGTCACCATGCAGGTTGGAGTGCTACACACAGAGGCCATCAGATTCTACATAATTCATGCCCCACACAACTCTATCATTCTTGGTTTGCCTTGGTTACGCCGACACAACCATTGCATTTCATGGAAGGAGGAACAAATTGTTCAGTGGGACCCAGCCTGCCATAAGAACTGCCTGACTCGCGTTACCCCTTTACCCTTGCAGGCCGTTAACATTAAAGAACACAACCCTGTAGCCTCTGAGCTACCCAATGAGTATTCTGATTTAACTGAGGCATTCAGTAAAACTAAAGCATCTCAATTGCCCCCTCATCTCCCAAATGACTGTGCCATCGAGCTATTACCTGGTGCGACACCCCCTAGGGGAAGAATATTTCCCTTATCACAGCCCGAATCAGAAGCCATGAAATCTTATATCGAAGAAGAACTGGCAAAAGGCTTCATTAGACCCTCTACATCCCCAGCGTCAGCTGGATTCTTCTTCGTCAAGAAAAAGGATGGCGGTCTGAGACCTTGCATTGATTATCACGGTCTAAATGACATCACCATTAAATTCCGATACCCATTACCCTTGGTTCCAGCTGCACTTGAACAACTCCGTCAGGCTAGATACTTCACCAAGCTCGATCTACGCAGCGCATACAACTTAATCAGAATTAGAGAAGGCGATGAGGGGAAAACTGCTTTTTCAACCTCTTCGGGGCACTACGAATATCTGGTCATGCCATTCGGCCTAGCCAACAGTCCTTCCGTGTTCCAGTCATTCATCAATGATGTCTTCCGTGACATGCTGGACAGATGGGTAATAGTGTATATAGATGACATCTTAATCTACTCCAATTCCCTTGAAGAACACGTCCAGCATGTAAGAGCTGTACTCACACGTCTAATCCAGCACCAGCTTTATGCCAAAGCGGAGAAGTGCGAGTTCCATCAGACATCCACTACCTTCCTGGGGTACATCATCAGTCAAGAGGGGGTAGCCATGGATGAGAACAAAGTAAAAGCTGTGCTTGACTGGCCCCGACCACGTACCGTGAAGGAGCTACAAAGATTCCTAGGGTTTGCTAACTTCTACCGGCGCTTCATAAAGGACTTCAGCACGGTAGCTGTCTGTGAAACATCTCAGTTACGTATGACCCATACAGTAAGAATATTTGATAACACTAGGAATGCGTGCCTTTTCCAGCCGGTAAAAGGACAATACGGAGGCCACATCCAGCCCATAGGGAGATGTCATGTGGAAGTTACACATATAGACTGGCCATTATGCTACATATAGAAGGTCTCTGCCTTTGGCCAAATTAGGGGGATGTCAACACTGACAGGGACGGCAGAGCAGACTTTGCCAAGGGAAAGACTTGGACCATGGAAGAATACACATATCAGATAACTGTTGCCTCTGGCTTTTGGCTTGCTCAGTTGGGGACACCTAAATTTCATCTATATTACCGATCTGCCCGCATTGACACTATCTGATACTTGAAATTAGCTGGATAACATCACCGTTTCACCAGAACGGCTGTACAAATTCTGTTGCATTATTTTCCTGTTAACAATGTGAAGCTGCTTTGAAACAATTGGACTTGTTAAAAGCGCTATATAAATAAAGGTGATTTGATTTGATAACTGTAAGGATCACAGCAAATGGGCACCTAGCTTTGCTCAGGGGTCAACCACTGGGCATACTTACGAGTGTTAGGCCTGACGCCGGACATGTCTGCCACGTCTGACTGCAGAGGGTGCTGGAGAAACTCAAACAGTGTTCGCCAGCTGGGGAACTCACCTGAGAGCAAGATAGCACACATATTCGGTCCTTAGGAGGGGAATGGTGCAGCAAGCGAGACACTGAGTAGGTCTCCGGTGTTACTGGCTACTTGAAGCAGGCACACGGGAGGATACCGGCTCTACACTGAGGCTATAGAATCTAGCAAACATGTTATGTGTCACCCAGCCCACAGCTCTACATATATCTACCAGCGAGGTGCCATGCACCAACGCCCAGGGAGAAGCAACACTTCTGGTAGAGTGAGCTCTCCACCCAAGGGCACGGCTTTCCAAGTTGCAGACTTGGTACGCCAAGACGATGGCATCCACTATCTGGTGGGCCAATCTCTGCTTGGAGACAGCCTTTCCCTTATGCTGGCCTCCATAACACACAAAGAGCTGGTCTGAGGTCCTGAAGCTCTGCGCTCGGTCCATGCAAAGGTGCAAAGCATGAACGGGACAGAACAAAGCAAGGTCTGGGTCAGCCTCCTTCAGGGGCAGCGGTTGCAAGTTCACCACCTGGTCCTTGAAAGGAGTGGTGGGAAGCTTGTGCACATATCCGGCCCGAATTCCAGGCACAATTCATTGACCAAAAATGCTTGCAGGTCCCCTACCCTCTTAATGGAAGTCAGTGCAGTCAAGAGAGTACTGTCTTTATTTTTATAGAATTTTCAGCTCAGTTGCCGTAAGCACCAACGAGAGATCCCAAGAGGGTACGGGGTGGGAGCGAGAAGGATTTACCCTCAGGAACCTGACAATCAGGTTATGCTTTCCCACAGGTTTACCATCAAATGCATCGTGATGTGCGGCAATTGTGGCAACAAATTAGGAGGAAGTTAACACCGGGAGGGATGGCAGAGCGTCTGCCAAGTGAAAGACACAGGCTCACCGAAAGGGAAGCCATACCGTGGAAGAATACACATATGGGATCACTGTAGGGATCTACGGATTTACCATCTACTGCATCGTGATGTGCAGCATACGCTGCAACATACACTTTCAGGGTGGAGGGAGACAGCCTTCGCTCCAACCCTTCCTACAGAAAGGAAAGCACCATTCTGATCGGGCATCTCCAGGGGTCTTCCTGGTGAGAAGACAAGTCCTACTTCAAAGCATAAGCACGCTTAGTATAGGGCATTCTTGCTGAAGTGAATGTGTCTACCACCGGCTGGTCTACCACCATGTGTACGCCGGAAACTGCGCAAAAATTTATAAATTATAAATTCTAGTCAGCAGAAGATTGTGCGTATGTGCATCTCCACCCTGTCTCCTCCCCGAACTCACCATATATGGAGCTAACAATGCCTGGTTTTACTACGCATAACCTCATCAGCATACAATTTCCATGCATATTCCCATCTACATGACACCATGTTTAACACTGTCAAAGGTACAAGACATTAAAAAAATATTAGATACGGTCTATAAATGCCATTAGTGCCTTACACATTGCATTGTTAGCACTGCATTGCATTGTTGTCCCTGTGTTAGCACAACTGCTCTCGCGACTGGGCCAGTATGAGCTAGCCACTGAGATGGTGTAGGATGTGAACGCCATGTTCTTTCAGGGGAACAAGAGCTGTCTCTGCAACTTTCATGAAGGCGCAAGGGACAGGGACTTTATACTGATATGCCCATTCCTCAAATGCAAAGCGTAGTAACGGTCTGTGTCGAGGGAGAATCGAGACATGAAAGTACGTGTTCTTCAGGTCGATTGCTGTAAACCAATCTCATGGATGCATGCATCCTGATATGAGTTTCTGCATTAGCATTTTGAATGCGAGCCTCTAAAAAAAAAAACTGGGACCAGAGGGACCACAGATGTATATGCAGTGGGGCAGCAAAGTGGAATGCAGGGACCTGACTCAGAAGGCATAATGTCCCGAAGTGGGGTCTGAGGGTGCGGTGCAACACTTACCTGTTTCCATGATGTTTCCAGATGCCTCACATCTGCGAAGCGCACACTGCTGCCCACTGGTGACAGAAGATGGGGATGAGGGTTGGCAAGGCATAGTGTCGCACACTGCCATCTTTGCCCTCTTGGGACCCAGAGATAGAGGAAACTGCTCTTTTATTGAAATGTTGGGATACAAAACTGAACAAAAGATTCTCCACCCGACCCTCCTCAGGGTGAGGGAGTGATACAATCACCATCTGTTGAAAAGCTTCTCCCTACATCTCTGGGTCTCAGGGCCACTTGCTCTTTCGCTTAGCAGAGGCAGTCACAGAGGGGCAGCATCGGCAACGAGCAGGCGGGGGGACTGCAGACTGAGGAGTCCCTGATGGGCGAAGTTCTCGACAGTGTCGCAGAAGAGTCTGGCCTGGGATATCCGTCACTGTGCGCAGCTCCTGCATTAGCCCTGAATCAGTATTACACTTGTGCAACTCCTTAAGTGCCTTGGCCTGATAAACCTGCAGGACAGCCATGCTGTGCAGGGCGGAGGCAGCCTGTCCAGTGATTCTGTAAGCCTTGCCCGTAAGAACGGACAAGAACTTACAGGCCTTGGATGGGAGACACACTGCGCACAGTGAACAGAGCGGCGGCTTGGTCTCTATTAGCGATTCTAACAAGGAGTGCCAACCAATCACACATGGAGCACATGCAACTGGTGCTTCTATAAATCGTTCTAACCACCTCACAGGGGAACTTCAGGGCCCTAAAAACATCTTCCTAAATGATCCAATGATCCTACGATCTCCGCAACCCAGCTCGCCTGCGGCATGCAAATGACAATCATCAAAAGCTCTACTCTTAGGTGCGCCACTACTACAGGTCTGAAAGGGGGCACTCTCCCAGTCCAAGCCAGGCGGGCCCTAGAATATCATTCCACTCATACGGGCCCACCCCAGGCCTGATGTAAGAAGCACCTGGGGAGGTGCGATGAAGAAGAGAAGTGAGGGTCAGTGTTAATCTTAATTCACCCTCAGGAAGGAGACCCATCATTGACGCTGACTGCGTTTGTGATGCACAGCTCCTTCAACTCCTCCTTCTTCTAGGAGTCTGCATCTTTGCGACCTACCCCCGACCAAGGGGGCGCACGAGAAGCGATGCTGGCCCTCGGGTCCCGTCTCCGGTCCTCGGACCGTGACGCCTCCCGCCTGCCTGGGACCCGGATCTCAGTGGTATGTGTTGAAGTGTTTATTGCATTAATAATAAGTATTTTATTACAATTTAACTGTATGATTATACACTGTTATTTACATCTGTGTAGGAGTGCAGGGGTCTGCAGGAGACTGGAAGACCACCCCTCACAGTGTTGGGTGTTAAGTCCATATATGGATATATAGTGCTGGACTCAAGCCAAGTTAAGACATGTGGGGGAAAGATAAACAATGACGTAGTGTGTTTGGAATGTGTAGGAACTGCCTATATAATGGAGGATTTCCCTTAGTCATGAGGAGATTTGCAGATCGACTCGGTTTTGTTTGAAAGAATAAAACCTATATTCTGGCATCAAAGACTGAGTGAAGTGTTATTTCCAAAGAAGAGGAAAAACGGCATCATTTAAACCACAACATTTGGCTGCCCAGATGGGACTTGAAAGGAGCTGAGGTGGACGATCCATGACTGGGCTTAACTGAGTGACCAACACAAATACAACTGGCCAGGTAAGCAGATTTTGCTTAATTTTGTGTTGGTGGCACAGTTTGCCTGGAAATGGTGAGACACTTTAAAAAGCTTCTCCAAAATTAAAGAACTAATTAGGAAGAGGGTCTTTGATTCCAGAATAATTGTATGAGTGAGTGATATCGTATGTGTTTGTTAGTCAGGTCTGTGTTTGTGCACAGATGACGTCAGGGTTGGTTACCACTTTGTGTAACTTAAGGGTTAATGCGAAGGTTTGCTCGATAGCTGACTAAATGTTCTATGTCTGTGTTTCGATCTTGATACCGCTCAAGCTATAGATTGAGGGCTGCCATGGAAGATGAAACTAAAATAGGTGATTAAGTTATATCGCGATACCGCTATATTACGACCAGAGACTTGTGAGGAATAGAAATAGTATTTCATTCTCATCACTACTCTGACGACGGATATAGGTCTGTCATGGGCGATTTATAGAAAAGTTCTCTTGCGTGGATACCGCTTTGTGACGTACGCATGAAGGGCTGAACGGACGGAGAGAATTAAATTAAATTTAATTAAGAATTAAATCCTTTTGTTGTTACTGTTCTATTTCGATAGAAGCTGTTCAGACAAAGGGTGCATTTAATCGGGAATCTAAACATTACCTTAAATTGAAAATTCCTGTGATACCGTCTCAATTAATACAGTTGAGAGACTGCATGGACAGGTGTTGTGTTGTTTGGTTAAATTGGCAAATATCGGAATTAAATCCTACGTTTTGTGGGTGAAAGTCTTATGGTTACCACTCAGCACGCTGATCACGTGGCTGGGGTTTGCTCGGGTAAGCAAAAATTTGGCGTGTGTATTTTTATTTATTTTAAGCAAACTGTGTGATAAAAGAAAAGAGTTTTAGACTTGGTAAGGAGTAGAGAGCTGTCTGTGTGTCTGTGTGTCTGTGTGTGTGTGTGTGTGTGTATGTGTGTCTGTGTGTGTGTGTGTGTGGGCTCTAAGTGTGTGTGAGTGGTAAAACCCATAAATTCTTCTCGCTTGACCTGTGACCCCCTCTCCTTGGACAGAGGTGGGGGGTTCTGCTGGACATCCGAGGAGAGTTAGTGATTGAATGTATGAGCTCCTTGGGACAAAGATTTTATGAGCCCTAGAGAGACACGCATGTAGAATGCATGAATGAGCTCTTTGGGACAGAATATGAGCCCTAGAGACGTGTGTGAAAGCAAATAAAAGATTTTTATGAATGTGGTGAATGTTTGAGAGAGAGAGAAGTTTGTTCAAGAAACAGCCTTGTAAATTAGACTAAAATAAAGCATAGGACTAATTTAGGTCTGATGGTAAAATAATTATTGACTATATTCGTATAAAATAAAACAAATAATAAAGTGAGAATAAATCTGTTCGTTTATTAAGATAAGAGTTTAATACAAAAAGAAATAAAATAAGAGGAATAAATAAAGAATAAAGAGATCTTTCGTGCAAAGTAATATTTGAAAAGATATAAGAAATAGTGTCATTACAAATAAAAGAAATGGATAAAAGAGAAATGATTACCCCAGTTGAATCATTAGGAAAAAGTACCCATTATGTAGTGAAATAATAGGAAAAATGTCAAACAAATGGCAAAAAGAACTGAACAGATGATGACAAAATGGCCAAAAGAAGGGACATTTGATGTATCATTGTGTGAAGAGATGGAAACTTTGATAAAAAAACACAAAATGAAGAGTAAAAGTTTAAAGAAACAACAAAGAGAAGCTAAAAGAGAAAAAGAACAGGCAATACTGGCATTGTTTAAAAAAGAAGGAGAAGAAATATTAAAGAATATAAAACAAGCAAGAAAAGAATTGAAAGAGACAGAAAAGAAACATTGAAAAAAGAAGAGATGTTTTCAAAACTATGACAAATTCAGATGACAAATTCAGAAGGTCAGTATCCAATGCTTAAGGGGCTTTTGGAAGTGAAAGGAGGAATAGAATTGGAAGGAGAAGTACAATTAGAAGATGAAAAAAAAAACAAGGGCAGAGGTAAAACAAAAGATAGGAGACATAAACAATCTGGTAAGGATTGAAGCATTAAAGTGGATTAAAGTGGATTAAAGCATTTGAGGAAGAGACAATGGGGAAAATATTATCTGTTGGGGACATTAAAGCTCTTCTAGCAAGAATCATAGGAGGCCCAAAGATGGGAGAAATTCTTGAAGCATCTGATTTAGACAGAGCTGTTGACTCTATTACATGGAAGGGACTGTTCTGGATGCACATCGTCAGCAGTATGGCAAGCTCTGAGGGATGAATTTCCAACAAAGATTGATCCTAAAGCGTTAAAAGGAGAACAACTGGAGGATAAAGATAACCCAGTCATATATGTGCAAAGACAATTAAAAAGATGGAAGCAGGAGACTGAAGGGAATCCTGAAAATGACCCGTTAATGTCAACACTTCAGAAATGCCGTGGTCGAAGCAATGCCTCAAGAAGTAAAAAGCAAGCTAGAAGATGTAGTTGGTCTAAACTCTAAAATCACACAAAGAGTTATGCGACCATGTGTCTCATGCTGTAGAACAATACAGAAAGAATCAGCAGAGACAAAAAACTCAAGAAAAAGAATTACAAAGAAAATTGACTCAATTGCAGCTTGAACAGCTGACAAGCAGTAATAAGAAAAAGATCCAAGCTACAGTCAAAAGTGAAAACGCAGAACAAATGTCTGTAATGGCTCCTGTGAATGCTCCACCACAAACTGTACAAATGCCCCAGCCTGTAGCAGCCTCTTCAAACGCAAACCAGATGCCTGCACCAACTGTTAATGTATATGCTCAACAACAGGGGCCAATGAGGTGGAAGGCCAATCCATCACAAGGGGGAGGAAGAGGTCAAGGCTGGACTAATAATACTCCTTTGGGAGAATGCTGGACATGTGGTCAGTTTGGACACAACAGAAGAGACTGCCCTAATAATCCATGGCAACAGTCACATGTGGGTAGAAGGGGGAAGAGTTGGCAACGCCCCTCTAGGGGTCCATGTTATGGTCCAGTAAACCCTTGGGGAGGTCCAAATCAGGGATATTAGGGGTGCCCAGAGAATTCTATGAGGGAGAATCAAATGCCAATTTTAACAACCACTGCCAATCAAGAACCAATGCTAAAAGTTAAAATAGAAGGTAAAACAACACCAATGCTAATAGATACAGGAGCAGTTTATACATGTGTAAATTCAAATTATGCTTCTCATCTCCCTCTGTCTGGCAAATTTGCAAAGACAATAGGATTCTCAGGACAAAAACAGTTAATTCCTATGACAGCTCCTGTGTGTTTAGAAGCTAAAAACAAAAGTGTGACCATTCCTGTCCTCGTATCAGATCAAACTCCTGTTAATCTATTAGGAAGAGATGCATTATGTAAATTAGGACTTCAAATTTGGTGCTCTCCTGATGGAGTGTACATAGACTTCCAAGGGATAGGAACTCAAATGACAATGGCAGAGCCAAAAGCAAATGTATTTTGGCTAGGACAAATTGAAAATGATGTAAGACAAATAATTGACACATGGGGAAAGTTTATTGAAGCACAGATTTCTGAAGCAAAGTTGCCAAAGTCAGAGTTTCACTGTACTATGATATATGATCCTGACAGGGATGCAAAAATAGAACAAAGATGGCAAAAAGAAACTGAAAATCAAAAGGTTGAACTTATCTTGAAGAACATCATAATAGGTAAGCAGGGAGCAGCAGTGAGTATAACTGAGAATTAATTCATAAAGAAGTGGTCCAGTGTACCAGAATCTGTTCCACATGTGTCTTTATATGTAGGAAAGAATTGGGAAACAAAAGACTTAGGGCCAATGATGAATAAAGCTGAACAATGCCAGTGGGAGCCAACCATAAATCCGTTAATTTTTCATTCAAATGACAAAAATTTCATTAAAATTTTGTGTGCAACACAAGTGATAGGGACTCCTCAGGAAATAGTCATTGATGAAAAAATACAAAAACAGATGACAATAGCACCTAAAACAATGGAGCCTATTGATGTTGAACTTTTTAATGAAGCAGAGCAACAAGTGCCTACTGAATTATGGTCTCAACATGATACAGATGTAGGATTGGTAAAGTCAGCTAGCCCTATAATTATCCAGCTAAAACCAGGTGCATGTTTGCCTAGAAAATCTCAGTATCCTTTAAAGCCTGAAGCTGAGGCAGGCATTAAGAATACTATTGAAGGTCTCCTAAAAGCAGGAGTATTGATAGAAACAAATAGCTATTGTAACACTCCAATTCTTCCTGTAATTAAAGCGAACAAATCTAAATGGCGTCTTGTGCATGATTTGAGAGCAATTAATGACATAGCAGAAGACTGGCCAGCTGATGTGCCAAATCCGCATACGCTGCTAACGAATGTACCCCCGGATGCTAAATATTTCACAGTAATTGATCTCTGTAATGCCTTTTTTAGCATTCCTGTAGAAGAAAAAAGTAGACATTTGTTTTCGTTTACTTATGCTGAAAAACAGTACACATATACTCGAATGCCACAGGGATTTAAGCATTCGCCGCATATTTTTAATCAGGTTCTCAAGGCTGATTTAGAAGACCTTATGATGGAAAGTACTCTGTTGCAATATGTAGATGATTTGATGATTTGTTCAACAACACGCGAACAGTGTCACAAAGATTCTATTAAAGTACTTACAAAGTTAGCAGAAGGAGGACACAAGGCTTCTAAAAGTAAACTGCAGTACTGTCAGCCGCAGGTTGAGTATTTGGGAAAATTGATATCACATGGCACAAAAGCTATAGCTCCAGCTCAGTTGGAGGGTATAAGTAAAGCACCTTTGCCACAGACTGTAAAACAAATGATGACTTTTTTAGGAATGACAGGATTCAGTGCTGATTGGATAGAAGACTATGCAATAAAAACAGCTCCATTGAGAGAAATAATGAAACAAGCAGGACTGCAGAAATTGAGTAATCAGCTAAAATGGAATACAGATACTTTAATAGCATTTGAATCTATAAAGAAGGAATTACAAAGAGCACCAGCACTTGGAAATCCTGATTACACAAGAGAGTTTTATTTATATGTGGCAAACAGAGAAGATGGATATGCATCAGCTGTTCTGATGCAGGAGACTTGTAGTGGCAGGAAAAAGCAACCTATTGCATATTATAGTACTAAACTTGATAATGTAGCTCAGGGTTATCCACCATGCTACCAGGGTCTTGCAGCAGTGCACTATGCATATGAGAAAGCATCTACAATTACTATGGGATATCCAGTGACTCTTATTGCACATCATAAAATTGTGGAATTGATAGAACAAGGAAAATTTGTTTTGACTCAGGCGCGTATTTTAGCATATTCATCATTGTTGACATATCTAGATGTTACCATTAAGAGATGTAATACAGTGAATCCAGCTGAACTGATTCCTGTGCAGCATGAAGGAGAGCCGCATGATTGTGTGGCCAGTTCCCTGGCATTCACTAGATTACGTCCAGATCTTGAATCTACACCAATTGCTGAAGCAGAAGTGATCTACTTTGTAGATGGTTCAAGTTATAAAGATCATTTGGGAAATCATGCAGGATATTCAGTAGTAAGAAAAGAAGGGGAGAACTTTGAGCCTGTAATATCTCAATACTGTGCACAACCATGCTCTGCTCAGTTAGCAGAACTGAAAGCTCTTACGGCTGCATGTCAGGTAGCAAAGGGACAAATAGCGAATATCTTTACAGATTCAGCTTATGCTCATGGTGTGTGTCATTTGTTTGGAGCAGTGTGGAAGCAAAGAGGGTTCAAAAAGAGTGATGGACATGATGGACAGATTGTTGCATCAACAGCACTTTTAAACATCCTCATTTTGGATGCACATGGTTTTGACCATTGTGCAAGGGGGGAGGTGATAAAGAAAATAAAAGATCAAGGACAGGGTGAATGGAACTCTCAAGGCAAAACTTAACAAGTTGTGTGAAAGTACTAAACTTAACTAGATTGATGCCTTACCACTTGCATTAATGAGTTATCGCATGCAAACTAACAGAAGTACGCATCTAACACCGCATGAAATGCTTACGGGTCGACCCATGCCTGTGCCATATTGTAGAGGACCGCACAAAGGACCTCCTTTGGAACAATTGCAACTGGAGTTGAGATCGTATATGAAAAAACTAACTGCAATACATAAAGCTATAAATTTGCAGGAAATAAGAAAGCAGCCCAGAGAGGAGACGGAGACACCTTGTCCAGTTGTTCCAGGTGATCAGGTGTATCTGAGGGTGTTCAGGAGAAAGTGGAATGAACCTAGGAGAGAGGGACCGTACAAAGTGGTGACAGCTACGCTGACAGCGGTCCAAGTGGAAGGAAGCACCACCTGGTATCATCTGAATCACTGCACAAGAGTTCCCAGGAGGGAAACAAGAGCGCAAGATGAAAGGGTGCAATATGCTGAAAGCTCAGAGAAGCAAGGAGCTGGGTTATGAGAGCATTGGAGATTGATTCGAGCACCTCCAATGAGGACGAAGAAGATGAATAATGATGAGCCAGCCCCTGGGTGTATGTGCTAGCCTAACCGCTCCCCAAAGGGTGACCCTCTACGATGCGCAAAGTATCTGGGTTGAAGAAGATGTCTACAGTGCAAAAGAGTTTTTAAATATATGTAACATGATTATTTTTATGTATTTTACATAACTGTGACAACCACAGGCAAGGCTGAACAAAATGCACGCACATGCTTATAACAATGTTTAATTTTGAAGGAAAGGATTAGGGAGAGTTGAATCTTTTACTCTTTTGGAAAAAGAAAAAACTGAAAAGAAAAAAAGTCTGAAAAGAGATGTTTGGTTCTACTTCTCCTCTGGAGTGTGGTTGCAATAATCTGGTCATTGTAAATGAAACTAAGTGACTTGATTTGGTTGCTGTAGCATAACTGAGGAGGCTGGATTTTGAAGCTACACTCTGGGTAAAGAATAGTGAAAGTGAGGCTTGATAAACCTCAAAGGGGGGAAATGTTGAAGTGTTTATTGCATTAATAATAAGTATTTTATTACAATTTAACTGTATGATTATACACTGTTATTTACATCTGTGTAGGAGTGCAGGGGTCTGCAGGAGACTGGAAGACCACCCCTCACAGTGTTGGGTGTTAAGTCCATATATGGATATATAGTGCTGGACTCAAGCCAAGTTAAGACATGTGGGGGAAAGATAAACAATGACGTAGCGTGTTTGGAATGTGTAGGAACTGCCTATATAATGGAGGATTTCCCTTAGTCATGAGGAGATTTGCAGATCGACTCGGTTTTGTTTGAAAGAATAAAACCTATATTCTGGCATCAAAGACTGAGTGAAGTGTTATTTCCAAAGAAGAGGAAAAACGGCATCATTTAAACCACAACATATGCAGGTCTTTAGATGCTGCCAAATGCACCTTTGCAATGCTGGCCCTCGGGCCCTGTCTCCGCTTGGTGCAGTGCAGTTCGACCACCACATCAGGGGGCAAGACCCATCCCCTGATCAAGATCCTTCAGCAGATTTGCCTGATACGCTTGCAACACCGCCATGGTGTGCGAAGTAACACCGGGCTGACCTGCTGCCGTGTATGCCCTGCCATTTAAGCCTTTCACTTAAATGGCAGGGTTGGAGCTCTCAGTGTCCTCGCCCACCCGGATCGGGGATTGCAAACATCCCATAAAACCATCAATCGGTGGCAATAATACATACCCATATCCACCTATCCTCCCAACATCAGCATTTACATCCCGCTGATGTCAGTGAATACAAGCTGAATATGGGTTCTTCCATGCCCTCTCGATCTCTATAGGGAGATCAGGAAGGAATGGAAAGCTCAGCTGAGGCGATGGTTTATGGCCAGGGAGAAATCGATTGTTCAATCTATTACAATCTATTATCCTCTAACACGCCAACATGGCAGCCACAGCCTGCCTGCAGCGCGTTCCATAACATTCATTGGCTCGGCATACACGGACAGAACAGTCCCTGAAGACAAAAAGGATGGTGTCATGTTTGCAAGGCACCCTTATATACTTCCTGGTCGCACATTGATGACATCATAGGCTGTCGCCGGTCAATAGGATTGATGTGATTCAATAGTAGTTCAGACACCGGTCACGCTGGAGGCGTTCCCCATATGCGTTCTTGACGCAGTGCAAGTTCCCTTTCGAAAGGGAACTAAATTCTATTCTGGTGATAACTGACCGTATAGTGATCATGTATCCAGGAGTAGTGCCCAGAGAGCTAATGAAGGAGCTGAGGACCGATACAGCCATGTAGGAGGTGAAACTCCGGGTACATACTGGTCCACGAGGACATTGGCCCAGAGACACAGATCTGCTGCCCTCTACTGGTGAGGGGGTTAAGACACAGCTGCAGTTGTGGAAAACCTGTTATAATAAAATGTAAATGAGAAGAAAATATATTATAGTATGTAAAAGAAGGCTTACAATAATTATTGGGTGCCTTGAATTTAGAAAAGAGTTTTAGAAAGAAAATAAATCTAATTGTTCTAGAGATACCGTATGTTTGCCTTGTCCAGTGGAGGTGGAGCATCCTGCCAAACAGGGCGACACATATGTAATGCCACTGTCAGAGCACACAGGATCCCATTCAGACGTAGAGCAGGAACAGTCCTGGTTACACTGAGACATGAGTGAGCGCTCATCATAAGATGTATCAGGAGTCCTGAGGAGGAATTCTAAGATTGGTGATTGCTTCCCGTTTGAAACACAATGGCCATATTCTGGCCGTGAGCCAAAGTTCACTTATAACAGTGGTTCTCAATTGTGTTCTCAATCCATTTGCTGAAATTGAAATTGTATACTTCCCTACTGTATAGTAGGAGAAAAACAGTATGTGACAAAATAAGTAAATATATCAGAATTCACAGTATCCATAAAAGAGTAGGGAAAACATACTCAAATGTTCTACCTCTGTATGTACAGTTGTGGTTAGAATTATTGGCACCCCTGGTAAATAATCAAACATGGCTGTAAAAATAAATCTGCATTGTTTATACTTTTGATCTTTCATTAAAAATATTACAAAAATCTAACCTTGAAGTAAAAGTAAAAGTAAGCGAAAGTGGGGGGTAAATCACATTATGAAATAAATGCTTTTCTCCAAAACACGTTGGACATTATTATTTGCAACCTTTTATTAAATACTTTTTGCATCCTCCTTTTGCCAAGATAACAGCTCAGAATTTTCTTCTATAATGCCTGATGAGTTTGGAGAACGCCTTAAAAGAGATCAGATACTCTGATGTCTTGTCAGATGTTCCCCTTCGAGGGAACTTGCACTGCATCGTCATGACAACACTTTGCGGAATGCCCCCAGCAGCACCAATGTGACGGGTATGCTGTCACATACTACGTCATGACACAGCACCAATCAGGACTGAGGGCTGGCGAGCTCAGAATAATTAGGTACAAACCTTCTGTAATATCCCACCAGCCCCAGGAACTGTCTCACCTCCTTTTTGGTCTTTGGCCTCAGGCAGGTTGCAACTGCTGCCGTCTTATCAATTTGAGGACGCACCTGCCCGTGACCTAAGTGGAAGCCCAGATACCTGACCTCCACACTCCCAACTGCACACTTCTTTGGATTGGCCATCAGCCCAGCCAACCTCAGTGCTCTCAGAACCGTCCTTACATGCTCCATATGTCACTGCCAGTCATGACCATAAATGACAATGTCATCCAGATAAGCAGCGGCATATGCAGCATTGGGCCGTAAAATACGGTCCATGAGACGCTGAAATGTGGCCAGAGCCCTGAACAACCCAAAAGGAAGCGTAACAAATTGGTGCAATCCGAATGGTGTTGTGAAAGTTGTCTTTTCTTTGGATAAAGGTGATAAGGGGATCTGCCAGTATCCTTTAGTTAAATCCAGTGTCGAATAAAATCGAGCCATGCCTAGCTGATCAAGCAATTTGTCAACCCTCGGCATTGGATATGCATCGAATTTTGACACAGCATTCACTTTGCGGTAATCCACACAGTTTGGATTAGTTTTAGGCACTAAAACTATCGGGCTCGCCCAGTCACTGTGGGATTCTTCTATTACCCCCATCGCTTCCAATTCGTCCTGAACCACTTTCTTTTTATGTTCAGGTAGTCGTTACGGCCTTCTGCGAACCACCACGCCCGGCTCGGTCTCAATATGGTGCTGAATGAGATTCGTTCGACTGGGAAGTGGTGAGAACACATCTGCAAATTCTGCTTGCAACCTGGCCACATCAGTGAGCTGGGACGGTGAAAGGTGATCCCATCCCGGGGCCAGAGCGATGGATTTTTTGTTCTTATTCACTTCTGGCCGAGATCTTCCTCTGTCCCAATTACCGTCAACAGCATCACTGATTCCGCCTCACTCCATTTTTTAAGGAGGTTAAGGTGATAAATTTGATGTGCCCCTCCCCTGTCCATGCACACCACCTCCTGTGTGACCTCAAAGGGTCCTTGCCACTTGCCAAGTAATTTAGAGCTTGATGTGGGAAGCAATACAAGGACTTTCTCTCCCAGTATAAATTCTCTCAGTTTACCCCTGTTATATAACCGGGTCTGTTTGTCCTGGGCCTGTAACAAATTCTCCATTGATAGCCGCCCCAGAGTGTGGAGTTTTCTTCTCAGGTCCAGGACATACTGAATTTCATTTTAACTATCAAAGGGACCCTCCTCCCAAGTTTCCTTTAGTACGTCTAACACCCTGCGTGGTCAGGCTGGAGAGACTGCCCATCGATGGAACGAACCTGTTCAAAAGCATGTTTTAATGACTCATCCTGAGACTGTTCCAGGGGAAAGTCATCGTGCTCTGAGAGAATCAGCCTCTCAACTGCGCTCAGTTCCCCTGATTCAGTACTCAGTGGTCCTGGCTCAGTCTCTCCCACCTGCACAGCCACTGTCTTTTCCTGCTTTTTCTGCTCATAAATATCCCAACAAATCCCTAAAAGCTGGCCAATTGGTTCCCAGAATTAGCGGATGCCGGAGGTGCTGGTTAACTGCCACCTCTACATTATGCTTTTGTCCCCTAAATTGAATCATAACTGACACTAGAGGATATTTCACCATGTCCCCGTGTATGCACCGCACCTGAACCATGCGGCTTGTATCCAATGCCTTGGGATGAATCAGGCTTTGGTGGTTGGGATCGAGGTTTGGTTACATCCTGAATACACCAGAGCCTGATAGGTACCCCCTTTAATACTCACAGGTATTTGGTACCAGCCAGCCTGACCGGGGTTAGCCAGTGGGACATCCGGGACCTGGATCATTGTCCTCACCTCCATCAACGGACACCTGTCAATAAAATGCTCCGGGTCCCCGCAACGCCAACAGGCCGGCCCAGACCTTCCCGCCACCCCAGTGGTGGTAAGTGGGCCCAGCGATGGGCATGGAGAGGGCGGGGAAGAGGGAGCGGCATGGGTCCTGGCTAGGTCCACCCCTCCCTCGGGGTGGAATCCGTGGTGGGCCTGGAAGACGGGAACTGGGGAGAGGGACAGGTTTGGGAGAAGAGGAGGGAACGGGAATGAAAAGGTTGAGAAAGAGAGACAGATGGTAGGGGTCCGCCGACCCCTGGGCATGCCACCATATGGTCCTCCGCCAGATTGATGGTTGAGTCTAGCAACGTCGGTCAGTGGCACTGGACCAGGTCGATGATTTTTACGGCAGGAGTCACGGAGCTGTTGGGCCATCATGAAGGGCCGGCCACTTTCACCCAGCTCCAGGGAACGGAACCGCTGGCGGTGCTGAACCAGATGCTTGAGCTGTCTGATTCCAAGGAACTAGACGTGCTCAGCATCGAGGGAGTGAAGTAGTAGCAAAAGCCTGCCACTTCATTAAGCATTGCCAAAGCAGCTCGTAAATTACAGGTCTGCAAGTGAACACATGCAATCGGTGTGCATGTGATACTGTTTGGGTGCGAGGTAGGCAGTCAGTTCCTGAGGGTGCTGGATGTGTTCATTGAGAAATATCTCGACTCGTACAGCTGTGCGTTTTTCAGGTGTTTCAGCCTCGTGCCTGTGGACTTGCATATCGAGGGATGAAAGCCACATATATTGTGAACGAATCGAATCTTGCATTTGCCGAGGCAGCGTGTAGATGACGAGTTCATATAAATAAATATTAAAACAGTATCGTCTGCTGATTATGGCTGCATTTAATTCTGAGGAATGAAAATGAAATATTATCTGACTTTGAGAAGTTAGATATTATCAGCCTATCAACCAGACCATGTTTCACTCTGTATATTCATCTAAGATGGAGCACCACATGCATGAGCAGTTTCCTGAGGGGGCTGCTTTTGTGCATTGTGAGGTTTTGCTCTGCCACGGAGCTCTCAAGAAATCGATGTTGTTCTTGCTGCTTTGTGCGCTGAGGGACACATCGGTTTCCAGCATTCTCGCAGTGTCCACCCGAAGTCGTTGCGGCCCTGTCGAGTTGCTCCCTTAGATGAGGCCCCTGCACTCGCATCAGTTTCCATTAAATTCCATTATACATCCAACTCGTTATTGTATTGTACACGCATCAACGGCACTTTGTTCACAACTTCAGTTTGGTGATTATTAACTGAATGATAAGTTCTGTGTCCTAGACGCGACATGTGCTAACCGGCTAACCAGCTTTACAGTAGCCTAATGGAAACAAAAAAAATCTAAACCAAACTGGATCAAACAGCATTTTTGTATTTTTTTTTTAAAGACTGCCACTATAATCAGTAACTCTTGTGCGCAAGATGAAAGCCTGCCATGAAATAATTAATTCAAGTGCACAGTGGAAGTAATGAAAAAAATATGAAAACTTTGGTGTTGAATGTTTAACTTAATCAATATACACTGTGTCACATCATACTTCCACAGGCTTATTTTAATTGATTGGTAAAAATGCACATCGGTACTTTCTTTCTCAATTAACATGAACTCATCCATCGTGTTTGAGTTCAGCAGATGACTTAAGGGGCCTATTTTGATCCCTTAATTTTTTAAGGGCTAAATGGTTACCAAGGACTTAAGGGAAAACTTAAGCATTTAAGGGAAATACTCAGTGACAGCCTTAAGATTCCTTAAGTGGACTCTTAGGGTTTTTTCTTGCAACCCATGTTTCACTAAGGGTACCCTTAACCTTATAACTAAGGGTTTTCTTAACTTAAGGGCTTTCATGCAACTGGGCCCGGCCCCTCTCCTGGGAAGGAGCGATCGAGGTCGCCTCCTCCGTGGAGCTCTCTGGAAGTCAATGTTGCGATCCTGCCGTCCATGTCGCTTGGGCCACATCGATTTCCAGCGAATGCACGCTGCTCTAGAGAGACCTGCTGCTGGGCAGCGACCGCGTCCATACACACCGAAAATCATCCTTGACTGCTCCCTGCCGGTCAGCCGCTTCAGGGGGTTGGGAACGAGGCTCGTGTCAACCGAGGTCAGCCTTGAGAGGCTGGTTCCCTTAGCAGATTATCTCGGCGCATGGTTATGCCTCTGAATATATGTGACCAATCACAGAAAGTAGGGACACAAGTCGGTTCTGGTGCATTTTGAGTTATTTCACAGATAAGAAAGTGTATTCTCCAAGCTTTCCAACGATGTATAACACGTGGAAATCTGATAATATTTGGAGAAGTTGTGGCCATTTGAAGGTAGGCACTCAAAAAAGCTCAAAAGGGAGAAAACAGCCTCTAAAGATTGTGCAGTTCTCACTTGTTCTCATCTGCTGGGAGTGACAATAGGGCTCATTTACATATCATTTAGATAAGCCATACCCCTTGTAAAGCTCCCCCCTGTAAAGCTGCATGGTTGCATAGCAACGACAGACGCAATGGGAAAAATCGGACCGCATACTATTAATAAAAAAGGATAATGTGCATTGTAAATGTCAGTAATTTATCTTTTTTTGACTTTTATAAAAATGATTTAGAGGCTGAAATATGTGAGTTTTATCTTTTTATAAAACCTTTTTGTCAAAACTCTATTTGAACTTGTGCATTGTAGATAGCATGTTGCAAGACACTCCTTTAAAATCTGGCCATCATTTTTAATGTTATTTTAATCTTTATGTACACAAAAAGTACATATTGATGCTAATTTTATTTGTTACTTGCTGGTTTTCTACATAAAACTTGGTGAATTGATTTCATTGTGTAGCATTAGGAATTTTTGAACAGGATTCTATGATAACCGTGATCATTTTGGTCACTATAATCATGAAATGAAATTTTCATGACATTTCATCTCTAGTTATGATCAACTATGATAAACTAAAATCAACTATAATTATGTGTTTTTATAGTTTAATATGCAAAGTACAATTTTCTATAAGAAAAAAAAACTCTGATTCTGTTCTTTTCTCTGACATTTAAGAGTAACATAGGCCTACAAAGACTCTTTTAGGTCTAAAACAGTTTGGATAGTTGTTTGATAGTTGTACCACTGGCTAAAATTATTAGCATCACATTCAATTAAAAATGCTAACAGGCAGATTTATGTGGGCTAAGTTATTCACACCAGTCAATTCAAGCAATTGAAGCATTATTCAAATTAATAGCAGATGCTAACATTACCATCTAAAAGCCCATTATAGTAATGGTTTTCTTTGGCAAGTGATACGATGCTAACGATTACAATTAAAACAACAGTCCTGAGCTAGCTAATGAATGAGCTAGAATGAACACAAAACAACAAACTTTGTTTATGGAAACACCCCATAAGAAACAGAAAAGTATTATTGCAGATCTCGTTGCCTCCAATGAAATAAGTCGTTTGGGCACACTTTCTGGGCAGCAGCAGCGCCCAACAGAATTCTATTCGGCCTGTTATACATGAGACCCCACAGTTGTGGCTGAAAACCAAGGGGTTTCCATTCCTTATGATCAGGGTAACTTGCTGATGGCCTCGTTCCCTCATCATATGGAAAAAAACTTGGTTTCTGTCCCAGGGGCCAGTGTTGGGAGCATGTTGCCAGAAAACCATTTCAGCAGACGCCGATTTACGAGAGATCTGTGGGAGACCCGGCATTTTTCCTGGCATATAAATTGCCTGGAAATGCTGCAAAGCTCTGAGGAGCTTTTTCCCGGACCTCCGCAGCCACCATGTCCTGATACGATCAGACAATATGTCTGTAGTTTGTATCTGAATCATCAGGGGGGTCCCTCTATGCAGACTGGCACACCAGATCCTCCTGTGGTCCCAGGGGAAGCTGTCATCTCTCAGAGCGATGTACGTCCCAGGGGACCAATACCAGGGAGCAGACATCCTGTCGAGGCAAGGGCTGAGACCCGGGGAGTGGCAACTTCACCCAGAGGTGGTGAAGCCCATGTGCGAGAGGTTCGATACAACTACGTGCTGCCTTCCACAAGCAACAGTCTCTGATGTAAATAGGGAACTTAAGAACATTCTGATGAAACATAAGACTGCAAATATTATCGGAAGAACCATATTCAGAGAGAGCAGTCAGAACTCATTAAGAGGGATTTCAATAAACTTTCTGAAACACTTAGAAAACTGAAAGTTCAGCCGTTCATCAGTGGACCACTTCCAGCAAGAGAACAAATAGGTTCTCAAGGTTACTTGGGCTTAATACATGGCTGCAAAAAACCTGCAACATGAAGGGAGTGAACTTCATCGACAACTTTAATCTCTTCTGGTCAGAGACAACTGTTTAAATCAAATGGCCTTCAACCAAACAAACTTGATGCAAGAGTGCTAAAGGACAATATTTATTTTTCACTTCATCATCCTTCAACTGCTCACAGACACATTCCCAGCTGAGCCCTGCCCACAGAGCCCACCACAGACAGACTGTGATGGATTAGAACTGCTCCAAGATTCAGTGTCACAGATCGAGGCGCTCATAAAGACTATAAATGATATTCGCTTAAATACTGATACAGGCAAAACATCCGTTCTGGTACTACTCAACCTCAGTGCAGCATTCGACACTGTTGACCACAACATACTTCTTGACAGGCTAGAAAATTGGGTTAGGCTTTCTGGGATGGTCCTCAAATGGTTCAGGTCATACTTAGAAGGGAGAAGTTATTATGTGAGTATAGGTGACCATAAGTCTGAGTGGACATCTATGACATGCGGAGTCCCACAGTGGTCAATTATTGCACCACTCCTATTTAACCTGTATATGCTGCCACTGAGCCAAATAATGAAAAAGAACAAAATTGCTTACCACAGCTATGCTGACGACACCCAGATCTACTTAGCACTATCACCTAATGACTATAGCCCCATTGACTCTCTGTGCAAATGCATTGATGAAGTTAACAACTGGATGTGCCAAAACTATCTTCAGTTAAACAAAGACAAAACTGAAATCACTACATTTGGAAACAAAGATGAAATCCTCAAGTCGAAAACTTCTAAAGGTTTCTTCTAAATTCTAAAGGTCTAAAAACAAAAAAATCAAGTCAGGAATCTTGGTGTGATTTTGGAGTCAGACCTGAGTTTCAGTAGTCATGTCAAAGCAATAACTAAATCAGCATACTATCTTCTGAAAAATATTGCAAGAATTAGATGCTTTATTTCCAGGCAAGACTTGGGTGGACTATTGTAATGGTCTTCTCATCGGCCTTCCCAAAAAGACCATTAGACAGCTGCAGCTCATACAGAACGCTGCTGCCAGGATTCTGAGCAGAACCAGAAAATATGAACATATCACACCAGTCCTCAGGTCTTTACACTGGCTTCCAGTTACATTTAGGATCGATTTTAAAGTACTATTACTTGTTTATAAATCACTCAATGACCTAGGACCTCAATACAATGCAGACATGCTGATTAAATACAAACCAAACAGATCACTCAGATCATCAGGATCAAGTCAGTTAGAAATACCAAGGGTTCACTCAAAGCAAGGAGAGTCTGCTTTTAGCTATTATGCCAGCCGCAGTTGGAACCAGCTTCCTGAACAGATCAGATGTGCTCCAACAGTAGCCACATTCAAATCCAGACTCAAAACATATATATATATATATATATTAGGCGTTCTGACCCCAAGAATCAACTAATCTCTGCATCTGTGATCCTTGGAGAGTCTTTGGCCACTCAGACTCTCTCTATATTTATACTCCTGTGAAACAAGAAGTCATAGCTAGACAATTGCATCACCCTGCTGTGCTAAACGTATTTAATAATAATGGGAATATACTTCAGATATATTTTAAATCTAAAAAATCTAGGGGTGCCAACAATTGTGGCCAACATGTTTTGGAGAAAAACATTTATTTCAATTTCATAATGTGATCTTATGAAAGTGAATAAGATTTGAGAACTAGTGTAGTCCTTTTACAACATATCCCACATTTTGAGAACCACTGACTTACAGAGGTATACAAACATTTTACCCATTGTAGGACACAGTGATCCCTGCCACAGGCAAATTGTCACACTTTGTGCCGAAATGGAGGAAGAGGAGAAGGAAGGCAGAGAAGGAGGTGATGAAGGAGAGCTGAGCCCCTGCCACAACGCTCAACTTGTATCTTTTCATTAACAAACCACCCAGGAATATTCCCACAGCAACCACAGGCAGGATTAGGACACCTGCGGGACATGACAGGTCTTTAGTTTCAATTAATGTCAAGCCTGATACGCTTCATGGGATAAGTTGTATACTTGGGTTTCTTGGCTTCGGTGTGACAGATGAATTTGCACCAAAATACTGTAAATGAATATTACATATGGCCATTTGTCAACAACACAAGTTATGGAAAGTCGATAAAATAACTAAAAGTGTTACTTCAAAATTCCTTCATATTTCAATATCATTATATTTCTATCTACCTTCAGACTTTAAGCTTTAAATTAACTTCCTGGTCTAGCTTTCTCAAGCCAACTTCAAAGTTTATTTACAAACTTTACTCCTCTAGTTCAATATTAGTGTACATTTAAAATTAATATATTTGAAATGTACTAAATTGCAAGTTTACTACAAATAGGTAATTACAAATATATTTAAACACATGGCATACAATTTTCATAAGAAATGGCAGTAATGTATATTTTAGTTTACCATAAATGCTTGTCAATTTGACAGTAATACTTCAACCATATTTCAAAGACAACAAGTAATTATAGTATTATATATTATGTGTATTATACAAACCCGATTCCAAAAAGTTGGGACACTGTACAAATTGTGAATACAAAGGAATGCAATAATTTACAAATCTCATAAACTTTTATTTTATTCACAATAGAATATAGATAACATATCAAATGTTGAAAGTGAGACATTTTGAAATGTCATGCCAAATATTGGCTCATTTTGGATTTCATGAGAGCTACACATTCCAAAAAAGTTGGGACAGGTAGCAATAAGAGGCTGGAAAAGTTAAATGTACATATAAGGAACAGCTGGAGGACCAATTTGCAACTTATTAGGTCAATTGGCAACATGATTGGGTATAAAAAGAGCCTCTCAGAGTGGCAGTGTCTCTCAGAAGTCAAGATGGGCAGAGGATCACCAATTCCCCCAATGCTGCGGCCAAAAATAGTGGAGCAATATCAGAAAGCAGTTTCTCAGAGAAAAAATGCAAAGAGTTTGAAGTTATCATCATCTACAGTGCACAATATCATCCAAGATTCAGAGAATCTGGAACAATCTCTGTGCGTAAGGGTCAAGGCCGGAAAACCATATTGGATGCCCGTGATCTTCGGGCCCTTAGACGGCACTGCATCACATACAGGAATGCTACTGTAATGGAAATCACAACATGGGCTCAGGAATACTTCGGTATTCAAACACAATACACCGTGCAATTCGCCGTTGCTGGCTAAAACTCTATAGGTCAAAAAAGAAGCCATATCTAAACATGATCCAGAAGCGCAGGCGTTTTCTCTGGGCCAAGGCTCATTTAAAATGGACTGTGGCAAAGTGGAAAACTGTTCTGTGGTCAGATGAATCAAAATGTGAAGTTCTTTTTGGAAAACTGGGGCGCCATGTCATCCGGACTAAAGAGGACAAGGACAACCCAAGTTGTTCTCAGCGCTCAGTTCAGAAGCCTGCATCTCTGATGGTATGGGGTTGCATGAGTGCGTGTGGCATGGGCAGCTTACACATCTGGAAAGGCACCATCAATGCTGAAAGGTATATCCAAGTTCTAGAACAACATATGCTCCCATCCAGACGTCGTCTCTTTCAGGGAAGACCTTGCATTTTCCAACATGACAATGCCAGACCACATACTGCATCAATTACAACATCATGGCTGCGTAGAAGAAGGATACGGGTACTGAAATGGCCAGCCTGCAGTCCAGATCTTTCACCCATAGAAAACATTTGGTGCATCATAAAGAGGAAGATGTGACAAAGAAGACCTAAGACAGTTGAGCAACTAGAAGCCTGTATTAGACAAGAATGGGACAACATTCCTATTCCTAAACTTGAGCAACTTGTCTCCTCAGTCCCCAGATGTTTGCAGACTGTTATAAAAAGAAGAGGGGATGCCACACAGTGGGAAACATGGCCTTTTTGAGATGTGTTGATGCCATGAAATTTAAAATCAACTTATTTTTCCCTTAAAATTATAAATTTTCTCAGTTTAAACATTTGATATGTCATCTATGTTGTATTCTGAATAAAATATTGAAATCTGAAACTTCCACATCATTGCATTCTGTTTTTATTCACAATTTGTACAGTGTCCCAACTTTTTTGGAATCAGGTTTGTAGTTTATTTTTGTATGTAATTTATGCATTATTGAATATATATCTACATTTTAAATGTAAATCTACTACATTGACAGACACATCTCAAATTTATATGTAGATTTCAAAATGATAGGGGTTGTTCATAACCACAATTAGACACAGACACTGAACAAAGCAATCAACGACCTGGACATTTACTAGGGGTTAGAAACCTTTACATGAAAGACTTCTTACCAATAAGGAAATTTGCTCTTGATGCAGACTGGCCAAACTGTTGCTCCATGTATTTGGCTTTGAAGGTGAGCAGTCCGATGAAAGAGTTGAACTTCAAAACAGTCCCACACAGCAACAGGAAGTATGCTGGTGTGCACAGTAGTCTTTTCAGGGAAGGCAAGAATCCTTACCATTTACAAAACAGAATACAGAGAATGAAGTGAGCTTATCCTAAAGATTTGCATAGATGTTAAACTTCATTTAAAACATGTGATCATCTTTAAGACCTGTCTTACAAATTGGAGTGCATCCTATTATTAACATGAATTTGTTATTTTAAGAGAAAAAAGGCATATGAATAGAAAAACAAATAGTTCAAACAATACTGCATTTGTTAAAATGGTGGAAGGAAGTTGCCTTTTGCAATGTCGGACAGGTTCATTGAGTGTGTGGTTAGGAGGACAGGTTGCTCTTTGTTTCCCTTATCCACGGTAGAGTTTTCCTTCCCTTCCTCTCCTTGTTTGGTTAAAGACCTGGGCAGGAACCAAAAAGGAACACCAGCAAGTACTAAGATGGCAGATGACACGAAGAAGCCCAGCCACCAAGCGCCCACCCAGCGTGCATCCTGTGGCGTGATGGTCACACTGTCTGCAGGAGAATGAGGGGGAAAAGGTTACAATATTCAGACTACACAATGTCATTATCAGGGAAAATCACCATAATCACTGGGAACAAAGTATCTATATTAATTTTGCTGTCCATTTTAGTCATTCTGTTGACTAAGTATTAGTAAATTGTCTGCTTAACATCTGCTGAACAGTTTACTAATACTCAACTAATACTCCAATGAACAATAGAATTGTCAGATTTTTTATGAGAAATCAAAATGTAACAGCTCTGAAACAAACTGGCTTATAACCAGAAGAAAAACTAACATTTAAAATCACATAACATGATCCCACTTCATATTAGGTGTATTTAACCCTAATTATTATGCATTTACGCCACGTCTGGGTCAGAGCTCTTGTGAGGTGTTCCCGGTCTGCAGTGGTCAGTATCTATCAAAAGTGTTCCAAGGAATGAATAGTGGTGAACCGCTGAAAGGGTCATGGCCGGCCAAGGCACATTGATGCACGTGGGAGTGAAGGCTGGTCTGTGTGGACCGATCAAACAGACAAGCTACTGTAGCTCATAAAACTGGATGCTTACCAACACTGACAAATCCAATATCCACATACAGTTTGGCACACATGGAGCCCAGTATGAATCCAAACATGGGACCCAGCAACATGATGGTCTGAAGACATGCTAAACATCAGAAAAGAGTTTTTAATTAAACATTCCCCCATGAAACATTGCTCTTCCCTTGTGAAAAGGATGTACATTTTGGCATAATTTTAAAAATAGTACTTAACAGAAATAATATACTTTAGCAGAATATACTTAAGTGTGAACTGAATTTGATGTTTCCGGACACTTAATTGTTAATTGCAGTTTAATAAAAATGTACTCTCTTGATGTACATTTACAGCAGGTGGAAAACAGTACAGTTTTTTTTTTTTTTTTTAAATACTTAAATATTTCAAGTGCACTACAAGTGCACATTCAGTACAATTAGGTATTATTTCTCATATTTTCCACAATAAACTCACAAATAAAATAGCTGACATGCAGATTTTAAAATGTATGTGGATAACATCCAGATATATTTTTTTGTTGTGCTGATGTGAATTATACGTCTATGTTTTAAGACAATAGAGTTTCTGACCTGTAGTAAAAATAAATAAATAAATAAATCCAAATGTTACTTACAAATGTAAAATGCTGAGTTTTCTGCTTTTGCAAAGTCATCAATATAAGATATGCCGAGTGGTGTGACTGGAGTCTCTCCGATTCCTCTGAGTGCATTACCCAAGAACACATAGATCCACATACTAGATCCAGGGTCCTTCACACAATCTAAGGTTAAAATGGTAGAAATCAAGTCAACTCTGTTTTAATAGATTTTTGAAAGAAAATTATATGTTTATATTTTTTTAAGAAAATGTGATAGGTGAGCTACATCTAACACTTGTTCAAATACTGAAACCATACAGATTATTCTTCCCTTATACTACGGGGCTGTTAAATGCTTGATTCTGATTGATTGATGAATGTTCTAAGGTGTGCTGTTATTTTTCAGGAAATGCACAGCTAAAAAAGATCCAGGCAGGTCTTGACCATATTATAGTTCTATACCACTTTTTCAATTATTTCAAAGGTCCTTATAGCCTATAACAGCAAATAAACTGTGGTATACTATTAGCGAACATCCTGATGCCATCCATGCTGCTGGGAGTAGCATTTAGATCAATATGTAAACAAAAAGTACACAACAAAAATAACAGCAGTGAGAAAACATCTCAGGTTACGCATGTAACTATGGTTCCCTGAGAACAACATCTGCATCAAAGCACTATGGGGAACAAAATACCCATGCAACCATTACTCCCTACGGCCACTGCCCGAGCTGTAAGGCTCAATGAAAGTACCTTTGCAGAGTAAACAGAAGGACTTGGTCTCAAAACAAGGAGACAGGCATCCTGTGAATCACAACTCTTGCAACCAAATTTTTTTTTTTTTTTTTTTTTTTACAATGCTCATCCCTAAGGGGTTTCCCAGGGTCTACAAAGCGCCAAAGCACTGTGGAGGCTGGGTACTCTACATATGATGCTAGAAAGGGGAGTACCTCAAGCTCTATTGTACTGATCTATCAGGGAGGTTTGCAGAAAGGTTTAGACCAGCCCCAGGGAGCAAGAACTCTGCAGAACAACCCTCTAAAACGAGGGGAGTACTGACTAGGCTCAACCGAAGGGAATTATTAACCAAGCTCTAAGCATTAGTTCCCAAGGTGGCTCCTGAAGGGCCTACAACATGATCTTAGACTGCAAAGTTATATGAAGCTAGGTTACTAAAAAGCTAGCCACCTAGCTCAAGCTAAGGATTGCTGTTGAGGAGGCCCAGAAAGGGCCAACAACTCAATAGCGAATACTCTCACATAGGCCCATGAGCCAATGTATCGACATAACAACCCTTCAACCGAATGTCTTTGTGTAACAACCTGTTATAAACCTGTTTGCACATTATACTTCTTTGTACATTTCTGTTAACCGCATATTTATAAGTCTACAGTTTACTCACTGCACAGTTTATTTCACTTATTTTATTCCACTTCATTTATTTATTTTTTTTTTCTACTTGATTTATTTATAATTCTACAGATATATAATATATATATATATATATATATATATATATATATATATATATATATATATATATATATATATATATTTTTTTTATTCTATTTCTATTATAATTTCCCCTTGTGTTTTTAACTGTGAATTTGCACTGTCCATGGAGCGGACCTGTTTACATTTCACTGCCGGTTGTATATTCTGTATATAACTGTGTATGTGACAAATAAAACTCTTGAATCTTGAATCCTGAATCTTAACCGAAGGGAGTTATACATATCTTACGCAACCAGACTATCCAGGAGGCCTCAGATAGGTCTACTCCTCAAGGACTGTCACGGCATGAACTCTGGGCTAATGCTCAAGGCTCTAGGGGAGGGAGTGCATGATCAGCTCAACCTGAGAATACCTGGCATCTGACACCTGAAGCATGGAGCTCTGGGAGCAAAGCGCTCTATACCTATACCTAGAAAACCTTTATAAGGGGTGTATCTTAACCTAATTCTTACTGTCGATGACTCACCTGCCACGAGATCAGTCAGTGGGTGGTATCAACATATATCTGCACTCACACATCTGCTCGACATTCACATAGTTAGCATGCTGATGTCAATGGATGCAGGCCGAATGCTGATTCTTCCATGCTTTCTCGATCTTAGAATGGAGCTCAGGGGAACTTGGGGGTTATGGCTGGAAAGAAACTGGTTGTCGAGTTGGCCTCAAGCAGTTTTTTCCCTCATGCGCTCCCATGGCAGCTGGAGTCTAGCCAAAGAGCGTTCCATAACCCCCAGCAGCTCAGTTCACGTGGGGCAGGGAGGCTGAGAGGGCTCAAATGGCTCATACTCCTCAAACTCTGCAGCCATCTCCTGCTCTTTGAGGATCCCCACGATCTTAGTCTCCTCTCTGCCTTAGCCTGCCTCGGTGCCTCAGCAGGGCCTGAGCCACCGGGTCCAGAAGTCTGTCCCTCTTCCCTTGTGAAAAGGGACAAGATAGAGTGGAGCTTCCTCAGTGGAAAACACTCCTCAAGGAGCGTGTGTGCTACTCGCCCGAACATTGAACACACAAGTTGTGTGTCATCTGCTGTCAAAAGCCTTGGACACGGATCCACACACTTCTTGAAACACTTCTCAGCAGTCATTATACTATACCAGTAATCACTTCGATCAAATAGTCCCTGAAGACAAAGACCTTGCCTCTAGCAACTTCTGAAAATTAGTTGTCAACAGTGGAGCAGACTTTTTGTTGGAATGTTTGCTTTGGAAAGCTGTTCCAAACTCCTGAAACAAACTCCAAACAAGCTTCATTTTATGTCGAAATGACATCACACCAGTTCACTTGAAGTATATCAGGGCCTAAAGTCTATTAGGCTATGGGGTATTTTAAATGTAAACCAGTTACCTGTTCCAAAGTTATTAGAAGGCTTGACGTGTGCATTTGAGTGATCGTTTGGAACCATGGGATACTGACAAGGAGCTATACTGACAGTCTTGTTTAAAGAGCCTTGTATTGCAGAGTCATACTTGTACCTGTAGGAGTATAAACGACAAAGAGAAAGAAAGAAACATGAGTAACTTTATAAGAAATGATCAACTAAGCCCACTGTGTATAAGAATAATATGTATGACCGCTTTCCTGTAGCTCAAGCAGTAAGAGCGTGTCGCTAGCAACGCCAAGGCCATGGGTTAGATTGACCAACAATTTTAAAAATTTGTACCTTGAATGCAATGTAAGTCACTTTGGATAAAAGTGTCTGCCAAATACAAAATGTAAATGTATGTATTAATGAATCTACCGCCCCATGAAAAAGTGTGGCAGTCCAGTGAGAGCTGAGCCAATGGCCATGAGGAAACAGCCCATTCCTATGAGCCGTGGCCTGTGCAGTCTCGCCCCAAAATGACTAACCACTGCCAGAAAGAGCAGGTTACCTGCAGAAAAGCATTCAGAGAACAACCAATCAATTAAGACAATGAAAATACACAAAACATATCTAGAAACATACACTCACCTAAAGGATTATTAGGAACACCTGTTCAATTTCTCATTAATGTAATTATCTAATCAACCAGTCACATGGCAGTTGCTTCAATGCATTTAGGGGTGTGGTCCTGGTCAAGACAATCTCCTGAACTCCAAACTGAATGTCAGAATGGGAAAGAAAGGTGATTTAAGCAATTTTGAGCATGGCATGGTTGTTGGTGCCAGACGGGCCAGTCTGAGTATTTCACAATCTGCTCAGTTACTGGGATCTTCATGCAT
The DNA here is from genome assembly GCA_018749465.1 of Paracanthobrama guichenoti. Taxonomy (NCBI): domain Eukaryota; kingdom Metazoa; phylum Chordata; class Actinopteri; order Cypriniformes; family Gobionidae; genus Paracanthobrama; species Paracanthobrama guichenoti. The sequence continues at coordinate 18,270,029 of CM031946.1, forward strand.
AACCATTTCTAGGGTTTACAAAGAATGGTGTGAAAAGGGAAAAACATCCAGTATGCAGCAGTCCTGTGGGCGAAAATGCCTTATTGATGCTAGAGGTCAGAGCAGAATGGACCGACTGATTCAAGCTGATAGAAGAGCAACTTTGACTGAAATAACCACTCGTTACAACCGAGGTATGCAGCAAAGCATTTGTGAAGCCACAACACACACAACCTTGAGGCGGATGGGCTACAAGAGCAGACGAACCCACCGGGTACCACTCATCTCCACTACAAATAGGAAAAAGACGCTACAATTTGCACAGGCTCACCAAAATTCGACAATTGAAGACTGGAAAAATGTTGCCTGGTCTGATGAGTCTTGATTTCTGTTGAGACATTCAGATGGTAGAGTCAGAATTTGGCGTAAACAGAATGAGAACATGGATCCATCATGCCTTGTTACCACTGTGCAGGCTGGTGGTGGTGGTGTAATGGTGTGGGGGATGTTTTCTTGGCACACTTTAGGCCCCTTAGTGCCAATTGGGCATCGTTTAAATGCCACGGCCTACCTGAGCATTGTTTCTGACCATGTCCATCCTTTTATGACCACCATGTACCCATTCTCTGATGGCTACTTCCAGCAGGATAATGCACCATGTCACAAAGCTCGAATCATTTCAAATTGGTTTCTTGAACATGACAATGAGTTGACTGTACTAAAATAGCCCCCACAGTCACCAGATCTCAACCCAATAGAGCATCTTTGGGATGTGGTGGAACGGGAGCTTTGTGCCCTGGATGTGCATCCCACAAATCTCCATCAACTGAAAGATGCTATCCTATCAGTATGGTCCAACATTTCTAAAGAATGCTTTCAGCACCTTGTTGAATCAATGCCACTTAGAATTAAGGCAGTTCTGAAGGCGAAAGGGGGTCAAACACAGTATTAGTATGGTTTTCCTAATAATCCTTTAGGTGAGTGTATTTATTTATTTTAACATGAAATGGACAACCAACTTCACAGCTCATTTAAAAAAGTGGCTATGGCAACATTACTGCATTAAAAATTATACTATGTTGCCTCTTGTACATTTTGTGACAATTTTAAAGTGAAATGCCCAGCTAGTGGCGCTGAAAGCATGTTCAGTTTTATCCGAAACAGATGAACATGAAACTGACAAAATTTTATTACATTAGTTGTTATTTGCATCATGGCAGTTTGGAAATTAAATGTCTGGTTGACAACGCTAAAAAGTGTTTGAAAGCAACATACGACCTACATTAAACCCTATACCCTAAACCGACCCAACATATAGTGTGAACAATATGTGTTAAAACATATACCATATAGTGTTAACAATAACAAACACAACCATGCCATTTTAATATGCTTTTACAATTTTTTGAGCTCTTTTATTATGAAGAGCAATGCTGTACCAGGTGAGCTATGGAGCAAGTTTACAGCATCCGAAATGTAGGTAGAGTCCTGATTTTCCAATGAGCCTATGTTGGTAGTTTAGACAAAAATTTTGCACAGTATGAAAAAAAGCCCTAATAAGATTGCCCGAATCCAATGCAACTTCCATGAATGTTTTACAACATTCCAAAAAATGTTGAAGTGCTTAAATACTTAGATAGCATCCAAATGACAAGGGTTTTATTTTTTTTTTTTTTTTTTTTTTTTTATTGGTAATACTTTTTGCAATTAATGGGCCATTTATGTTGAGCCATTATGGAATCCTTCTACAAACCCATTTCAAAACTTCCATCAATGAGGCCCACAGCAGAGCTGGAAAGGTCAAATCTCCTCTCAATCTGAGTGATGGCGCTTTTCATGTAGGTTCCACACAGAGTTTTGGAGAAGTAGGCGAAGGAGAGGGCCACAATAAATATCTTGAAGAGAAGTTACAATGGAAAGATAACTGATTAACCAGACTAGTGAGAAAAATTGTAGATAGTACTTAAATGATCTTTATTCGCATTAAGAACTGATTACTATTATCGCATATAGATGTGATATAATTTCTTTCTTTCTTTTTTTCACTCAATAGGTACCTTTAGACTTGAGTAGCAGTCCTTTGGGGCCTCTTTCTCTGGAATGCAGAGGTCTTGCTGGCTGATCGGCTTTCCATTGTCCTCTGCACTAGGCTCAGACATTTTACTGTCATGATATTATCAAACAATTATATTTTTAGTCAAGGTTTACCTCATTAGATTGTATTCAAACTTTTTTTGCATTTCAGTTCATTTATGAATTGAGAATAAAATTTTGCTTGTAACTTTTCTCTTATCTCTCTGAGTTTATCTGTTGCTTTATAAATCCTTATCTCTGTGTATTTTGCACGAAATGTGATTCAGTGCTCTGTAACACCAAACTGAGTGTACAGTGTGATATTGTGACATTATGCACCCTCCCAGAAAGGCACGGCAGATAGATAGAGGAGGTTTCGTGGAGGACAGGAATCAGGGAGAGGGATGGAATGAAAGGAGGCCCAGGGTGGTGCAGATGGTGGTGTAATCCAGGGGATGGCCTTGAGCAGGAATGGCTTGATGGCACTCCAGGCCACAGCCAGGAAGATGTCCCATGGTGGCATTGCTAGAGGGAGGAGCCATGGTGGTGAGGGTCTCCACGCCAACCTGGGGACAAGCGGAGGTGACGAAGCCGATTGAGGTGGACATACAGAGAGCTGAAGGAGCGACACTGAAGATCCCAGAGTCTGCGACGGAGCCATAGTGATGACACCCACACATGGAAACAGGGTACTGGAGGGCTGTGGTGGAGCTGGAACGACTGAGGGCATAGCTTGAGGGAGGGCAGAGCCAAACGGAGCCTTAGATGGGTGGAAGGCCAGAGAGCAGCAAATGGCCTGCAAGTCTGTGGAGAAGTGCTGCTGTCCTAGATGGAGCCGATTGTCCAAAGGGAGTATGACAGAGATGAAAGCTCAATAGTTGATGTTGGAGTTGAGGGAGGAAGGAGCTAAGGCAGATGGCAATGGGCTGAGGTGGCACAACGGGATCTGGCTCACAGCTGGCCCCAGGTGTGGTCACGCCACTGAGAGGAGGCTGATGAGAAACTGAGGGCTGGGTAGCAGGCTTGGCTAAGGGCTGGAGAAGAGACTAAGGAGGAACAGAGTGTCTGGCAAAAAAATAAAAAATAAATAATCTGGGCAAAAGTCTGGAGAGGGCGTGGGAGAGGGAGGCTGGGTGGGACCAGCGAGTCCAAAATAGAACAGACAGGATCAAAAATAACGGTTCATAGTTCAGGCCAGAAACTCACTTTCAGTGGCTGGAGTGTGGGTGGGGCTCCATTCGTTATCCCCGAATTCCTCATGAACTTCCTTGGCATCGGATTATGCAGCCAGCTCGCACACCTGGTCAGACACACAAGGCTCCTGCTCCGGGGCAATGTTAAGCTTAGCAGTTCCTTTAATCACTGGCTTCCACATCAAGTTACTCATGTTGCCGCTCCTTGCGTCTGGTGGTTCCTGGCTGGACACTGGGAGGGGGACAGGTGTTATCGTTGTTGGGTTTGACGGTGAAAGGCAATCCACATGATGCCAGCACCCACTCCACAAATGCAGGGAAGCTCCCTCGAGGTCCCTCCCCGGACAACCGTGTCTTTGTCAATGTGTTCATCGAAGAAGAATGAACAAATTCAGTTGTCCGGGAAGCTCGACTGAGGTGCTAGGTCAAGGAATTCTGTCACATGTGCCCCAGGGGAGTGATTTCCCTGTTCAAGGCACAATAACAGGAACGAGGGAGAGTCCGTGGTGATGGGAAAAATAAACACGAAAACACTGACACAAAACAAAACAAAATCAAAACAAAACTGTAATCTCTATATAGTACATTTATGTCTTATACTTATGACTTATATAACACTTACGTCAGTCTTGTGTCATGGCTGTACTGCATACAAAGACATATAAAACGAAGATGAAAGGTTCAAGCGGTATTTAATAATATCCACAGGTCAAATCCACAAGATTACAAGCAGGTACACACAATCGCATGTTGATGTACATTCATATGCATAGACGAGACCGGACAAAGGTGAACTTAAGACAAAGGGATTAAATACACAGACAAATGTTGTGATTACAGGTGACACAGCTAAATGTGATAATGAATCAAATAAGTGACGGGAAATGGTGCAAACTACATTTTATAAATGTATTCAAGTTCAAGTTCAAAGTGTTTATTGTCATGTGTACAGACAGAAAGCATGTTTCCCTGTACAATGAAATTCTTGCTTTGCCGTCCACAATAAATGTCACACAAGTAAGTTAAAAATAAAAAATAAGATAAGATAAATATATAAATAATAAAGAGAGCAAAGATATAAAAAAATATAAATATAAAAAGGGCAAAAGTGTAAAGTAATAAAGTGAGGTAGTGCAGTTCTGGTAGTGTAAAGTGAGGTAGTGCAGTTCTGGCAGTGTAAAGTGAGGAAGTGCAGTATGTAAACAATTGTCCATGTGATGTTGTGATTGTAGACTCCTATCTGCTGTTTAGGAGTCTTATGGCAGAGGGAAAGAAAGAGTTCTTTAGTCTGGCAGTCCTGCATTTCACACTTCTGTACCTCCATCCTGAAGGTAGAAGTGTGAACAGTCCATGTTGGGGGTGGGAGGGGTCTTTGAGGATGGCAGCAGCGCTCCTGTGGACTCTGCGGTGGTATATGCTCTGCAGAGAGGACAGTGGAGTCCTGGTGATCTTCTGCGCAGTCTTCACCACTCTCTGCAGGCGTTTTCGGTCCTTGACAGTACTGCTGCCATACCACACAGTGATGCAGCTGGTCAGGACACTCTCGATGGTGCAGCTGTAGAAGTTGCTGAAGATCTTAGGCGACATGCCGAACTTCCTCAGCCTCCTCAGAAAATACAGCCGCTGTTGAGCCTTCTTGACCAGCTGCGTGATGTGAGGTGTCCAAGTGAGGTCCTCATTGATGTGGACACCCAGGTATTTGAATTTCTGGACCCTCTCCACTTCAAGCTCCCGGATGAACAGTGGCTGAGGGGTTCTCCTCTACTTCCTCATGTCCACTATCATTTCCTTTGTCTTGTCCGTGTTGAGGGTGAGGTTGTTTTCTTCACACCATGACACCAGTCTGGCCACCTCCCTCCTGTAAGCTGCCTCGTCACCGCCAGCGATGCGTCCTATCACTGCGGTGTCGTCCGCAAACTTCAGGATGATGTTGTCCTTGTGGGAGGCGACACAGTCGTAGGTGTACAGGGTGTAGAGGATGGGGCTGAGTACACAGCCTTGTGGAGTGCCAATGTTTGTGATGGTGCTGGCTGAAGTCCGATTGCCAATCCTGACAGACTGAGGCCTGCCAGTCAGGAAGTCTAGGAGCCAGTTACAGAGGGTGGGGTGCAGACCAAGTGTGGACAGTTTGTGGGTGAGTTTGTGTGGGATGACCGTGTTGAAGGCGGAGCTATAGTCTATGAAAAGTATCCTTAGGTAGGAGTCCTTGTTTTCCAGGTGAGACAGAGAATAGTGGATGGCAGCAGTGATAGCATCCGAGGTGGACCTATTGGTCCGGTAGGCATACTGCATGGGGTCGATGGTGTCCAGTATGCTGCTCTGAATGTGGGCCAGCACCACTCTCTCGAAACACTTCATGATGATAGGGGTGAGAGCCACTGGCCTGTAGTCATTCAGGCAGGTGGGTGGGCTCTTCTTAGGCAGGGGGACGATGGTCGTGGTCTTGATGCACGATGGTACGGTGCGCTGGCTGAGGGAGAGGTTGAAAATGGAGGTGAAAACGTCAACCAGCTCGTTGGCACATGATCTGAGGGCCCTCCCAGGAATGTTGTCTGGTCCTGCTGCTTTGCGGGGGTTGATCTTCCTCAGGGCTATGTGTACTTGGGTTGTTGAGATGGTTGGTGGAGGGGAGGGGGGTTGGGTGGTCCAGGTGTGTGTGAGCTCCCTCTCTGCAGTGTCGCTGGGGGCCTCAAAGTGGGTGTAGAAATTGTTGAGGTCATCCGGCAGGCTGTCTGTTGAGGCAATGATGTTGGTGGTGGTCCTGTAGTCTGTGATTTGCTGCAGGCCTTGCCACATCCGCCCTGAATCAGCAGTAGAATAGAAGCTGTCCAGCTTCTCTCTGTACTGCCTCTTGGCCGCTGTGATGGCTTTTCTCAGTCCATACTTCGCAGCTTTGTACTCGTTCTCATTGCCTGATCTGAATGCAAGAGAGCGGGCACACAGCATGTGACGTACCTGACTGTTTATCCAGGGCTTCTGGTTGGGAAACTTCCTGATTTGTATGGTGGGCACGATGTTATCAACACAAGTGCTGATGTACCCAGTCACATACTCAGCATAGTCCTGTACACTAATGGAAGAGTCCTCCAGAGTGGCTGAAGCTTTGAACACATCCCAGTCTGTCAGAGCAAAACAGTCCTGCAGGGTGATCTCGCTTTCCGGGGTCCAGAGTTTAATCTGTTTGGTGACAGGGTGTGCTTGTTTCAGTCTTTGTCTGTAAGCAGGGTACAGGAACAAAGAGATGTGGTCCGAGTGTCCGAAGTGGGGCCGGGGGGCAGCCCTGTATGCACCACGTATGTTGCTGTAGACGTGGTCAAGAGTGTTCTTACCACGGGTGGGAATGTCCACATGCTGATGGTATTTGGGAAATACAGTCCTTAAACTACACTGGTTGAAGTCACCAGCAACAATAAAAACAGCGTCAGGGTGAGCAGTTTCTAACGCGCTGATGACGTCATGGAGTCTGCTGAGTGCTGCCGTGGAGTTAGCGTGCGGGGGGATGTAAACAGCGGCCAAAAACACAGCAGTAAATTCCCTCAAATTCAGATTCAGTTGTCCGGGAAGCTCGACTGATGTGCTAGGTCAAGGAATTCTGTCACATGTGCCCCAGGGGAGTGATTTCCCTGTTCAAGGCACAATAACAGGAACGAGGGAGAGTCCGTGGTGATGGGAAAAATTACACATTTATTTTGCATAAGTGTGTAATTAAACAAATATTTAATTTTAATGGTGTCATTTTTCCAGAGAACTTTTATTTAGCATGAGTTTGTTACTTTATTATTGATGCATTTTTTTCTGCCCCCTGCCCTGCTCTTTAATTTTCGGCCTATACTGATGATTGGCCGATACATTGGTGCCTTGCTAGATAATGCAGTCAGTGAACAATGAAAGGCTTATTTTAAGAAAGAAATAGGGAGTTCAGATTAGAAAGAATTATTTACCAGCCTTTACCTAACTTCCTAAATGATGTGCACATTAATCTGAACATAAAATAAGATTCAAATAAATCCATGTACATAAAAATAAATTCCTCAATAACAAGAAGCTTTGAGTCAAATCCAAGTTTAATGGCCAGTGTTAATGGCTCAAACTTCACTCAAACTTAAAAGGAATAAAAAATAACTCACCTTATATTTAAAATTTCAGAAATGTTCCAATCTTTGCAGCAGGCAAAGGCTAGCTTCTGTTCTATTGCCCCATTTCCAAAATAGTTGGGGGGGAAACAAATGAAAAAATATTGATAAAAATACTACTACTACTACTACTAACAATAATAATAATGATGATAATGATAGTAAATAAAAATAAAAAGAAACAAGGAAAAGCCAACCATATGAAACAGAGAAGGTCTTTTTACTGTGTTTTCATGACTTCATGGCTCAGATAATCCTCTCAGAATTAGTTTGGTTTAATTCTCCCCTCCCAGTCAGAAGCCCTTCAACCAGCCATTCAGCTAAGGCAGAGAAAATTAAAGTTAGGGGGTTCTGAGAAAACAAAGGGATCAAGAGAAACAAATCATGTGCCAAAGTATGCTGTACCTGACATGGGCACAGGGAGTATCCTCTTGGAGAGAAGACATGTTTCTGGGTCTCTGCAAAGCCTGCTCATCCACACAAAAGCTCGGCACATTTCTATTCCAACAACGTACCAGCTCAAGAGACACCAACAGCTCAACACATGCTGCTAAAAGAGAGTGGTTTTGCTCCAAGAAAACTCAGAACCTGATGGCCTTCATTCTCATGTTTATTTTATTTTATTTTATTTTTTTATTTTATTTTATTTTATTTTATTTTATTTTATTTTATTTTATTTTATTTTATTTTATTTTATTTTTTTTATTTTATTTTATTTTATTTTATATTTTATAGGGGGCACCAGTGGAAGATTTATTTTAGTTTTATATTTAACTGCTTTAGATTTCCATCTGGATCAACTCAGGATTTGACATAAATTAAGATAATTAATTTTGTGTCTTCATTAAAAATCTTTAGGAATGGTTTAAACCAACATGTAGGCTAAACCCCACTGAGCGTGGTCAGGCCGTGACCCTGCTGCAGTTATGAGCCGGAGCCAGGGAAATGTGCTATTAATATATTTAGTAGCATCAGTGTTATTTTAACATCATGGAGAGGCTGTTATAGTTTTTATTAATATTTTGATTTTTTTATTATTTTAGTACTAAATAAAAGATAACATTCTCAAATAAATTTAGGTGTCTTTCAGAAAAAAAGGGACACTTTAATAACCAAATGATATAAGGAATCCATATAATTCATACATTTATGCACACCAAATCACCTGTAAAAAACACATTTCAGAATTCACAGTAGTATGTGTACAGCGCAACAGCAAAGAGCTTGTTTACCTTTTAGAAAAGTCAAGCTGACACTGAGCAGAACCACATGGAGCCACGTGGAGTTTTTTTGATGCCAAAAAAATAAAAAAATTAAAACCTAAACCAACCGTCTTGATCCGAATGCATACAGTATAAAGATCTATTCAGAATTACAGCAGCAAACACATGACAAATCACAGCATTACCCTGAATGCATGTGGAAACAATGTGAATGTTCTTGATATACTGTGTGTCTAATAATGTGTCTGTGCATAAATACAATCCCATACGGAAATGTAATATATGTGCATATATGAAATATCAGTATACACTCACCTAAAGGATTATTAGGAACACCATACTAATATTGTGTTTGACCCCCTTTCGCCTTCAGAACTGCCTTAATTCCATGTGGCATTGATTCAACAAGGTGCTGAAAGCATTCTTTAGAAATGTTGGCCCATATTGATAGGATAGTATCTTGCAGTTGATGGAGATTTGTGGGATGCACATCCAGGGCATGAAGCTCCCGTTCGACCACATCCCAAAGATGCTCTATTGGGTTGAGATCTGGTGACTGTGGGTGCCATTTTAGTACAGTGAACTCATTGTCATGTTCAAGAAACCAATTTGAAATGATTCAAGCTTTGTGACATGGTGCATTATCCTGCTGGAAGTAGCCATCAGAGAATGGGTACATGGTGGTCATAAAGGGATGGACATGGTCAGAAACAATGCTCAGGTAGGCTGTAGCTTTTAAACGATGCCCAATTGGCACTAAGGGGCCTAGCGTGTGCCAAGAAAACATCCCCCACACCATTACACCACCACCACCAGCCTGCACAGTGGTAACAAGGCATGATGGATCCATGTTCTCATTCTGTTTACGCCAAATTCTGACTCTACCATCTGAATGTCTCAACAGAAATCAAGACTCATCAGACCAGGCAACATTTTTCCAGTCTTCAATTGTCCAATTTTGGTGAGCTTGTGCAAATTGTAGCCTCTTTTTCCTATTTGTAGTGGAGATGAGTGGTACCCGGTGGGGTCTTCTGCTCTTGTAGCCCATCCGCCTCAAGGTTGTGCGTGTTGTGGCTTCACAAATGCTTTGCTGCATACCTCGGTTGTAACGAGTGGTTATTTCAGTCAAAGCTGCTCTTCTATCAGCTTGAATCAGTCACCCCATTCTCCTCTGACCTCTAGCATCAACAAGGCATTTTCGCCCACAGGACTGCCGCGTACTGGATGTTTTTCCCTTTTCACACCATTCTTTGTAAACCCTAGAAATGGTTGTGTGTGAAAATCCCAGTAACTGAGATTGTGAAATACTCAGACTGGCCCGTCTGGCACCAACAACCATGCCACGCTTAAAATTGCTTAAATCACCTTTCTTTCCCATTCTGACATTCAGTTTAGAGTTCAGGAGATTGTCTTGACCAGGACCACACCCCTAAATGCATTGAAGCAACTGCCATGTGATTGGTTGATTAGATAATTGCATTAATGAGAAATTGAACAGGTGTTCCTAATAATCCTTTAGGTGAGTATATATTATCATATAGAGTACAAGCAAACATGCACATATATGCATATAGCTTTGAAACCTATCAGAAATTAGAACAATTCCAGATACTGACATATATTATATATGTTCAAATTATATACAGTCATGCTCAAAATTATTCATACGCTTGGTAAAAATAACCATTGTCATTGTTAATGTCATTGCATTGTTAATCCTTTTGATATTTTGTTTTAAAAAATTATAAAATTATAACCTTTCATTGGAGAATAAGAATTTTAAATAAGGGGAAAATCTTATTATGAAATAAATGTTTTTCTCTAATACGCATTGCTCACAATTAATCATACCCTTTTATTCAATACTTTTGCAATCTCTTTTTGCGAGATAACAGATTTGAGTCTATAATGCCTGATGTTTAGAGAACACCTAACAAGAGATCAGAGACTATTCCTTCATACAGAATCTCTCCAGATCCTTCAGGTTCACAGATCCATGTTGGTGCTTCTTCTCTTCAGGTCTCCCCACTCATCTTCTATAGTGTTAAGGTCAGGGGACTGGGATGGCCATGGCAGAAACTTGGTTTTGTACTCAGTGACACATTTTTGTGTTGATTTTGATGTTTGTTTTGGATCACTGTCCTGTTGGAAGATCCAACCTTGGCCCATTTTAAGATTTCTAGCTGGGAGAGTCAGGTTTTAATTTTTAAAAAAGCTATTTTTTAATAAAAAAAATAAAATAAAAAAAAATAAAAAAAAATTATCTGACCACAGAACGTTTAAAAAGTAACTGACACTACTGGAACTTCAGGTTCTGTGGTCAGATTGAAAGAAAAAAAAAAAAGAGCTTTTTATCAGCAAACACTCAAGATGGGTTTGGTGCACACAGGGATAAAAAAAGTATCCCATGTGTAAAATTAAATACTCTGCTGTATTTTTAATGTTGTGGGCCTATCTTTCTTCCAGAGATCCTGGACATTTTGTTCAGATACATGGTATCATGGATTCTAACAAATACCAACCGATGAAAAATTAAAACCTGTCCCAGCTAGAAATATTTTAATGGGCCAAGGTTGGATCTTCCAACAGGACAGTGATCCAAAACAAACATCAAAATGTGTCACTGAGTACAAAACCAAGTTTCTGCCATGACCATCCCAGTCCCTGACCTTAACATTATAGAAGATGAGTGGGGTGAACTGAAGAGAAGAAGCACCAACATGGATCTGTGAATCTGAAGGATCTGGAGAGATTCTGTATGGAGGAATAGTCTCTGATCTCTTGTCAGGTGTTCTCCAAACTCATCAGGCATTATAGAAGAAGACTGTTATCTCGGCAATAAGAGGTTGCAAAAAGTATTGAATACAAGGGTATGAATAATTCTGAGCACGACTGTATGTGACAAATTACTGTCACTGACATGTCACTGATAAATGTCGTAGAGTCTTAGAATAGATTTTATGTATAAAACAAATGTTACTTATTGTCAGGTGAAAACAAACAAAACAGAAACAAACCCCTTCATGCTACACAGAACAAAACGTCTCGGTTACGTATGGTAACCCTCGTTCCCTGAAGGAGGGAACAGAGACGTACGTCGGACGTCACCGACGAATTGGGATCACTTCAGGGAGCCCCTAACAGCTTCGAGATATAGAGAACAGGCCAATGAGAATTGGCGTGTGCGAGATTTGCATCTCGCGCTCCGCCCCGCGTCGCGGGTATAAAGCGGAAGTGAAATGCACGCATGTTTGTTTTTTACTGAGGAGCCGAACTATTGACTCGGCCTGCAGTGATGGTACAGCAATTGTGGCGACGGGGCGTGCGTCTCCGTTCCTCCTTCAGGGAACGAGGGTTACCATACGTAACGAGACGTTCCCTTTCAGTCGGTCACGCGTTCGACGACGTCGGACGCCACCGACAATTGGGATCCCTTTGGAACACGCCACAGTTGCTACCACTTCCAGCGCCCTGGGAAAGCCCCTCAGACCCCGGCTGTTCCGGGCGGGGAAATTCACGCAGGAGAGTCAGCTGCTGTTCCGCAAGACCCACTCAGCCGACTATTGGATAACGCTGGGAAAGCGTGCCCCGGGGGGCCGCTGCGGAAGCCACATCATGCCCGGAGGGAGTTACCATGTGGAGAATACACGTATGGACTGGCCGTGGGCAGTGCTACATACGGAACACACCACACTGAGACGGCAGAGAGGGAAAGACACGAGCTCGCCGAAGGGAGACTTACCGTGGAGAATACACATATGGGACCGCCGTGGGGGTCACAACATATGGAACCCAGCCTAACACAAGTTCCACCAATGCATACGAGCGTTAGGCCTGGCGTCGGACGCTCCACCACGTCCGACTGCCGAGGGTTGCGGAGGACTCGACAGGGTTCGCCATACTGGGGAACTCGACTGGAGCATATAAGCGCACGTATCCGTTCCATGGGGAAGGGAGTGGCGCAGCAAGCCGACACTTTAGAACGGGCACTTCGGTGTTACTGACTATGGGAAGTGAGCACACAGGAAGATACCGGCTCTACACGTAGGCTATAGAACCTAGCGAACGTGTTAGGTGTCGCCCAGCCCGCAGCTCTACAAATATCTGCCAGCGAGGCGCCACGCGCCAGCGCCCAGGAAGAAGCTACACCCCTGGTGGAGTGGGCTCTTAACCTGAGCGGGCAGGGCACGTCTTGGGTTTCATACGCCAAGACGATGGCATCCACTATCCAGTGGGCCATCCTCTGCTTGGAGACAGCCTTTCCCTTCTGCTGTCCTCCATAACAGACGAAGAGCTGTTCTGAGGTCCTGAAGCTTTGCGTTCTGTCCACATAAGTCCATAAGCGCGGACGGGACAGAGAAAAGCTAGGGCTGGGTCTGCCTCCTCCGAAGGCAGCGCTTGCAGGCTCACCACCTGGTCCCGGAAAGGAGTGGTGGGAACCTTGGGCACATATCCAGGCTGGGGTCTCAGGATTACGTGAGAGTTACCAGGCCCGAATTCCAGGCACGATTCGTCGACCGAAAATGCCTGCAGGTCCCCTACCCTCTTGATGGAGGCCAATGCAGTCAGGAGTACTGTCTTCAGAGACAGAATTTTTAACTCAGCTGACTGCAAAGGCTCAAAGGGAGGCCTCTGCAGTGCGGTCAGCACCAGAGACAGGTCCCAAGAGGGTATAGAGGGAGGGCGAGGTGGATTCAGTCTCCTCGCCCCCCTCAGGAACCTGACGATCAGATCGTGCTTCCCTAAGGACTTTCCGCCTACGTAGTCATGATTGGCGGCGATGGCGGCCACATAAACTTTGAGGGTGGAGGGAGACAGCCTTCACTCCAACCCGTCTTGTAGGAAGGAAAGCACAGAACTGACCGAACACCTTGGGGGGTCTTCTCGGCGAGAAGAGCACCATTCGACGAACAGGTTCCACTTCAACGCGTAGAGGTGCCTTGTAGAGGGCGCTCTAGCGGAAGTAATGGTGTCTACCACAGCTTGTGGCAGACCGCCTAGAACCTCCACGTCCCATCCAGGGACCAGACATGGAGCTTCCAGAGGTCCGGACGCGGGTGCCAGAGGGTGCCCCGTCTCTGAGTCAGGAGGTCCTTCCTCAGAGGAATGGGCCAAGGAGGTGCTGTCGCGAGGAGCACTAGTTCCGAAAACCAAGTCCTGTTGGGCCAGTACGGAGCGACCAACAGGACCTGCTCCTCGTCCTCCCTGACCTTGCACAGTGTTTGTGCAAGAAGGCTCACTGGGGGGAAACGCATATTTGCGTAGGCCCCGGGGCCAGCTGTGTGCCAGCGCATCCGAACCGAGGGTCCCTCGGTCAGGGAATAGAACAGCTGGCAGTGGGTGGAGTCCGGGGCGGCAAACAGATCTTCCTGCGCGGCCCCGAAGCGACTCCAGATCAGCTGGACCACCTGGGGATGGAGTCTCCACTCTCCCGGGAGCACTGGCTGTCGTGAGAGCTCGCCGGCGCATCGCATTGAGCAGGCCCGGAATATGAATGGCACGAAGCGACCTCAGATGCTTCTGACTCCATAGGAGGAGATGGCGGGCGAGTTGTGACATGCGACGGGAGCGTAGACCACCCTGTTTGTTGATGTACGCAACGGCCGCAGTGCTGTCCGTACCGACCAGAACGTGCTTGCCTCTGAGCGGCGTTTTGAAGCGGCTGAGTGCAAGATGAACTGCTAACAACTCCAGGCAATTGATATGCCATTGCAGTTGGGGCCCCGTCCACAGACCCGACACTGCAAGCCCGTTGTACGTGGCACCCCAGCCGGTGGATGAGGCATCCGTGGAGACAACAGCATGCCTGGACACTTGTTCTAGAGGCACGCCTGCCCGTAGAAATGAAGGGTCCGACCACGGGCTGAAGGTTTGGCGGCATCTCGGCGTCACTTGGACACGGAGAGTTCCGCTGCGCCACGCCCATCTCGGGACCGGTCGTGGAGCCAGCGTTGAAGCGGTCTCATATGAAGCAATCCCAGCGGCGTTACTGCGGCTGCGGACGCCATATGCCCCAGGAGCCTCTGAAAATGTTTCAGTGGTACCGCTATCCTGCGTTCGAACGAGTTCACGCAGTTCAACACTGACTGGACGCGCTCCTCGGTGAGGCGCGCCGTCCGGCGACGAAGTCTATCTCCATCCCGAAAAGAGATCCTCTGCGAGGGGCAGAGTTTGCTCTTCTCCCAGTTGACCTGAAGCCCCAACCGGCAAAGGTGACGGAGCACCATGTCCCTGTGTTCGCACAACTGCTCTCGCGACTGGGCAAGGATCAGCCAGTCGTCGAGGTAGTTGAGAATGCGAACACCACGCTCTCTCATGGGAGCAATGGCCGCCTCCGCAACTTTCGTGAAGACACGGGGCGACAGGGCGAAGGGTAGGACCTTGTACTGATATGCTCGTCCGTCGAATGCAAAGCGTAGGAACGGTCTGTGTCGAGGGAGAATCGAGACATGAAAGTACGCGTCCTTCAGGTCGATCGCTGCAAACCAATCTTGGGGGACGGACGCACCTGAAGATGCGTTTCTGCGTTAACATCCTGAACGGCAGCCTGTGAAGGACTGGTTCAGAAGTCGCAGATCCAAGATCGGTCGTAACCGCGCCGCTTTTCTTGGGCACAATGAAGTACGGGCTGTAGAAGCCGGTCTTCATATCGGCTGGAGGACCCGGCTCTATCACGTCCTTCGCCAGTAGGACTGCGATCTCCGCCTGGAGCACAGGGGCATTCTCCTTCGTCACGGAGGTGAAGTGAACGCCCTGAACTTGGGGGACGCCGGGCGAACTGAATCGCATAGCCGAGTCTGATAGTGCGGATGAGCCAGCGAGACGGGCTGGGAAGCGCTAGCCAGGCTCCCAGGAACCGTGCAAGCGGGACCAACGGCACCACAGACGCATCGCAGCGGGCAGCGCGGCATGCAGGGACCCGATACGGGCGCGCATGGTAGCGGCCCAAGGTGGGGTCTGAGTGTGCTGTGCAACACTTACCTGCTTCCGCTGAGGGGGCACGCGAGTGTGGGGAGGCCGTTGGTGAGCATCCCAGACACAGCCGGCACCCCCTGCTGGCGATAAGAGAGGCGCCTGAGGGTGACAAGGCATGGAAGCGTCGAACACCGCCAAGCGCACTCTCTTGGCACCCAGAGATTCGGAAACTGCTCTTTATTGACAATTTGGGTGCCGCTAGCACTGGGGCTAGCGGCGGAACAGGATGACACAATATCGCCCCCCCGGCCCTCCTCCGGGGGGGGGGAGAGGTGCTGCGGCCGTCTCCCGAAGAGCAGTCTCCTCCATCTCTGGGTGGCCTGTCTCAGGGTCTCTTACGACGGCGCTTGCCACCTGGCTTGGCAGCGGCCTGAGCGGGCTGGACGTCCTTCCCACGGCCGGCTCCACGCCGACGCCCGGGTTGAGGCTGCTGCTGGGCTGGGGCGGGAGCGGGGGCAGCGGCGGGCGGACGTCCTCGGCGACGAGCAGGCGGAGGTGCTGCGGCCGGCGGTGGGGTGGAGGCAGCAGCTGACCGCCGGGGCAGGATGTATTTTATGGCCTCCGTCTGCTTCTGGGCGGCCGAGAACTGCTGGGCAAAGCTCTCAACCGCGTCGCCGAACAACCCGGCCGGGGAGATGGGGGAGTCCAGGAACCGAGTCTTATCGGCCTCCCTCATGTCGGCCAGGTTGAGCCAGAGATGCCGCTCCTGGACCACTAGAGTGGACATCGCCTGACCAATGGAACGGGCGGTGACTTTCGTCGCCCGGAGGGCGAGGTCCGTCGCCGTCCGGAGCTCCCGGAGGAGCTCTGGGCCAGGGCTACCCTCGTGCATATCCATGAGTGCCTGGGCCTGATGCACCTGAAGCAGCGCCATGGCATGCAAGGCGGACGCAGCCTGGCCACAAGACCTGTAAGCCTTCGCAGTCAGACTGGAGGAGAACTTACAGGCCTTGGACGGGAGACGTGGGTCACCGCGCCAGTTGCATCGCGACGGCCCGCTCCACCGGCGGGATCCCCACGTACCCCCTGGCTTGCCCGCCGTCAAGGGTAGTGAGGAGGGAGGAGCCACCGGGTCGGTTCCTAGCACTAAAGGGTGTTGACCACGACCTGGTGAGCTCCTCATGCACCTCCGGGAAGAAAGGTACCGGGGCGGGACGCTGAGAACCAGCGCGGCCCGCCCCGAGAAACCAATCATCCAACCTAGAAGGTTCGGGACGTGGTGGAGGGTTCCACTCAAGCCCGACCTTTTCGCGCGCCCGGAAAGCATAGCCGTCAACTCGGGGTCTGACTCGACCGCTGCCACTCTCCCAGAGGGAGGCAGTGCAGCCGAATCTTCATCCTCCGAGGACTGGAACTCCCCCTCCTATGCAGCGATCGACATCTGCTCCTCCGCCAGAGCTCCGAAGGAGACCGCCGGACGCCCATGGAGAGGGCCAGCGGGTCCTCCGGAAGCTCAACCGGTAGCGGCGCTTGTGTGGGGGTTAGGGGCCTGCGGAGGTACGCTCGGCGGGTTTGCCCTAACCGTAATCCTCAGGTCACCCCGGCCATTCGTCGAAGTAGATCTATTCTGGAGAATAGAGCTAGATCGAGGCATGGGTAGGGGGACTCCACCTACACGAATGTAGGCGAGTCTCGACCTAAGCGCTGCGATAGTCATGTTCCCACAGTGAGAACACGAACTATCCACAAAGGCTGCCTCAGCGTGCTGTAAGCCCAGGCACGTGATACAGCGATTGTGACCGTCAGCGGGTGACAGGGAACGACCGCATCCAGTAGCGCACGGGTGGAATGACATCTCGAAAAAGACGCAGTGTCACACCCGTGTAGCTCTTTTTGTGAGGAAAAACGCTTTTTTTTTTTATGCTGAAGCACTCAGGGGAGGACCGCGGCAACACACCGGGAAATAGTGCAGCCCGTGTGTGTGCACTCACAACTCTCTTGCTGTGAGAACAGCAGTTGTTTTTTTCTTCTCTTAATGCAGCAGGGGGCGCGGTCGCGCTGGTTGTGCCGTCTCGCCAACACACGCGTTTTCCTCTCTCTCTGGCCTCTCGTTCTCTCTATTCTCTCTCTCTCGCTTTCGCTCTTCATCAACGCCGTTCGCCCGGTGAATGACAAACGTGCGTGCATTTCACTTCCGCTTTATACCCGCAACGCGGGGCGGAGCCCGAGATGCAAATCTCGCACGCCAATTCTCATTGGCCTGTTCTCTATATCTCGAAGCTGTTAGGGGCTCCCTGAAGTGATCCCAATTCGTCGGTGACGTCCGACGTACGTCGAACGTGACCGACTGAAAGGGAACATGAAAGTACACGGCTGATGATGAGCACGAGCCGCGTGCCAAACAAACACACAACACACAGACAAAAGAGTGTACGAGAATGAGCAAATGCTCATACTGTACGCTCACAATGGGGGGAAAAACACATGGAGCATTAATATCCGAAGCCTAAAAAAAACAAAAGTAGAATGAAATGCCAGGATCCAAACACCACACAAAGCAATTCACACAGACAGAAGAGCGCATTACCTGAGCGAACTCAAACTCGCAAGACAATAGGAGTGTCAGAGCTGTCACCAAACCAAGAATAAAACCTTATCTAAGTAACAGAACCCTGACAAAATGTATATGTAAAATACATGTTCATAATGTCTGTCTCATATTCTTTTGTATTATGTATATGAATTGCATAATTATAAAAATATACTTTATTAAACATGGCTTCATATATTTGTTAGCCTACATATATTTTGAAATAGTTTAGACTTCCAAATTTAGAGGACCCAAGGTTTCCCAGCAGAATATTGCCCAAAGCATCACACTGCCTCCGCCGGCTTGCCTTCTTCCCATAGTGCACCCTGGTGCCATGTGTTCCCCAGGTAAGCGACACACATGCACCCGGACATCCACGTGATGTAAAAGAAAACGGGATTCGTCCGACCAGGCCACCTTCTTCCATTGCTCCGTGGTCCAGTTCTGTTGCTCATGTGACCACTGTTGGTGCTTTCGGCGGTGGACAGGGGTCAGCATGGGCACCCTGACTGGTCTGCGGCTACGCAGCCCCATACGCAACAAACTGCAATGCACTGTGTATTCTGACACCTTTCTAACAGAACCAGCATTAACTTCTTGAGCAATTTGAGTTACAGTAGCTCATCTGTTTGATCGGACCACGCGGCCAGCCTTCGCTCCCCACGTGCATCAGTGAGCCTTGACCGCCCATGACCCTGTCTGTTGCCGGTTCACCACTCTTCCTTCCTTGGACCACTTTTGATAGATACTGCCCGCTGCAGAATGGGAACACCCCACAAGAGCTGAAGTTTTGGAGATGCTCTGACCCAGTCGTCTAGCCACCACAATTTGGTCACCACAAAATCCTTACGCTTGCCCATTTTTCCTGCTTCTAACACATCAACTCTGAGGACAAAATGTTCACTTGCTGCCTAATATATCCCACCCACTAACAGGTGCCATGATGAAGAGATAACCATGGTAACATGCATAACCTAAGACATTTTTTAATGGTTTTAGTTTTTGTTAACTATAAACAACCCTGAGCAGCATGTGCCTGCAGACGGCCCAGTCATCCAAGCAGCTTTGCTCTCATAATTTATTTATGGATTAAGGATTATTATTTAAGGATTACGATTTAACAATGGAGACATTCCTGAACAAATCACAGAAATAGGAATGTTTTTTGTTTGCTTGTTTGTTTGGCTTTATAAAAATGTTTTTCTTTTCTTCTTTTTTTTTTTTTCAGAGCAACTATATGCTACTATATGCTATTTCAGAGAAACTATATGCTCAATTTATTTGCCATATAGGCTGTCTTGATTGACTCCAGAAGATCTGAGATGGGTATGGAAAACAAAATTTGGTGCCATTTATAATATTGATATGCCCCCGGTCATTTCTTGTCATTTCTGAACTTTCAGGGCAACAAATATGGGTTGGTGATTTGTAAAGTATTCAACTATTCCTAAACTGTTAAATGTTGCAGTTTTGCATAGTTAACCCTAACTCCATAACAGTGGGAATTCTAATTCCAACTGAATAAATTGTTATAAGTATTAGTATTTTACTGTTAGTCACCTATTTCTCTTTTAAAATATGTTTTGTGCTAACCTTGTTACATGCAGAATGTTTTGGGGTTGAATGAGAATGCACAATTCACTCTTTTTATTGTCAGTATTGTGATTTGAGCCATGATAAAGCTATAATGTGAATGTGTGCCATATTTTTTCCCCTGTAAAATGTATTATGATGAGTGCTGATCTACAAGTTGGTTTAATGAGACTAATATGCAAAACTGTAATGAAATATGGACAATAAAGATTGTTAACTCTGTTTGAAACTTGTGAAGAATAACAGCATAACAGGTTTGAGAACAGGGGAACAGACACATTCTTGTATGCTATATATAAAGGACTTATTGTCACACTCTCACACCACTTGGACTTTTGTTTTCAGTCAGTAACATTTTTTCCCTTAGTTTATTTGTTTTCATGGACACTCATTAGTTTCAGCTGTGCACTAATCAATCATCTCATTATCACCATTACTTAAGTTCTGTCTTGTTTGAGTTTCACTGTTGGGTCTTGTGTTAAGGTTGTGTTAACTGTGTTACCTTTTAATTATTAACGCCTGTCATTTGATCTTCATCCTTGTCATCATATGTGTTTAACAACCCCATTGTGACACTTATAAAGAAAGAATTTAATGTTGTAAATGGAGTCAATGTTCCACGTACAGTACATGACATACTGTCTATTATTTACAGCTGTATACGCACAATTTTATTCCATCCAGCAATTTTACAAAACAGTGCAATATATATATATATATATATATATATATATATATATATATATATATATATATATATATATATATATATATATATATATATATATATATATAAATATATAAATAAATGATGAAGTATGATAATATATGTGACCCAAATGTATATGATAATGACATGACAAGAAGATTCTAAAACAGTGAGCTCGCAATGACCTGACTCTTCAGTGATTCTATGTAACAATTTTCTGGTCTGAGGAACCACAGTATCCATACATAGGCATGTTTTCTTTGAGTGTGTAATATATTATTTTCTAGCTCATATTTCGTTGGATTGGATACTGCTTGAATGTTGTTCTTTAACAATACAATTAAATATATTATATCCAGGAAATAACTGAAAATGAAGGTGAAGTTTAACCTAATGTAGAAAGTCTGCAGGTGAGTCCACACACAGCATCTAATACTATTATCAATAAATGTACAAGTGGGAGTTATAACTTCACTAACACTCTGTTACTTTGGTTCAATACACACATTTGACTTTGCAGAAGTACTGGAACTTCAGATAGTAGTCTCTTCAGATAGTAGTCTCCTGGTCTGGATTTTCATTGCATTTTACAATAGCTGAAGGTGCATTCACATTTCCATTAGAAACCCCACTGCTGTCCTGTTCTGGAGCTTTTAACTGATCTTTTAGTGCGAGCTTCTTTTCGCGATGAGACAGTCTATTGTACAGGAGCCCCCAAAACAGGTAGGATGAGGCATATAGGCCATAAATAAGACCCAAAAAAGAATTTCTGTAGGACAAAAAAGAGAGACCAGAATCTGTAGTTAGAAAATAACATTTGTGTACAATACTGTTTAAAAGTTTGGAATAATTGGGAATTTATATTTATTTATTTATTTTCATGTTTTTGAAGTCTGATGCTTACCAAGGCTGCATATAGCCGTGGCCAAAAGTATTGGAAGTGACATACATTTTAGTTTGCTGATTCAGTGGTGTTGATTTACATTGTTTCTAGATTCTTGTGCAGAGTGATCAAATGCATTTTAAATAACTGCAAAAAGCTTCAATGGCCAAAAAAACAGACTTTAATCACAAATTTACAGTTTTTTGGCCCTGGCACAAAATGACAAGCTAACATAATTTCACTAATCATATCATTGGCACATCGGGGAACTGTGAACAAATACTAGTCTGTAATTTTTCAAAACTTTATATATAGACATCACTATCACATTAATGTTGTATTACTTGTCAAGATGGTGGTACTGAAAAAACTATCATAAACCTGAAACAGACTTTAAATAACCTTTGTCGTTTACCTTCAAACACCAATAAATACAGCTAGTCATTAACTCTTTCCCTGCCAAACACAGAATTTTCCGGGTTTCCGGGTTTTCACTGTTAGACGCTACGGGGCGCTATTACGCATCTTCTGAATGAGTACTGAATCTCCTGATCAAAACACAGATGAAGAAGACGCAGTAAAACAAGCGATCGCATGTAAGCAGATGCATATGTAAAAGAATGTGATCATCAACATTAAACATCATATAAATCAAAAACTATCTAATGTTACTGAATGAACTTGTTGACCCAGAACGAGCTACAGGACTGTGCAAGCATTAGGGGTGTTGATGGACTCGATCTACTCCATCTGTGTTTGATAATCGTTCTGAATCTGATCTGGATGTAGTCTTTGACAAAAACTTGATTTTGGAATGCATGAAGCTAGAATAAAACATTTTTTGTTGTTGTTGTTGTTGTTTAAAAGCAGAGCGTCTACTCTTTATTTTGCATGTATATATATTATATATTGCATGCTCAGATATTCATACAACAAAGTATTCTATGGGCCATTATATTTTTGTGAAAATGAATCAAAAACCCTTAAACTTTTTTTAAACGCTGGCGGGGAAAGAGTTAATTGTACTGTAATTGCCTACTTGGCCTACAATGGTTCACATTCATGGCAAGTTGCCATGTTTTCAGAAGGATCATAGGTCTTTTTCAGAGCGATAAGAAGTTGCACTGTTCCACTGTTCCTGCTGTGCTGAAAGTATTTCATACTTGTCATGAAAGCTTTTTGTCAAATGAAAAAAGGTAATTTCGTTTTTCCAACGTTATAATGCTTTCACCTTTTCCAGTACTATTTGGAAAGAAGTTTTATGTTTTCTGCGTTAAAAGCAAACAATCTACACTGTAAAAAAAAAAAAAGGTTGGCGCCTTACATTTTTAAGTACAATCACTTTGGATGTTTAAGTCTTTTCA
>CM031946.1:18895183-19110183 GCA_018749465.1 Paracanthobrama guichenoti
TCTCATTCATTCCTTGGTATTCAGGTAGCAAAAGATGCAGGAATTCTAAGGTCTGTCATCTTGCAGCCAAATTATGCTTTAATAACACTTTATTGTAAGTGTAATAGTTACAAGTTACTACATGCACTATGTAGAAGTTACTACATAGTAATAACAGTAAATTATGCACAATTACAAGTAACTAACCCTAAACCTAACTCTATAGTAAGTACATCTAGTTAATTAATATTACTCTGTACTTAGTCAAATAAGTACTATGTAACTATGGCACCTTAAAAATAAAGTGTAACCATTTAATGCATTTCACTATCCTGTTAAAACCAGACACTGTAGCTTCTGTCTGGTACCTTTTTATTTCACAGATGGTTTATGGAAGAATTCTTTGCTGTAATTGTGTTAGAGATGTTTTCTGAGAGGTTTATAGTCATATCTGTGTAATTTGGTGTTCCGTTTATTTTGAGGCTTTCCCCTCAATGATGGAGCCTCAGATTAGTCATAGTGTTGCATAAGTGTCTCACAAAAAAAGCCACCCTCCTCTGCTTCTATCTGCAACATTAGAGTGTGTTTTTAAATGTAAACTGAGATGCTGTTGAGTGACAGTCCTGTGGGTTTTCTCTCTAGGAGTGTATGTAGAGCATCTTGCAGTATGGTAAGGGGTCTGGCTCTGTTCCAAAACCTAGTGAGTTGCCCACTCAGGCAGTAGTTTCAGGCATCTTTGAGTGTTCCAAATAGTATATTGCAAAGCTATCCATCCATTCTCCCAACCGCTTGTCCTAAATGGGGTCACACAGGTCCTGGAGCTTATCCCAGCATCTTCACAGGGCTACACACAGTTCTTCAGCTCACCTATTCTGCATGTCTTTAGATTGTGGGAGAAACGGAAGCACCCAGAGGAGACCCAAACCAAAAAGAGGAGAACATGCACTCCACATAGAAAATCCTCCTGGCTCAACCAGGAGAAGCAAAACTAGATACTAAATTTTCATGAAAAGCGTTGCTTATCCATGCAAAACTCGTAGCTATGATGTTAGGCTATTGTGGGTGGTCACAAAGTTGTTGCTATGCAGTTGGTAACTTGGTCAGGTTTTCAAAATGTTTTTTTTAACATGTTGCAAGGTGGTTACTAATTGGTCCAAATCAAAAGACTTCAATCAATTTTTTATTTTCTTGGGTGGCTGTAGTCACAACTCGCACAATGAAAGAGATAATAGCCTTTTAATAATGAATGCAACGCAGGAGAACACTACCGCATCAAACATAGACGATACTTGACAAGGATGTAAGGATATCTCAGGGCTTATAAACTATCAGAGTAGAAACAGAACAGTTGTGGGGAACTAATTAACAACCAATGAGACAAATTAGTGAACTAAGGCAAACAGAATCACATAAACTGAGAATACATGTTACAGTAGCTCCCCCTCTCAGAAGGCTGTAAAGGGTCCATCTGTGAAGGGAGGGACGGAGCTCTGGAGGTGGGAGTGGAGCTAATGATGCACAGGGACCAGGAGGAGTCGGTGGAAACAAACAGCATGGTGGAGTTGATGGTGGGAGGAGCCAGGGTGGTGCTTTGACTACAGGACTGGGCGGAACCTGGAGACTGACTGATGGATGCGGAACCAGTGTGCATGGAGTGTACAGAGCACAGAGGCAGATGGACCAGGGTGACACCCAAAGCCTGGAAGCCCAAGGTGCAGCTGGCTTGCGGGACCGAAGCAGAGACGGGGGCTCGGTAAACCGGTGTAATGATGGAGGGAGTGAGGATGATGGGGAAGCCGGAGGAAAGGAGAAACCTGGTGGAGCCAGAAGGGAGTAGGGTCGAGGTGCAGCCGGAGACCAGGAAGTCAATGGCGGATGCAGAGCAACGACTGACTGAAGCTGAGCCGGAAGTACGAGGGAGCCCGGAGGAGTCCTAGGGCTGACAGACCATGATTGAGTCGAGGCAGCGCAGAGCCAGGGCGAAACCGACGAGCCAAGGTGGAGACATGGACCTGGAGGCTTAGGGTGAAGCCGGGGGAATCCTCATCCTCGTGCCGAGCTGGTGATCAGGAAGCCTGAGGTGAATCCGATGGGCCGCATGGAGTTAGCGGCGCAGGGAGAGCCGAGGAGAAGGACGACAGAAACTGAGCATATATGTTACAACTATCATATATTCTATTCACTATAATGTTTATATTTATACTTGGACACACAAATGTGTCTTGGAAATAAGATAGTATTCTTGCAAATTCAATGGGTTTTTTGAGTTTTTGGTTAAATGACTGAAATGTATTTTTTTTACATTTTCAAGTGGCTAAATGGTTGTCGGGGACATTGAAATGTATCAATCCAAACATTAAAACTCATCTACTTACTAGTCTGCTTTTACAGCCTTGCCGTGTTTATAAGCAGTCTTTAATGAAACAAAATATTCCAACGCTAACTTTCCAAATTGTAGAATTAAGTAAAGACTGAAAGGTTTATCGGAAGTTTACTAGTGGTGGTGTCATTAAAGTCATGTGAGTGTGGTACAGTTTATTAATAGCCTAACAATAGCTTACTTCAGGCAGTTGTATTTAGGCATCTTAAAAGTTGTGTTCATTTGTAAAGATTACCTTGATGAATGTCATAAACTTTTGTTGGTTACAGATAGGCTTCATATAGGCTTTTTGTTGAAGGAACCAGGATAATGTTAACTTCGGGGTTGGCCAACAAAAAGAGTTCACTTCTGTGATGATTCAGTGAGATTTTCTGTTGAATGATGCAAATAATCAACTTTAACTATTATGTATTTCTGTGATTTATTATAGTATTAAGTCATTAGTTTAGCAACATGTTAACATCAGACTCCTCAAATAAGATCAAGAGTGTTTTAAAAACAGTCAGTTATAATACTATCAGTTAACATACTGCCGTAAAATGCCAAGACACCGAGTAGACACTGAGACATGTCACTAGGGTGTGGAATGAAATAATTACTTTCTTTTCTCATCCCCCTCTCATCATGGATCTAGGTCATGAGCACCTTGCTGAAAAATCCAGTATTACTGGTAACCAGCATCAGGTATGTTTTGCATACTGGGACCAGTTTGCTGGTCCCCAGCATGGGAAGCGGGAGTTCTGGTGGATCAGCTACACCAGCTCTGTTTGCTTGAGAACAGCATGACTATGCTTGTCCAGCATTCGACCAGCTCATACTCAAAAAAAAAAAAAAAAAACAGCCTGGACCAACATGGAATTCATGATGGTTTATGCTCGATTTTTCAGCAGGGCAGTATCAGCTCAAGGATAAGACCTTGGGTGGAAACTGATAAAAATAACTATGAGAAAGTTCTTGAGGGAAAGACTAAATACAACCTTAAAAGACTTTACTATAATTAAACTTTCTTTCCTTGAAATTTATAGCCACCACTACCTGTCACACAACAACATAGTTAGCGAGAACAACGTAAAGTCTTTTATATCCTACTATTGTTACAAATAGTGACTATTGATGTACTTGTTGAAACAACTGCATCAAGCTACTAAACCCAACAAAACAACTTTCTGTGCTGGTAATAACAACAATAGCGTATCAACTTTATTTACTGTTGCCAGTGGAGAAACTGCGTGGACATCAGACGTAAACGGCCCACAGACATGATGAGGCAAGAGTCACGTCTTGTTATCCTCTCAAGCTGAAATCCTATCAAACCAGCACATATGGTCACAAGTTTAAATCCCAAGTGCGCTCACTGATTTAAGGTCTGGGTTAAAGGAGTGGCATGAAATTCTGGGAGTGACCCAGCTGCTTGATGTGAACTGTAAATTTACTTGAGATTTTCAAAACCCTTTGTGGGTGTGTTCACCTTTTGGCCTGGATTCTATTCCTGAGTCATCTTAATTACGACTATTTGTTGGCATAAGGACATTTTTCTAAGGCAGTAAATGATGCAAGTTTAACAGTGGTGTTTTTTTTATTGGTTGCCCATGGAATGACTTGCACACATTGATTTCATCCTTAGCATCTCATATCTCAAATACTGTAAAATCCATATTGATGAAAAAGAGATGGTAAAAACTTCTGTAAATATTATATAACTGTTAGTTAGCATGATTCATTGCTTATTTATTTGTTTTAAAATGTGTATGTTAAATGTATAATGTATACAATTTAGCATGTTAGTGTTATAGTATAATTATTATTATTGTCCAATTGATCAAAAAGTTTGTCTGATATTCTTGTGAAAAAAAAAAATGCTATATACTTACACTGAAGGAGAGATTCTTACCCATATATAAGCACCAGAATATCATAGAGGTTTGATGGTGGGCTCTTTTGACTAAGGCCAGTAAGAAACCACCTAGTAACCACCCAGAACACCCTAGCAACTGCATAGCAACACTCTAACAATGACCCAGAGCACCTTATAAACAGGCAACCATCACAACACTTTCCAAGTGAATTTAATTGATACGAAAAATCTGAATATCACAAAAACTACTTGCGAATAAGGCACCATTTCTAGTTTTTCTACTAGTTTCTATTGTTGTTATTGTGCATGTCTTCTTACTGAATAAATAAAATTATAAACCTCATGTGGTCATGTACCTTTTGGAAACTTTACTTAAATCTTGCCGGAATCACAGACTGTCTAAGTAGGCACTACATTTGAATTTGAATTTACTCTGTGACCGTTAAAAAAGTATGTTCTATGCATTATGAATATGGGCAGTATGAAAGAACTATCATGTTACACTCTAAAAAATGCTGGGTTAAAAACAACCCAAGTTGGGTTGAAAATAGACTAACCCAGCAATTAAGTTGTTTTAACCCAGTAAATGGGTTGTTTTAACCCAGTGGTTGGATTAAATGTTTGCTTAAAATAACCCAATCACTGGGTTAGTCCATTTTCAACTCAACTCAACTGTTTTTAACCCACCATATAAAGTCAGTTGCATCAAAGACTTTATATACAGAAAGACTGTGCACTCGTATTACTATGAATGGGAGAAAATGCAACGCGCAATATGGAAGAATAAGTCTTGCCTTCTAAAGAAAAGAGCCAATCGCTGATAGGTAAAGTAGCTGCCGTCAGAAGCTCCGGTTCCCATAGAAACTGTCAGTGTTCTGAGACACACGCTTATAACTGCGCATGAGCATTAGCTTGGACCAGCCTGAAACATTTTTTTTTTTTTCATGATTTGAGCGTTTAGAAACAAAATTTATGAGACTGATTTTATTGTTGATTTCAAATATGTAATTTAATTTAAGCTTGGCGAATCAGTTTTGGAGAACTTTGTTTCCTCCATTCAAAGAGAT
The DNA here is from genome assembly GCA_018749465.1 of Paracanthobrama guichenoti. Classification (NCBI taxonomy): domain Eukaryota; kingdom Metazoa; phylum Chordata; class Actinopteri; order Cypriniformes; family Gobionidae; genus Paracanthobrama; species Paracanthobrama guichenoti. Next base: position 18,900,465 of record CM031946.1, read on the forward strand.
AGGAGCTACACTCGCATGCTCGAGAGGTGTTTTAAAGATGGCTGCTGAGTGAAATTACTTGTCTTAAGGGACTTTGGTTGCGTCACTTCACTGACATTCATAAATCCTCTCCCGGGGCCTCATGGGAGAGTAAAGTGTCCAATGAATGTTCATTTTAGAATCTTCAGAATTAAAGTAGCTAGTAGGTAATTCGGGAATTTCCACCTACTGTTTTTCGAATACTCTGTATTCGGACATACTACTCTTTTGGCGTACTGTTTTTCGCATACTGTATAGTATGGAAAGTATTCGATATACACTCACCTAAAGGATTATTAAGAACACCTGTTCAGTTTCTCATTAATGCAATTATCTAATCAACCAATCACATGGCAGTTGCTTCAAATGCCTTGTTGATGCTAGAGGTCAGAGGAGAATGGGCCGACTGATTCAAGCTGATAGAAGAGCAACTTTGACTGAAATAACCACTTGTTACAACCAAGGTATGCAGCAAAGCATTAGTGAAGCCACAACACGCACAACCTTGAGGCGGATGGGCTACAACAGCAGAAGACCCCACCGGGTACCACTCATCTCCACTACAAATAGGAAAAAGAGGCTACAATTTGCATGACCTCACCAAAATTGGACAGTTGAAAACTGGAAAAATGTTGCCTGGTCTGATGAGTCTCGATTTCTGTTGAGACATTCAGATGGTAGAGTCAGAATTTGGCGTAAACAGAATGAGAACATGGATCCATCATGCCTTGTTACCACTGTGCAGGCTGGTGGTGGTGGTGTAATGGTGTGGGGGATGTTTTCTTGGCACACTTTAGGCCCCTTAGTGCCAATTGGGCATTGTTTAAATGCCACAGCCTACTTGAGCATTGTTTCTGGCCATGTCCATCCCTTTATGACCACCATGTACCCATTCTCTGATGGCTACTTCCAGCAGGATGTCACAAAGCTTGAATCATTTAAAATTGGTTTCTTGAACATGACAATGAGTTCACTGTACTAAAATGGCCCCCACAGTCACCAGATCTCAACCCAATAGAGCATCTTTGGGATGTGGTGGAACGGGAGCTTCGTGTCCCGGATGTGCATCCCACAAATCTCCATCAACTGCAAGATGTTATCCTATCAATATGGGCCAACATTTCTAAAGAATGCTTTCAGCACCTTGTTGAATCCATGCCACGTAGAATTAAGGCAGTTCTAAAGGCGAAAGGGGGTCAAACACAGTATTAGTATGGTGTTCTTAATAATCCTTTAGATGAGTGTATATACATCCATATTTGTTTTTATGCAATATTCTAAATTGTGAATAAAAATATGTGGTTGTAGATATTCTTTTTCCCCTTCTTAATCTACTCTGCAAAAATGCTTTTCTTACTTAGTATTTTTGTCTTGTTTTAAGTCCAAATATCTAAAAATTCTTACATTTAAGAAGCATTTACTAGAGAAGCAAAAGTTTTTGTCTTGTTTTGGGAAAAAATAACTCAAAATTAAGTGAGTTTTTGCTTTAAAATAAGCAAAATAATCTGCCAGTGGGGTAAGAAAATATTATTTTGCTTACCCAATTGGCAGATTATTTTAGTTATTTTCCCCAAAACAAGACAAAAACTTTTGCTTGTCTAGTAAATGCTTCTTGTTTTTAGATGTTTGGACTAGAAACAAGACAAAAATACTAAGTAAGAAAAGCATTTTTTTTTTTGCAGTGTAGTTCTCTGGTTTTTCTGCTGCTGTGTTGGGAATGCTTCTATGATACCTAAAAGCAGCTTTGGCTCGTCAAAGCTAAGCTTTTAAAAAGGTCTGTATAATTCAAAATGATATGTGATGGTTTCCACAGACCTTGAGCTCCCTCCAACATAATTGTGTTTTGGCAGTAAAACATTTTGAAGAGCTAAAAATCGATATAACTCTGCAATGGCTTTCAGGAAGCATGTAACCTGCACATACTGAGAGGCTGACCAGTCTTACCACTCTGTTTGCATGTGTTTGCATTGGTAATTTCCTGCATCACGGGCAGCTTTAGTGTTGAATGCAACAGCCTGCTAACTGAGATTGTGACCAGTGGTGCCGTGACGCTTAGACAGCAGTCGAGTGAGTCATCGCTCACATGCTGATTGAAATAGCTCTGCCGCACACATACAAACTCAGACACACATGGAGCCAAGACAACTCTTGTCTAATACCGTAGTGCTGTGTAGTAATCCATGTAGTTTAGACTGTGTCGTCACAGCACTTTTTACTTTTTGATTTATGCACTAATGACTCCCTGAAGGCCGAGGGTAATGAGATAACTTTTCCACACAAGCAGGGGTTTGATTGACTTAGAATACCCCATTTATGAGAGCCAGTCTCCTATGGTTTCTCTACTGGAAACTGCATCTTTCATGCTCTGCTGATGACCCTTCAAACTTTTTTATGTCTCAGGACACTTTGTCTTGTGTCACAGAGGTGCAAGATTCAAGTTAGCTAGTAGGGATGAAGCTATGATAGATAGAATAGAGAACCTATGGTAAATTGGAGGATGCTACATTGTTGTCACATAATGTTATCACATTGACTATTTTTACATGCACATGAATCAGAATTTGTCAATATTTAAATTAGTATTGAGTAATTTAAACAGACAATATCCCTGGATTATGCCCGTTTTAATAAAAAAATGTGTTGCATGTAAACACCCGATTCAGAATTGATTTCCCAACCCTTTCCATTTTGTGGTGATGTTGTCGGGCATTTTTGAAGTCCTTATTAAATTATTCTCAAATGTAGTAATGAAACGAAAAACAGAGTGTACTGTAGGCTATAACCAAAGACAGCATCAGAATTTGTTAAGTGGAATCTAAATTGTGTCTAGATTTGTTTAATTCATTGTGACAAATATACATATGTTTTGCCAAGTTATTTGGAGGGCTTTTAAAGGAATTTCTGTCATTGTTTACTCACCCTCATGTCGTTCCAAACCCATCGTCATTGTGTGTGACCCATAAGACCTTCGTTCATCTTCAAAACAGAAATGAAGATATTTTTTTGATGAAATCCGAGAGCTTTCTGACTCGTTATTACCACTTTCAAGGCCCAGTAAGGTAGTTAAGACTTTGTGAAAATAGTCTATGTGACTACTTGTGATTCAACCTTAGTGTTATGAAGTGACGAGAATATTTTTGGTGTGCGGAACCCCCCCAAAATAACGGCTTTATTCGACAGTTTCACGTTGTAAACACGCCCGGGTTCCATGTCAGAACACTGGCTCAGAATTGGTCGGATTCTGCGTCAGCATCACATGCATTCGTCATGGTGCTCTTGTGAACAGCGTCAGAGACTGATATAGGAAAGAAGAAATTGTTGAATAAAGTCGTTATTTTTGTTTATTGTGCACAAAAATTATTCTTGTCGCTTCATAACACCCAAGGTTGAACCACTGGAGTCCCATGGGCTATTTTAACAATCTCTTCACTACCTTTCTGGGCCTTGAAAGTGGCATTAATCTGTGTGGGGTCAGAAAGCTCTCAGATTTCATTAAAATATCTTAATTTGTGTTCCGAAGATGAACGAAAGTCTTACAGGTTTTGGAGAGACATGAGGGTGAGTAATTAATGACAGAATTTTCATTTTTGGGTGAACTAACCATTTAAAAGTAACATTTTCTGCTGACTTTAACATCACTGTTAAAGGTAGGGTAGGCAATTTCTTTTATAAACACGTTTATTGTACTGGTTGAAGCTTCACATCCTGATAGCAATCAATAATAGAAGTGGTCTAAATTATAAAACATGTTCTGTGGAGGTCTCAAAAAATGTTCGTCCAATCATTGCATTTGGTTTCATGAGACTCTTATGCGTTCAAAGCTAGCTTGCTATTGCTAGCCGCTCCGAAATTGCCTACCCTACCTTTAAGAGTAATCGCTAGCGAATAGCATTTTTCTGATGCCATCAGCCAGTCAGCTGTCAGAATTTTCTGTGATTTGCTTGGCTGGAAAAACCTGTAGCCTAGAACTAAGTGCCCTGCCCATCACAAAATCCCTTCTAGATTTAGCAACCTTTTTGCTTAGACGTTTCTTTGAGCAAATTAATGAGAATGATTTCCCGGGGTCTCTTTCATCCTCTTAATTTCTCTCTCCCTTTCTCTTCCCAAACGCGTGTGTGTCAGTGAAGATAGCATGCCTGCACTGTCAGTCGCATTGGCCTCTTAAAGAGACACCTCTGCTTTTCTGCTGTGTCTCTGCAGTGCCGCCCTCTCTCCTAATCTCTCACTCACCTACTTTCTCTGTCTCTCTCTCTCACTGCGGTTCGCCTTTCTGCAGATCTTGCGTTCTTTTGGCCTGTGTGTGTGTGTGTGTGTGTGTGTGTGTGTTTGTGTGTGTAGGGCGGAATGGAGTCAGGTTCATGTTGTGCTATCAGTGAGTCAGAATTTTACAGTCCACATTTGTCATTAAGACCAGCCTCTAGTTTGAGGCTTATCTAACCAAAACAGGAGGAAGACCTTACAGAGGACTAGTATTCTGTAAGTCACCGCTTGGTGAGACTAGTTTTTTTTATGTGGGGTGTATCACATCCATGTCTGTCAATAACCCTGTGTGTTTCTTTTTAGGCTGGTTTGGGGACTTTGTCTGTCATGCAAGACCTGAGGAGCGAATCAGAACGTCTCAATGAGGTCAAGGGTCATTTGGAAATTGCCTTACTGGAGAAACACTTCCTACGTGAGTACTGGATGAAGGATCTCCTTGTATTTTATGTATGATATGTGGAGTAAAGCTGAACAAATGTTGGGATTGTCCTATATGTACAGTATATGCACGTTTATTAGCGTTGATCCCTGAAAATTGCCATAGAATTGCTAGAGTGCCTTCTGTGTGAACGCAAACCTGCCCCGGGATAGATCCCAGGATGGGGACCTAGTAACATTGAACGTGCCCTGTGTGAACAAAAGGCAGGACCAATGCCGTAAAGTGTCGTAGTGATGGCGCTGAAGCTGAGATTGTTCACCAGTTTAGTGGAATGGTACGCGATGGGCTAGTTTGTGATTGAATCAGAAAAAAAATGCACGAGTGTGGTTTCTCGAGAGAGAAATCGCAGATCATAAGCAAACTTAAGATGCTTGGTGTAGTAAAAAGGACAAACTCATGTAGAATTTATCATGGCTTGTTCACACCAAACTAAAAAGTTGTGCCACATGTATTGGTGCGAACAAAGTACAGTTGTTACCTAATTGTAGACTGATTAGCTATTGATCACCGTGTGTGTGTGTGTGTGTGTGTGTGTGTGTGTGTGTGTGTGTGTGTGTGTGTGTGTGTGTGTGTGTGTGTGTGTGTGTGTGTGTGTGTGTGTGTGTGTGTGTGTGTGTGTGTGTGTGAGAGAAAGCTTTTTGGTACTTTTGTGCAAATCTTTTCATGTAACATAATGTCCGCACTATGAAAGTAAAACGAAAACGCCTACATTATGTGGACAAAATGTTCTCACTGCAGTTCCCATGAGAAAAACTTCATAACAGGACTAAATAATATCTTTATTAAAGGGATAGTTCAGCCAAAAATGACAATTGTCATGTTGCTCTAAACATGTTTGACTTTCTTCTGCTGAACACAAAAGGACAACATTTGAAGACAGTGAATAAGAACTAGAGCTTTTAACCTTCAAAAAAAGATGTAAAAACAGCATAAAAATATCATAAAATATGACCCATACAACTTGTGAGAAACAAACTGAAATGTTACATGTTATTCACTGATAATCCTCTCGTCTAACTGCTGCAAACTGATCTATAAAACAAAATCAAAACAAGTTGATTCTGAGAACCGATTCTTTTTGATGTGAACAAATCATTCAGAACAGTTTTGTGAACTGGATCAACCAATTCACAGAAAAGATTGATTCTTTCACAAACAGGACATTGCTTCTTTAATGAATGGCCAAAGAGAAATTTTCAGTGAATAATGACTTGTGCATAACTTGTATGGATTATTTCATGGTAGTTTTATTGTGCTTTTATGTCCTTTTTGAAGCTTGACCAAAATGTATACCTTGAAAATCCTATAACTTGCTTTGGGTAAAAAAAGAAAAAAAATTCAGCCAAATGCATAAAACGTTAAAATGCTGTATTATGCTTTTTGGAATATTACCTTTAATGCAGTGTGTAATATAGCTGTCTGTGAAATGGTCTGCAAAGTTGCAAAGTCGGAAGTGCACAACAAATAACGTTATTGTCTCCCAAAAGAACGAATCGACTCTGAACCGCCTTAACGAGTCATCAGGAATTCCAGTCTAATTTCCGTGACATTCATACGTTACGCCCGCCTATGGTCTTCATCTGCTTTGACCCACTCTCAAATACTGTAGCCGCATGCTAAATATTTCTTAGCCAATAAGTAATAGCAATAAAGAACAGCAGTAATATGCTATTATTAACAGCAAAGGTAGAAAGAGAGTTAGAAGAAGTTCAGCTGGCATCTAATATCTTTGCTTTTTTTTCCCCCATTCCACTGCCCACGTCTTGTTTTTCAACGCAATATAGAATTCTGTGTGAACAGCCACTTCACTGAGCGCATCACTCGAGAGTGGTTCATCAGGCGTGCCATCATGTGGTCGGATCATTTGCTTTTGTCATTTGTCAACATGCATAACGTTTGCTAACATTTTGCAAAAAATCTGAAAAATCGATCTGAAATCTGAAAAATCGTGTGTGCAATCGCTGAGCTTTAGGAAGCCTCCTGAGCTGAAGTTTATGGTAATGGCGTTTTGTTTCCGATGCGCGCTGTATGCGGTAGACCAATCACAACAGATTAGGCCATCTGGCCAATCAGAGTGAGCAGGCTTGTGGAAAGGAGGGATTTAGAGAGATTCATTCATCTGACGAGACGTTTGAGAATCCTTGAAAAATGTGGTGATGTGCAATGTATATTATGAGAAAATGAAAGTGTTTTTTGACCTTCGATGCATGTAAACCTGTTGTAGAAGACAAAATTAGGAACCTAAACAAAATAGCTGTTAAAAATAGCATAATAGGGGCACTTTAAATGCAAATGTTTCTGTAAGGATTAGGAGTATAGACAATATTAGCTCAGTATAACAGCAGTATAACAGCAAATGTCAATAGGCAGTCACAGCCCGTACCCTGAAAGAAAAAAATAAATAAATAAACATGCGCACTGTGTGGATATGATCATCGTGTCCATCACAGTAAACACTGGATTGGCTCAGTGTCTCATTTGAGAATGACATATAAACGGCAACTGAAGGTCATTAGTGAATGACACAGTCACAACGACTCTTATATAACCCTAAGCATGCCACTGTCTGCACACACCCACACACGAGAGGGAGTGAGACAGCACACATTAGTAAGCTAGAAGAAAATGAATGGGGAGAGGGATATAAAATATGAAGTAGGAAAGGGATTACGGAGTGAAGCTGCTAGAGCATCAGGACTGAGGATTTTTTTGCTCACAAAACAGAGTTATGTCTGTGAGCTCTGATGTGTGAGTCTTCCCTTTAATTTAAAACAGCCAATCGCTGTTTTGGTATTGGCAGTGTTATGAGTCCTGTTGGAATTTTTTTAAAGAGCAAGTTTCCTGTTTGATTACTCTTGAACATGCATGACGTTAGCTGGACCAGATTAGTGTTTTTGTATGATTTGAGCTAAAGATTTATATGATATAATCAAAGGTTGTAAGTCTTCTGAAGTAGGCATTAGACTTGGGGGACATGTCTAAAGCTTCCATTTTGTCATTGAACACAAGTTTAAATTGATTTGAACATGAATGTGAGTACAATATTTTCTTTGATCTGTTCCTCACACAAAGCTATCGCTTCTTAAAATATTGTAGATGAGTCATATGTTTTTATTGAGCTTATCTCTCATTTTTGTAGCTTGACAGTGTAAATCCCCATCTACTTTTTATTTTTATTTGGAAATTACGTGTAAGATGATATTTTATGTTTCATGAATAAGAAAATCATGGCTAAGGACATATATTTTTACATTGATGCACTAGCCAACACCACTAGAGTTGAACCCATGATCTTGTCGTTGATTATCTACCAATTAAACTACAGATATTGTTGATGGGAGTGTGTTTGGAATAGACGCCGGGTATTACCCTCTCTTGACATCAATTCCCACACATGACTGAGAGTCTATTTTAAGCGTGTGTGTGTGTGTTTATCCCATGTGTTTCCATCTTACGTCTCTGACCCATTTAACACTGCGTTTCCAGTCATCACAGAGCAGTTGTGCTGACATCACGGGCACTTCATGTTACATTCTTGACTTCAGTATTGTTTTTGGTTTTTTGATTTTTACTATTTTCTTTGAGGGGTATTATGGCTTCATTTGTTGCATCATAAAAAAATATATATATATAAAAAAAGTCAATCCATAAAAAATTTTGACTTATGCGCAAACATGCTAATTTCATTCCATTCTTTCCCAGTAACTGAGTCAGAACAGAGGATTCCTTGGTGTAAGCCTCAGTTATGTAAATATGCCAGATATTTAAATGCATATTTATTTTGCAATTCTATTAAATTATTAGTAGCATTTTATTAGTTGCATTTGCATAACATTTATTTTTCCTGTTGTCTCGACCCATTAGAACAAATCTGCAACCCATTTTTACCGAGCAAAATCAAGCCAGATAGATTTTGAACACAGTTATGGTTAACATGGATAGTCCATGTGGTAATTATGTCAGGCAGGAAATCCAAACATCCGCCTCACATTCATCGACCTTAGACATGACTTATCATTTGAAACAAATTGTTGCCTAACGTTAGCCATTTTAACATGGCCGCTCGCTCTACCATTAACCTTCAGTAGATAAATGTGCGCTATTATTAGGCATACATCCAAGTGTTCATGCTGAGTGTGGAAGCTAAATTAGTACCGCAAGTCAACTAGAAACATCTTTAGTCAGGGACAGCCCTATTATTTAGTGTGTCTTACCATTTAGATTAGTGACCTACAAATAGGTTTACATTACATTTTAACTCCTACATTTAATGTGGTGTTAGATTTTTAAACCCCATTGTATATTGAATGGTTTTATGATGATTTATAGGCATGATTGAGTCATGGCAGCATATGTGTGTATGTTGCAGTGTCAGAGTTATATGTCTATTAGGGTTAAGTAAAGGGATTAAGAGATGAGAAGTTCATCACCTTCTCTCTGGCAGTACACGCAATCCCACACATGAAAATGCTGATTCAACCATATAAACCTGACATCTTTCAGTTTATGATATATATATATATATATATATATATATATATATATATATATATATATATATATATATATATATATATATATATATATATATAATATTGACCCGTGTGAAGCTATGCATGGAAGCTCATTCTCTGGGACACAAAGAAAATCCAATCATGATTTATCTGAGGCCTGGGTTTTAAAAAATAAAAATACCACTTACAATATTCATAACATATGTGTGGGAAGGAGTGTTACATAACAGTTCCTAGCTGAGGATTCCTTTTCCTGCATTATTTACTCTCAATTGCCCAGCTTAACACCAGATTGCTCTGAAATTAGCTATTCTCCTTTTACTGTTATTTATATCCCATGTTTTCTGTCTCTTATTTCCTTTTCCTCCCTACAGGAAAACACAGTAGACATTTGTAAGGTTTCCTGAAAGAAATTTTAACAGGCTGTTAACATCATTTATTTATGTGTAATTTAAGGCCCCTTATATCAGTAAAGTTGTACGATGTACGATTACTTTTTTAAGCAGTTAGCCTTATGATTTTCGCCTTGCGGCCAATAAAACGAAGAGGGACCCAAGTCATATGTAGGTTTTAGAATATGAGAGAGTTCAGAATCTGATACCAACCGCTCAGAACCCCCTAGTAACCACATAACAATTCACAAGTAACATTTCAGAACACCTTTCACATTTCAACAACCACATCGCAACACTTGGCAACAACCTAGCAAGCTTGTTTTGTATAAGCAAGCACCTCACATTTCTATAGACATCTAAAAATGTAATTTTCTTTTTACAAACTCCAAAGTGATAAAGAATCTTTGGTTGCTTGTCAGATTTGTCCCCTCACTGTGGACTTAACTCATAATTAGTATGACAGTGGTGCCGCTGGCAGGAATTGTGACAGCCTGTAAAATATCAGCTGAAGAGCGGGACAGAATTAGGCCAGTGAGTGGGCCAGCATTGATCCAGAGCTCTTTACACCGACGATAAATAGACAGAAGAGAATGAAACAGCAGAAAGAGAAAACAAGGATGTTTAAAGAGAATAAGATATGAAAATGACTTTCATTATACCTCCTAAAATCTCAATAGTCTCTGTAGTTTGCCCCCCACAGAGGCGCCCCATTCATTGTAGTGATAAATGCCAGCAGACACTTGGTGGCTCAAATGGCCTCAACCTGCCGGGGTTTTCTGCTATTTACGGAAACGACATGCCAATGTCATTTCCCTCAGTACTCCTCTAATTTTGTTCCTCCCAAACTCTGAGAGACAAACTCTGTCTCTTATTTACTACACCCACACCATCTCCTCCACTTTCTTTCTTTCAGGCAGGTTACCATGCGACAGCGGCATTCACTTAGGGGTTTATTGTTGCTCTGAAAGGCTACCGCTGACGCAGAGAGAGAAAGCTTATGTTTCCTCTCAGATGAACGAGAGGTTCACTGCTGTGAAAGGCAGCTAACATCACAGTACAACAACACGCCAACCATGTCTGAACCCTGGGCTCTCAAAACCAAGAACAGTGTATCAGAGATCTCACCATGACTAATTAAAGATTGGTGATGACAGCAGAATAGGCCATTCAGGCATGTGTTTGCTGGAATATTGTAGCTTAGAAATGTAACTTTATATTAATGGTCTCCTCAAACATAATGTCTCAATAGCAAAGTCTTCAATTGCCAGACCCCTTAAGACCTAGACCAGTACCAAACTAATACCAACTAAAACTAACTCCAGTACCAAGACTAATACCAGACACCCTAAGGCCCAGAGCCACTCTAATATCAAAAACTAACGCTAAGCCAATTGCAGACAACTAATGACTCAAAAACCAAACTTCCTAAAGATCTAGACTAATACCAGATTCCCTAAGAACCAAACCAATACTAGATCCCTTAAGACTTAGATCTGTTACAGACTCCCAAAGACTCAAACCAATACCAGGCCCCTAAACCCCAGAACAATACTAGACCACCACTTAAGGCCCATACCCACACCAGTATACCACACATTCTAAGACCCAGACCTAAATCAATACCAGACCCCCTAAGATTCAGCCCAATAAAAGCCCACAACAATAACAGCCCCTCCCTCTAAGACTCAGATCCAAACACACAACGGACCGCCAAACACACAACAGACCGCCTCTACACCGGACGTGAGTGGCATGATGTGACACGACAAAAAACAATAGAACCCATTTTAATCCGTGATTTTGTCTACACAGAATGCCGTGCGACATGACAAATCCTGACAGTAAACCGATGCCTCATGACCCGATGCCTTCTAGCCATCGCGAAGCGATGTGACGTGTCAACAGTAACATCCGGTGTAGACCCGGTGTAAGATTAAGACTAATACCAGACCCAAGACCTGACCCCTAGACAAGGCCAAGACCTAACAATAAAATTAAAGGGGACATGAACTGCATTGTTTTATGATATTTAAATGATTTAAATGCTCTGTTTGAAGGGGCATGTCTACTGTGAGACTTGATTGGCTAACATCTTTGCATATGAAATAGTTCCACATGTAATAGTTAGCTATCTCGTGTTTACTATTACAGTTCTTAAGGTTAACTAATCATGAAAAGTTGATTGATTATAGCATTATATTTAGATCTAGTCAAGTCAATTCACCTTTATTTATATAGTGCTTTTTAATAAGTCCAATTGTTTCAAAGCAGCTTCACATTGTTAACAGGAAAATAATGCAACAGAATCTGTACAGCCGTTCTGGTGAAACGGTGATTGTTATCCAGCTAATTTCAATTATCATATAGTGTCAATGCGGGCAGATCGGTAATATAAATGAAATTTAGGTGTCCCCAACTGAGCAAGCCAAAAGCCAGAGGCAACCTATGGCATTATATTTAGATCGTAGCATGAAAGGTTGCAGTGATGAGCATTGTAGCCAGTCACAGACATGTTGAGCGCATGAATGCAGTGATCTCATCATTGCAACTTGATTTCTGCACTCTCATGAATGCTTTCATCATAACTAACAATGCAAACACAATGTAAATAAGAAATTCATTATTACGGGAGTTTCGATGAGTCCAAAACTCAAGTCACTGATAAACTCATGCTGTTTGATTGACAGATCCAGCAATTGCAAAGGGAGCATTCTTTGATCGCTTTCTATATATAATTTAATCAGTTTAAATAACAGATTATTTTCATTTTACTAAGAGAAACAATGTGAAGTTGACCGTTTAGTCACTAGTTTGATTTGCTGACACATAAACAGCATAAAATCAGTGGTTGGGGCTACAGTGGTAACAATGTAGAAGTAGGTGTTGATCTTCTTCTGCAGAGGTGGTCTATGACGTTATAAACAGGCACATTCCAAAACGAGTCGTTCGCTGGGCTTGGTTTCAATAAAAGCTGTTTTTTGGACTAACAAGGAAGTTCTCATTTTTTTCAACTTACAGGATATTCTTATAGTATGATGACCTCATAAATGTCAAAGGCTCAAGGATAATTCGATTTCTCAGTTCATAACCCCTTTAAAGCCAAGACCCGTTAATCCAAAACCATTTCAAATTTCAACCACCTGAAACAGAAAATGCTGATTTATTTTTCAAACAGATATTTTGTATGGTGGCTCAGTTGCCTTTCAGAGCTTTTATGAAATTATTGCAAAATCTTTTAATGGCTGAAGATGCCTGCTAACCTGTGGTTGAGGTAATTATCGCCTTCTGCACAGTGGAAATAGGCTGTGGATAAGTCATGACTCAGATCTGGACCAAATATATATATATATATATATATAGAAAAATGAGAACCAGACAAAGACCAGTAAAAAGTATCAGGCCAAGGCTGTTTATGTGGTCTTTAGCGGTATCTAGACGAGGACCACAAGATTTGAGCTCAGCTTATTAAATTAATGGAGCACAAACAAAGCAATGGTCATCCTATACTATCTGAGCACTTTTGATGATATCAAAGTAGAAAATGATGACTGATGTTGTTCAGTTAAAAGAAGTGACACTTGATCACTTTGATGTGCAGGAAGTAATCTTTTCCTGTGTACCCACAGACAGATGAGCAACATCTCAGGAAATTTCTGAGAAACAGGATGTTGGTATGAAATAGAACATTGCCCTCTGTATTTATCTTTAAAGACTGTATCTGCTTGCTCTTGCAAATATATGATATTTGATGAAACAAAGGATAATGGTATATAAAACAAGTTCCACATGTAATAGTTAGCTATCTCGTGTTTACTATTACAGTTCTTAAGGTTAACTAATCATGAAAAGTTGATTGATTATAGCATTATATTTAGATCTAGTCAAGTCAATTAACCTTTATTTATATAGTGCTTTTAATAAGTCCAATTGTTTCAAAGCAGCTTCACATTGTTAACAGGAAAATAATGCAACAGAATCTGTACAGCCGTTCTGGTGAAACGGTGATTGTTATCCAGCTAATTTCAAGTATCATATAGTGTCAATGCGGGCAGATCGGTAATATAGATGAAATTTAGGTGTCCCCAACTGAGCAAGCCAAAAGCCAGAGGCAACCTATGGCATTATATTTAGATCGTAGCATGAAAGGTTGCAGTGATGAGCAAAGCACTTTTGATATCAAAGTAGAAAATTAGAAAATGATGACTGATGTTGTTCAGTTAAAAGAAGTGACACTTGATCACTTTGATGTGCAGGAAGTAATCTTTTCCTGTGTACCCACAGACAGATGAGCAACATCTCAGGAAATTTCTGAGAAACAGGATGTTGGTATGAAATAGAACATTGCCCTCTGTATTTATCTTTAAAGACTGTATCTGCTTGCTCTTGCAAATATATGATATTTGATAAAACAAAGGATAATGGTATATAAAACAACATGAAAGTTAAACTGATACTATCGATGCAAGGAATAAATACTCTCAGAAATGTATAAAGGAACCTAAACCCTGGTTCCTAATGGCACAACTCTGCTAGAGTTATGAATAGGTGTCAAGTAGTGGATGATTTTAATAAAGATACACCGGACTCTTTGAGCATGCAAATTATGAATGGAAAAAATTCAAATGGATCAATTTTAAACAACAGTCTGGTCATTGGCAACACTGAACCTGATGAAGTCAAGGAAGCTTCTGGACCAAACTACCATGTTGGTAACATCGCTGTATTGTCTTCATATTAGTACATGGCTCTATTTCAAACAACTTACTGCTCAGTGTTGTGGAAAAGTCCTTACAGAATGTGAACAGAAAGGGCCAATGGTTTTCTCTGATGAATAGAGCTTTTGTTTCACCTCAATCAGTAGGGAACAGTAGTTTTCCTCTAGGTGCTTAATTCACCGGCAGGGTTTAGATCCAGTCTGCTAAGCTGCATTTTATGATTGTTGTTTTGAGGGTTGTAGGAATGTACCTACATAGTCTATTGGATGCCAGCTTGTAGATTCTACATTTCCTGCCATTTAGACAGGCACAACTGGCCACAAGTATTTGGTGCACCAAGAAGCAAAGACCAATTTTAAGGACATTTTTTGTTTGGAGTTAAAAATTACTGGGGCCTTGATGACTGAAGGCAACTATGCTTGAACATTAGAGGTGCCGTGTTACTGCAAATGTTCATGAGGTCTTGATGCTTCGGGCCAAGATGGAGGCCTATCTCTCAGATATGGATTTCTTTTGCGATGGATTCACAGATGACCTCAAAGGCAATCTTAGTCTCAGTAAGTGGTCAACACTATTTTAGTCAAGCTATTGATTCCTTTCTTCTGTCTGAAATTGTTGATTTAAGGTAATAGTCCTCACATAAATGAAAATTCTGTCATAATTGACCCTCATGTCTAAGGAGAAATTCTAGTTGTTTTTTTCTGTGCAATTACAGTGCATGGGAATAGAAACTTTCAAGCTTCAACATAGGACTCTTCTGAAGCCATATGTGAGAAACACACTGAAATGTAATTTGATTTTCACTGATAATGTTCCTTCCAGTCGGTGAGCTTATTTCAAGTACAGAATCTGTCAGATTTGTGAATAAATCATTCAGACCAGACTGCACTCTCAGAAAAAAATGTACATTGCTGTCGCTGGGGCGGTACCCTAAGGTACAAAACCCGAAAAGGTACTAATATGTACCTTTAAGGTACTAATATGCACTTTTAAAGTACTGATATGTACCTCTTAAGGTACTAATATGTACCATTTAGGTGTGAGTAAGGCACAAAGATGTACCTTTTCACTTTTGTACCTTAGGGTAGCTCTGTACCTTTTTTTCTGAGAGTGTGTTGACATTCAGACTTAAATTTCCAGCTGTTTTTCACACAAAAATATTGACTGGCTACATTTTGTGCACAAGCACAAGGATTACTTTATAGTACATTGGATTGAATAATTGAACATCAATTATAGTTGATTAAAAAGAACAATGCAAATACTTTGTTCCCTTTGTACTCTACAGAAGAAATAAAGTCAAAGAAGTTTGGACTGGTGAGTAAGTGATGACCGAATTTTCATTTTTGGGTGTTCTATTTCTTTAGGGTCTCAGATCTGTATTACTAATTCTACATTCTTCAGTTACTTTTTAAAGGTGTGGTATTTACGATAATTGCTATACTTGTCTTGTGGCATCCACATGTAACACACTGGCTGAGAGTTTGATGGTGCGTTGTGACAACAGTAAAACAGGTCATGCCCAAAGCTATAGTCCCTTGATGCAATGCAGATAGGCAGTATTACCAGAACATCAAACCAGGCCGCTGGTCAATGCTAATTACATAAGCAGAGACCAAATGAGAGAGAAACTGACAAGAATGTTTGTTCTCAGCTAACAGGGAGCTGTTTGTTAGCTGTTAGCTTTGTTAGCAGTGTTGTTAGTATTTCTCCAGGCTATAGGATCATTCATTTCTGCTGTGCTCTTAATAGGTTTACATGAATCGTTGCCGTGCTTAGCAAGAGCACATGTAAGCTTCCTAAGACCAGTAACCCACAAGTGACCGCTTGTGACCTTTGCTTTAGATTGGTTTGTGTGAGGTTGGTCAACACACAGTTCTTCTTTAGGCCACTGATGTTGTCTATAAAATCATGAATTTAATTTCAAAGAATTTTCAACTGGTTAGTCAAGTCATCTTTATTTATATAGCGCTTTATATAATACAAATTGTTTCAAAGCAGCTTTACAGTGATAAAAAGGAAAATAACAATGAATGATGCAAACTTAATTAAAGTTAGTCTCTGTGGCATGCCCTCAGTTGTTTATTCCTTGCCTAACTATTATGAAATCATACATTTGAGTAGGCTAGTTGCTGTCTTTACATGTTGGTGGAACAGTCACTTCTCTTATAAGTGGGTGGGGTTCTTGGCCAAAATAAGCTATAAATCAGACTACAGCTTATTAGTGAACAGAAGAAAAAAAAAAAAAAAAAAAAAAAAAAAAAACCCCAACCCAGCCCAACTCAGATTTCACTGTACTTTTATTTTTGTTAAATCATTATAAAGAGTGATCTGTTGGTCATGAAATCAAAGAGCCTCATGTTCTTCAGAAACCAAAATGGTATTTTACTGGTTTTATTAACTCAAACTTTGCAGTACAGTGTTATTAATATAACTTCTGTCGCCCACTATGTTTGGTTTGCACAGACAACAGAAGAAGTGTGATGTGGCAGTTGGCTGCAGAGATACAAAATAATAGCTTATGTTTCCATAAAAGTTATCCATAAAGAAAATTAATTCAATTAAAGTGGCGAGCAGAACTGAGAGTGGGCGTAATCCTGTATCGCCTATGTCAGGGTCCGGCACTGCGATATAAATGAGCCGGCCTGAGATTGTTGCAAGTCTTTGCATTATTGGTGCTCTCAAAGTGGAGAAATTTGTGGTGTGACTGTGTTGTTTTTGCAACACTCATAATGTTCCAGTGTGAAACCATTAGCAGAGGAAGCCAATGAGGTTTTATTTACGGATTGATGGATGAGCAGGGATACATAGAATGACCTCAGCCTTACACGGCTGGTCTGGTGTGAGTGTGTGCAACAGCTCTGAGAGCTCCTGAATCTTTTATATGGTCTGATAAGTGGAGATGAAATTAGCTTTTGTGTATGTGTGCTAATTTATCACATTGTTCTGACTTGGAAATTGAGGTATGTGTAAGCAATGTATTATATTCCTTTATTTTGGGTAAATATAGTTTGTGTTTTGTATATATATTATATGCAATTTATATTTTAATTCTGGTAAGTTGGATGAGAGACATTTTCCTGAATATGTTGATCTGAAACTAGCCTTAAAGGGATATGACTTTTTATTTATTTTTATTTTTATATAGCTCTGATTGTATTTGTCTGACAGAAGAATGTCATATACACCTTGGATGGCTTGAGGGCTTTTCATTTTTGGGTGAACTATCCCTTTAAGGCCTGTTCACACCAAGGACGATAACTATAAAGATAACAATTAAGATATAGTTCTAAAAATCGTTCTCAATATTAAAGAATAGGAGTTCACACCACAGCTATAATGATAACAGCACAGAGAAACAATATTGTTGGAATCAATTTCAGAACAATTTTATCCAGCTGATGAAGGATAAAAACATTGAGCCAATCAGAATCCATCCTGCTGTAACAAGCTTGAGCATTTAAAGTGACAGACAAGCACACGCTTAGAACAAACAGAATGATAAATGCCTATATCCGATTTTGGAAACACTTCAGTTTTAGGGATCAATTCTCACTAACTAGTTCACTAGTTTCTTATTGGCATGCATATTACTAGAAAATTGGCTGTTTATTAGTACTTATAAGGCATATATTAATTCCTTATTCTGTATGACCTTATACATTCCTAACCCTACCCAATACCTAAACTTAACAACTAACTTACTAACTGTTAATAAGCAGTAGTTAGGAGTGTATAGAGGCAAAAGTCGTAGTTAATATTTAGTTAATACTGAGAATTGGACCGTAATCTAGTGTGATCCCGATTTATTTATTTATTTATTTATTTATTTTTGACCAGCCAACATCTTTTAAAAGTGACTTATATCCGATATCTGCATTTACACTATAGACTTGGCGAGACAAACCAAGGTAGATGTACTGATATGGAAAAGCTTAGGCCGAAAAGGAAGTAAAAATGGCGTGATTTGCAATAGACTTGATGGACGAAATGATAATACAAGCTTTTGCTTTCCGCGCCATCGTTAAAGGCATTGGTCTCTTAAGGTGGAGAATAATGACGAGAGCCCTTGTTGCAGACTGGGCGAATGTAGCAATGATCACTGCTTTAATTGCTGTGGTTGGTGTCCACCTGAATTGAAGTCATTCACCCGTCACTTTTTCAATGACGTATGAATCGAATTGACAGAGGAATATCTGAACCATCTGCTTATATGGCAGACGCAAATGCATGTATCCGATTCAGATTTATTTCCACATATAAGTGAGTGACATGTGAAGGCCAACTATGGTAACCCATACTCTGAATTTGTCTTCTGCATTTAGTACACACAGAATGAGGCCTGAGAATATTGGAATCCATGTGCTTTTTTATGATATTATAAAGACATTATGATATTATAGAGAGGCTATGTACATTAATGTATGCACCACCTGACACCACGTCCTAACTAAAGGCAATGTGATTCCAGAGACAAGCATTTTGTCTATCCACAACAGACGTGGCATGGCTACAAGATGCAACAAAATCAATTTCAAATCACAGTCAATCAGGAAAGTGTGTGGGACGGCTCTCAACAAAATGGATAAATGCAATCAAATTAAGTACACAATCAAATGAATAAAAATTAAACCATTTTAACATTAAAATACATTCTCAGGTGCTGAGTCATAGAGTCAAGATCTTTGTTCACTTGGAGTTCACAGTTTGAATATGCTTGTTTCCTTTCACTTATTTTCAAGATCTGATTGTTGTTGCATTCATTATGACTTGTAGTCATGCACAATGAAATATGAATTAAGATTATACTTTTACCACTATACAAAGAACCAACAAAGATAATCATCTTTGGACACAGTTTCTATGTTCTTGTTACCAACCACGATGTTAAGACACGGTATTAGGATGTTTAGATTACATTAATAGCATTCATATTGAAAATTTCACAAGATGACTGCATTTAATAATGCAATATACTTTATTACTAATGTTAACTTTCATTAAAATAATAATTAAAAGATGTTGTGCCAGTTATCGTGAAGTTCAGTTTTCCTTGGCCTAGTTTTATAAAGTCATGTCACATTTAATATAAGAGTGCACAGTCAATACAGTAAATCCAAAGATATGAAAAAATGCATGCAAAAGCATAAGTGTTAAGAAACTGAGAGTACAGTGCATGCTTGCTTAGAAAAATCTATTATCATATCATGTTTTTGAAATTCTATGACGTTTCTTGGTATAACGTATTAATACAACGGTACAGTGTGTGTGTGTGTGTGTATGTATGTATGTATGTATGTATGTGTGTGTATGTATGTATGTATGTGTGTATATATATATATATATATATATATATATATATATATATATATATATATATATATATATATATATATATATATATATATATATATATATATATATATATATATATATATATATATAAGGGTTAATTACTCAAAAATTTTCATCATTTACTCACCCTTTTATGTATTTCCAAATCCATAAGTCTTTCATTATTCTTTGGAAAAAATATGGCAATATTTGTAATGAAACTTGAGGAATCCATCCAATGAAAGTCTAGGTAGTCAACAAGCTCCTTTTAAGCTCCAAGGAGGTCATAAATGCATCATAAAAGTAATCCACGTGATTCCAGTGGTTTAATCCAAATTTTATGAAGTGATGTGATTGCTTTGGGTGTGAAAACATAAGAAAAATGAAGTCTTTATTCACAAAATATCTTCACTTCCACATAGCTCATCTTTATGCGTGCCTGTTCACGTGAAAGCTGACATTTTTGAGCTTGAAACCAAAAAGATCTTCATTTATGTTCTGAAGATGAATGAAAGTTATGGATTTGGTACAATATTTTTGTGTTAACTAACCCTTACCATGATATCATTATTTTACCATGGTGCAGCCAATTTTTTTCGAATTTCAACCTATACATAATGTATGAGTTTCTTTCTTCTGTTGAACACAAAAGAAGATATTTTAAAGAATGTTGGTGACCAAACAGTTGATGGGCCCCATTGACTTCCATAGTGGGGAAAAAAATGTTTGGTCGCCAGCATTCTTTAAGATATCCTTTTTTGTGTTCAACAGAAGAAAGAAACTCATACAGGTTTGAAACCACATGAAGGTGAGGTTTATTTGACATTCTTTAAGATTCTTTAAGATTCCCTTTAAGTTCAGTCTCCAGAATCTGAATAAAATGCAACGCGTACTCATGAAATACATCAGACATCATGACTCATATCTCTACTTATCTGTCTAATGTTTGTGTGGTCATTCTGAAATGGCTCTGTTGTGCATGATGGAGGACTATCAGCACTACAATAGATCATTCCACTTCTGTTATTGGTGCCTGATGGCGACTCCTGTCTGTCTGCGGGGGTGCTGTGAATCTACTGACATAGAGAGAGAGGTCGTAAAGAACATTGTGAAGGGCTATTATTACTAAGAGAGAAAGAGAGTGATGGGAGAGGACGAAGCAAAGAAAGAGAGGCAGAGACAGAGTGGCATATATATTTCATGACCTTCCCAGCATTATTACTACGACAGGCTTCATATTGCTTATCATTTCTATTACAAGAATCTGTTGCTAATTCATACCCTGTGCTATAATTAATTAAGCAATAAGTTACTAGAGGCCTTTCTATATTCTGTATAGTCAAAGTTAAAGGCTGTTCTTATAAGATTGTATTAAAGACAGAATTATTTCATTAACCAAATGTGTTAGGTGGCATCCTTCTTCTTGAAGATATTGTCCCTGACAATATAAAAAAACGATGATGGAATTGCTGTAATAGAAATAATATATACACTCACCTAAAGGATTATTAAGAACACCATACTAATACTGTGTTTGACCCCCTTTCACCTTCAGAACTGCCTTAATTCTATGTGGCATTGATTCAACAAGGTGCTGAAAGCATTCTTTAGAAATGTTGGCCCATATTGATAGGATAGCATCTTGCAGTTGATGGAGATTTGTGGGATGCACATCCAGGGCACAAAGCTCCCGTTCCACCACATCCCAAAGATGCCCTATTGGGTTGAGATCTGGTGACTGTGGGGGCCATTTTAGTACAGTGAACTCATGGTCATGTTCAAGAAACCAATTTGAAATTATTTGAGCTTTGTGACATGGTGCATTATCCTGCTGGAAGTAGCCATCAGAGAATGGGTACATGGTGGTCATAAAGGGATGGACATGGCCAGAATCAATGCTCAAGTAGGCTGTGGCATTTACACGAGGCCCAATTGGCACTAACGGGCCTAAAGTGGGCCAAGAAAACATCCCCCACACCATTACACCATCACCACCAGCCTGCACAGTGGTAACAAGGCATGATGGATCCATGTTCTCATTCTGTTTACGCCAAATTCTGACTCTACCATCTGAATGTCTCAACAGAAATTGAGACTCATCAGACCAGGCAACATTTTTCCAGTCTTCAACTGTCCAATTTTGGTGAGCTTGTGCAAATTGTAGCCTCTTTTTCCTATTTGTAGTGGAGATGAGTGGTACTCGGTGGGGTCTTCTGCTGTTGTAGCCCATCCGCCTCAAGGTTGTGCGTGTTGTGGCTTCACAAATGCTTTGCTGCATACCTCGGTTGTAACGAGTGGTTATTTCAGTCAAAGTTGCTTTTCTATCAGCTGGAATCAGTCGGCCCATTCTCCTCTGACCTCTAGCATCAACAAAGCATTTTCGCCCACAGGACTGCCGCATACTGGATGTTTTTCCCTTTTCACACCATTCTTTGTAAACCCTAGAAATGGTTGTGCGTGAAAATCCCAGTAACTGAGCTTACACTGTGAAATACTCAGACCGGCCCATCTGGCACCAACAACCATGCCACGCTCAAAATTGCTTAAATCACCTTTCTTTCCCATTCTGACATTCAGTTTGGAGTTCAGGAGATTGTCTTGACCAGGACCACACCCGTAAAAGCATTGAAGCAACTGCCATGTGATTGGTTGATTAGATAATTGCATTAATGAGAAATTGAACAGGTGTTCCTAATAATCCTTTAGGTGAGTGTATATAGAATAAATGTTTCATTCAATACTGTAAACTGAAGTTGTGTTAATTAATTCAAACTAATTAAAACTAACCCTTGACTATTTTCAAGAAACTGTTGAAAACTAAGCTAAAATCTATTCTGCAGCCTTCTGAAAAAAAAAAAAAAAAAAAAAAAAGAAAACCTATTTCACAATTCCTTTGTCTATACTCACACAATTCCATAAAGGGATAGTTCACCCAAAAATGAAAATGTTGTCATCATTTACTCGCCCTCAAGTTGTTCCAAACCTGTATGAGTTTCTTTCTTCTGCTGAACACAAAAGAAGATATTTTGAGGAATGTTGGAAACCAAACACTTGATGGACTCCAATGACTTCCATAGTATGGAAAAAGAATACTATGGAAGTCAATGCGGCCCATCAACAGTTTGGTTACCGACATTCCTCAAAATATCTCGATTGGGCTATAGTTTTGTCTGTGATTGGACAGGTTTTGAATAGCAGTTGGGCTGGTTTTGTTACGCGAAACCTAAAAAACCCTGTACATTATCCAGGCACACTCTGTATCATCATGCCCTGCATTTCAGCTGAAGCTACTGAGTGTAACAGCTACTCTAAATTGTACCACTTGTTTTCACAAGGTTCATTTATCTAGTACATTTCTGTTATTTTTTTTATATGACTAACATGTCTTTCTAACATATAATTTCAACACTTCAGTCAACATATTCCGTAGTTCATATTAACAGATTGGTCACAGACACATTCAGCCTTCGAGTAAGAAGGCAGAAATAGAATTATTTTCTGTCTGAAGAGAATGTTTTTTTGTTTTTGGTTTTTTTTTGTTTTTTATGAAGATCAATGAATTACAGATGTACTGATTGCTGTGTCATAATCAGTCTGTTCTCAGTGTGGCCTGTCTGTAATGATGGATCTAAAGATCTAAAGATGTTGGTTGCAGTTGATGAGACACACCACGGCTCTTTGTCCATCAGCAAGATTAAACACGCTTTGAAGAACCCTTTATTTACTTTTACAATTTAATTACAATTTACAATCAACAGTTTAATTTGTATTCATTTGATTTTCTCGCTATGGGTGTTGTGTGAGATTTTCAGAGTGTTACGATGCTAATGTTGCTAAGGTGTTATGAATGGTTGATGACGCACTGCTGTGCGATTATTAGGTTGTAGAGATCGACCGATATGGGTTTTTCTATAGCCGATGCCGATTTTTAGAGGTCAGGGTCAGCCGATGGCCGATATGTGCAGCCGATTTTTAGGGCTGAGTTTTCGCCTTCATTTGCATGCTAAATCACACTAATAAGTGGATGCACAACTTTTCTAAACTTAACTTCATATATTGGACACTGACTTGAACCATCTCTCGAATCTTAATTTTGAGAATATTTCTGTCTCGTGCAGAGTGAATCCAGCATTTATATTTAGATGTCACTTCCGAAACTTTGCAACCTGCAGTTGGCCATCGGTCCTCTTCGCAGCATGAAAATCAATAGTTTTATTCAAAGGATTTTATAGACTGTGTAGCCTCGAGTTTCGCGAAAACTCGGATCATGTTCAAGAGATCTGGCTACATTAAACACGTTGTAAATAGATGGCGCTCTCCAGAGCGCGAACACAAATTTGCCAATCTGCCCAATCTGTTTCGCCAGTATATTATTACAGTATCAGCTGAGGTTGCTTTTGCTTGCGTTTGAGGGTGCTTCAGCCTTGTTTATACTTTCCGCAAGCCTCCGATCACTGCGCTCAATGCGCACGACTGCCCACTCAGCGTTGACATGATTTTTGCCACGTGCACCCTCGTTCATGCGGATGCGTCAAGTATAAACAAGGCTGGCCTGTCATACACTGTTCTGGGCTGCTCCAGGAGTGAGGACAGCTTTGTCTCCGAGCACGGTGTTGTCTGTGAGCAGGGCGGAGTAATGTAGCCCTTGCCCTCAATCGCGATGCAGTGTTTGCGAGAGCTGCTGCTTTCTCCACCCCACGCACAGAGTGAAATTCTCTTACTCCGATACAGGAAAAAATAAAACAGAACTTATAACATTGGTGCTAATGTGTTAGCAAGCAAACTGCTGATAGTTTTCGACTACAGTCCTTAAAGTTAACTCCAAGCATTGTAGCATTATGACAGTTCCGGATGGTTCCACCGCACCAATAACACGGGGCTGCCCTCGGACGTGCCTGACTTTAAATCGGCACTACTAAACACGGATATCGGCCGATGCTGATATATTAAAAAATGACAAATATCAATATATCGGTCGACCTCTATTAGGGTGTTGTCGTTGCGAAGATATTTTAAGTGTTTTTTTTGTTTTGTTTTTTTTACTATGTTCCATTACATTTGCTAAGGTTTTCAGAGTAGCTGTTAGCATCTTGCTATACAGTTGCTAAGGTGTTCTGAGCAGCTGTTAGCATTTTGCTTTGCAGATGTTAAGGTTTTCAGAGTAGCTTTTTGCATTTTTTGCTGTGCACATGCTAAGGTTTTCGGAGTAGCTGTTCGCTATTTTTTTGCTATTCACTTGCTAAGGTGTTCTGAGTAATTGTTAACATCTTGCTGTGCAGATGCTAAGGTTTTTAGAGTAGTTGTTAACATCTTGCTATGCACTTGCTAATGTGTTCTGAGTAGTTGTTAGCATCTTGCTGTGCAGATACTAAGGTTTTCAGAGTAGCTGTTAGCATCTTGCTGTGCAGATGCTAAGGTTTTTAGAGTAGTTGTTAACATCTTGCTATGCACTTGCTAATGTGTTCTGAGTAGTTGTTAGCATCGTGCTGTGCAAACGCTAAGGTTTTCAGAGTAGCTGTTTGCATTTCGTGCTATGAAGTCATGCTATGAAGAGCTTCATGGAATGGGTTTACATGCCCGAGTAGCTGCATCCAAGTCTTACATCACCAAGAGCAATAAGCACGCTGACACTGGACTCTAGAGCAGTGGAGACATGTTTTCTGGAGTGACTAATCACACTTCTCTGTCTGGTAATCTGATGGACTAGTCTGAGTTTGGCAGTTGCTAGGAGAACAGTACTTGCCTGACTGCATTGTGCCAAGTCTAAAGTTTGGTGGAGGGGGAATTATGGTGTGGGGTTGTTTTTCAGGGGTTGGGCTTGGCACCTTAGTTCCAGTGAAAGGAACTCTTAATGCTTCAGCATACCAAGACATTTAGGATAATTTCATGCTCCCAACTTTGTGGGAACAGTTTTGGGATGACCACTTCTTGTTCCAACATTACTGCACACCAGTGCACAAATCAAGGTCCATAAAGACATGAATAAGCGAGTTTGGTGTAGAGGAACTTGAATGGCCTGCACAGAGACCTGACCTCAACCCGACATAACACCTTTGAGATGAATTAGAGCAGAGACTGCGAGCCAGGCCTTCTTGTCCAACATCAGTGCCTGACCTCACAAATGCGCTTCTAGAAGAATGGTCAAAAATTCCCATAAACACCCTCCTAAACCTTGTGGAAAGCCTTCCCAGAAGAGTTGAAGCTGTTATAGCTGCAAAGGGTGGGCCAACTGCATATTAAACTCTACGGATTAAGAATGGAATGTCATTAAAGTTAATGTGCATGTAAAGGCAGGCATCCCAAAACTTTTGGCAATATAGTGTAGCTGTTAACATCTCCAAAACACTGTTGTTGTGTAAATGAACAGCCAAAACGCATAAAAAGTTTTGTGTTTTTAGTTGGAACTAAAGTCTAAGGGATTTTTAATGATTTTATTTTCAAAAACAAAAACTGTTAGTCAGATTGCTTAGAAAATTAATGATATACCAGAAGAAACATTACGTGCCAAGATTATTACTAAGTTTGTTTAAACTTCTATTTCTAAACATGAGCAATAGTAATACTCATGCTTACCTCAGCTAACACCACTAAAAATGGTTGGATGCTAGGTCTATATTAGGCTTTTTTATTTTAGTTAGAAACTATATTTAGGCAGTTCAGGCTTGTGAAAATCTAAATTATGTTAATAGAAACATCTCTATAGATTGACTGATCTATAGATTCATTTTTGACTGCCTGCTTAGTGATGTACAAACCCGGTTCCAGAAAAGTTGGAACACTGTACAAATTGTGAATAAAAACAGAATGCAATGATGTGGAAGTTTCAAATTTCAATATTTTATTCAGAATACAACATAGATGACATATCAAATGTTTAAACTGAGAAAATGTATCATTTTAAGGGGAAAAATAAGTTGATTTAAAATTTCATGGAATCAACACATCTCAAAAAGTTGGGACAAGGCCATGTTTCCCACTGTGTGGCATCCCCTCTTCTTTTTATAACAGTCTGCAAACGTCTGGGGACTGAGGAGACAAGTTGCTCAAGTTTAGGAATAGGAATGTTGTCCCATTCTTGTCTAATACAGGCTTCTAGTTTCTCAACTGTCTTAGGTCTTCTTTGTCGCATCTTCCTCTTTATGATGCACCAAATGTTTTCTATGGGTGAAAGATCTGGACTGCAGGCTGGCCATTTCAGTACCCGGATCCTTTTTCTACGCAGCCATGATGTTGTAATTGATGCAGTATGTGGTCTGGCATTGTCATGTTGGAAAATGCAAGGTCTTCCCTGAAAGAGACGATGTCTGGATGGGAGCATATGTTGTTCTAGAACTTGGATATACCTTTCAGCATTGATGGTGCCGTTCCAGATGTGTAAGCTGCCCATGCCACACGCACTCATGCAACCCCATACCATCAGAGATGCAGGCTTCTGAACTGAGCGCTGATAACAACTTGGGTTGTCCTTGTCCTCTTTAGTCCGGATGACATGACGTCCCAGTTTTCCAAAAAGAACATCAAATTTTGATTTATCTGACCACAGAACAGTTTTCCACTTTGCCACAGTCCATTTTAAATGAGCCTTGGCCCAGAGAAAACGCCTGCGCTTCTGGATCATGTTTAGATATGGCTTCTTTTTTGACCTATAGAGTTTTTGCAGACAACGGCGAATGTCACGGTGGATTGTGTTCACCGACAGTCACCGAAGTATTCCTGAGCCCATGTTGTGATTTCCAGTACAGTAGCATTCCTGTATGTGATGCAGATTGTTCCAGATTCTCTGAATCTTTGGATGATATTATTCACTGTAGATGATGATAACTTCAAACTCTTTTCAACTTTTCTATGAGAAACTCCTTTCTGATATTGCTCCACTATTTTTGGCCGCAGCATTGGGGGAATTGGTGATCCTCTGCCCATCTTGACTTCTGAGAGACACTGCTACTCTGAGAGGCTCTTTTTATACCCAACCATGTTGCCAATTGACCTAATAAGTTGCAAATTGGTCCACCAGCTGTTTCTTATATGTACATTTAACTTTTCCGGCCTCTTATTGCTACCTGTCCCAACTATTTTGGAATGTGTAGCTCTCATGAAATCCAAAATGAGCCAATATTTGGCATGACATTTCAGAATGTCTCACTTTCAACATTTGATATGTTATCTATATTCTATTGTGAATAAAATATACAGGTGCTGGTCATATAATTAGAATATCATCAAAAGTTGATTTATTTCACTAATTCCATTCAAAAAGTGAAACTTGTATATTATATTCATTCATTACACACATACTGATATATTTCAAATGTTTATTTCTTTTAATTTTGATGATTATAACTGACAACTAAGGAAAATCCCAAATTCAGTATCTCAGAAAATTAGAATATTGTGAAAAGGTTCAATATTGAAGACACCTGGTACCACACTCTAATCAGCTAATGAACTCAAAACACCTGCAAAGGCCTTTAAATGGTCTCTCAGTCTAGTTATGTAGGCTACACAATCATGGGGAATCATTCAAGAACCACTATGTACAGACGTACGCAAGACATGGGTTTCAGCTGTCGCATTCCTTTTGTCAAGCCACTCTTGAACAACAGACAGCGTCAGAAGCGTCTCGCCTGGGCTAAAGACAAAAAGGACTGGACTGCTGCTGAGTGGTCCAAAGTTATGTTCTCTGATGAAAGTCAATTTTGCATTTCCTTTGGAAATCAGGGTCCCAGAGTCTGGAGGAAAAGAGGAGAGGCACACAATCCATGTTGCTTGAGGTCCAATGTAAAGTTTCCACAGTCAGTAATGGTTTGGGGTGCCATGTTATCTGCTGGTGTTGGTCCACTGTTTTCTGAGGTCCAAGGTCAACGCAGCCGTATACCAGGAAGTTTTAGAGCACTTCATGCATCCTGCTGCTGACCAACTTTATGGAGATGCAGATTTCATTTTCCAACAGGACTTGGCACCTGCACACAGTGCCAAAGCAACCAGTACCTGGTTTAAGGACCATGGTATCCCTGTTCTTAATTGGCCAGCAAACTCACTGACCTTAACCCCATAGAAAATCTATGGGGTATTGTGAAGAGGAAGATGCGATATGCCAGACCCAACAATGCAGAAGAGCTGAAGGCCACTATCAGAGCAACTTGGGCTCTCATAACACCTGAGCAGTGCCACAGACTGATGGACTCCATGCCACGTGGTATTGCTGCAGTAATTCAGGCAAAAGGAGCCCAAACGAAGTATTGAGTGCTGTACATGCTCATACTTTTCATGTTCATACTTTACAGTTGGCCAAGATTCCTAAAAATCCTTTCTTTGTATTGGTCTTAAGTAATATTCTAATTTTCTGAGATACTGAATTTGGGATTTTCCTTAGTTGTTATAATCATCTAAATGAAAATAAATAAACATTTGAAATATATTAGTCTGTGTGTAATGAATGAATATAATATACAAGTTTCACTTTTTGAATGGAATTAATGAAATAAATCAACTTTTTGATGATATTCTAATTATATGACCAGCACCTGTAAGTTTATGAGATTTGTAAATTATTGCATTCCTTTTTTATTCACAATTTGTACAGTGTCCCAACTTTTTTGGAATCGGGTTTGTACCTCTGTACAGTTGACAGCATTCATCTCATCTGAAACTATCTGTCACACTGAAGCTCTTCCACTAATGGCCCTCACTCTGAACTCAGGGTTCAGGTACTAGAGTTTTATAGAGCGCTGATGGCCGTTCAGATCTTATTCTCTCCTTTATGGCTCTCTGTATGAGGGAAGCTCATATTAACACTTAAATATTTATAATGCTTTGCTGGGAACAAAGACCATGTAAAGTACATAGCCGCAGGCTCACAGCAGTGCATTAGACTACTGAAATTTCACTATAACAGAAGACTGGAGAGTTATTGAGGAAATCACTTTCAAATTGTCCCCGATGTGAAGCTGAAATATCTTGTAGAAACCAAAAGGGATTTATTTTGCGATAATGACTGGATGAGTGCAAATGAACCTGCTTTTTACAAAGCCAAATCATGACCAGAAATTGATGCACCTCTTGATGGAAATAAATGTTATTTCCATCAAGAAGTGCATACATTTTTGGTCAAGATCTGGTACTGACAATGCAAGAGTCAAGCACTCTGTAAAGTCTACTCCAGCACACCCCAAAGACTTTAAATTAATTTAAGGTCTGGACTCAGAGGAGCCAGTGTGTGAAAATGATTCTTCATGCTCCCTCCCAACCATTGAATCTTGATAAATATTGACATTGTCATCCTGGAATCTGGCCATGATGTGTCTTCCTACATGGTTGTTTAAGAAATGAAAAGCTGCACACTCCATCAATTAGGGTTAGAAGAACTGCTGCCAAACATATAACATGCTAGAAACATAATAATCACTGCAATAATGATCCAATCATAGATACTTAAGCATTTGCTTGTTTAAATCAAAACAGTAGCAAACTTTTTTTTTTCTTTTTTTTTGGCCAGGCAGTGTATATCATGATACTGAGTGATTAACATATTCATGTGCCAAATAAATAAAAATCACTAAAAATGAAATAAAAATACAAATACAAATCACTCGACTGTCTACATGGTACATCTAGTTATGGTGCATGTCAGAAAACATTTTTGTAAGACACAAGATGTTTATAAAACAAAAATATCCTGACCTAGATCATAATTTCAATATTTTAATCAATATTTGTCTTCATACAGAAGGTTAATTGAAGTGTGTGGTAATTTTTATGTTTTTTTTTTTGTTTTGTTTTTTTTTTTTTTTTCAGAGGAGGAATTGCGGAAGCTACGAGAAGAAACCAATGTGGAGACCCTTAAGCAGGAGCTGGAGAGAGAACGCAGCAGAAGACTTGACCTGGAACAGAAGATGAGCGATGTTCTGAAAACCAGGTGAAAAAAACCAAAAAACAACTCAAATATAGACACCAACACAAATGTGCTTTACAGAGTTGACAACATTTTGGGCACAGGATCCACTGATGCACTATGCAAAATTGGGAATAGAAAACTGCTTATTTTTTGGAATTAGTTCCATAGGTTAATGGTTCTTGAACGTCCACATTTTCCCACACTTAATGAATTAAATTTGAATGTACAGTACATGTACAGTTAAACTGATTTATGAACAAATGATCTGATCTGATTATTTGTATTAGGGAAGCATAGTATATTAGTACTATATTAGTTATCATTTAATGTTAAAGATTTTTGTAATTTATCAGCAGTGATAAATACATTTATAGTATAATATTGACATAATATATACCAAATTTTCATAGCCTCCAGAATATTTGGTTGTATGATCATGCAATATATCAAAAGAAAGAACAGACCCTCTGCTTTTTAACAAAGTTTTATTCTAGCTTCATGCATTCTTTTTTTTATCAACACTTGAATGTGGGTAAATTTCATAAAAAAACACTGGTTGATCATATGAGGTGAAATTAAAAATGCACAGTAAAACAGACAAAATCAAGTAAACATTAAAAGTTATATTAAGTTGTTGTTTTAAAGAAAACGTCTCTGGTTATGACTATAACCCATGTTCCCTGAGAAGGGAACGAGATACTGCATCTAACAGCACTTTGGGGACGCTCCCTTAGTTTAGCGTGTCTGAAGCATGAATGAAATCTGTCACTGATCCTGATTGGTGCTGCGTCATGACGTAGTATGTGACGGCATACCTGGAAATTACAAAAGGACTCCGGCACATAGTACAGACAGCTTTGCGATGAAGCAGGCGCTCCCACGTGATGAGGTGTGGCGGCGAGACGCAGTGTCTCGTTCTCTTCTCAGGGAACAAGGGTTATAGTCATAACCCGAGACGTTCCCTTTCGAGGGAACTCGCACTGTATCTGACGACACTTTGGGGAACGAATACCCACTATGCCACACCGAAATCACGCCTGACCTAGTGTGAAGCTGGGTTCCAGGCAGGCGTCGCAGGGAGATTCAGACTAGGTGAATTCTGGCTTCCTCTGCCATCACGTGAGGCGGAGGATGGAATGCCTGAAGAATCACTGACCGCACCCCACTGGATGGCACCTTGGGCACATAGCCCGGCCTAGGGTATAAGATGGCTTTCACCCCACCAGGGGCAAGCTCCAGGCAGGTTGCCGTCACCGCCAAGGCCTGGAGGTCCCCCACTCTCCTCAGAGAAGTGATGGCGTGGAGAAAGGCCACCTTATGGGTCCGGTTCTTTGCCTCAGCCAACTCCAGTGGCTCGAAGGGGACCTCAACCAACCCTTCAAGTACCACAGCCAGGTCCCAGGCTGGGACTCTGGAGCGAGCCGCAGGCCTCATCCTCAGAGCCCCATGGAGAAACCGTACAACCAGGTGATGCCTCCCCAAAGGCATCCACTGGCGAGTGGAAAGCCCCAATCGCAGCCACATTAAGAGTGGACGGAGTTAGACCGGCGGAGAAACAGTCCTAGAGAAACTCCAGTACTGCCGCAACAGGGCAGTTAACTGGGTTCACCTCCCATTCTCTACACCAAGTGGAAAAGACATTCCACTTCAGGCTGTACAGTTTCCTCATAGAAAGAGCTCTGGAGCTGAGTATGGTCTAGACGATGCCCGCTGACAAGCCATCCTCTAGAGCGGGGCCGGATGCCTGAGACCTCTTGGGAGGTCTCTCAAGATGCAAACTCCACTTCCACTGGGCCAAACCTCTCGTACATGGCCTCCACCACCTCTGGGTGGAGTCGCCACTCCCCGGGCCTCAGCTCCTGCCTCGACAGGATGTCTGCTCCCTGGTTCTGGTCCCCTGGAATGTACATCGCTCCGAGAGACGACAGTTTCCCCTCGGACCACAGGAGGATCTGGTGTGCCAGTCTGCATAGCGGGCACGACTTCAGAGCTCCCTGATGATTCAGATAAGAAACTACAGACATATTGTCTGGTCGTATCAGGACATGGTGGCCGTGGAGGTCCGCGATAAAGCTCCTCAGAGCTTGTAGATTTTTATATGCCAGGAAGAATGCCGGGTCTCCCATAGACCTCACGCCAACTGGCCTTCCATGACTGCACCCAGCTGATGAGGGAGGCGTCTGTTGAAATAATCTTCCGGCAACTTGACGCTCCCAGCACTGGCCCCTGGGACAGAAACCAAGGTCTCTTCCATATGATGAGGGAACAGGCCCACCTGTGTGTTACACTGATTCTATGGAACGGATTTCCCCTCGGGGAAAACCCCTTGGTTCTCAGCCACCACTGTAGGGGCCTCATGTATAACAGGCCGAACAGAATTCTGCTGGGCGCTGCTGCCATGAGTCCCAGCAGTCTCTGGAACTGTTTCACAGTGAGGCTGCAGCCTAATTTCACTCCAGGGACTATCATCAGTATGGACTCTATATGTGCGGGGGATAATTGTGCCCTCATTAAAATCGCGTCCCATACAACTCCCAGGGACAGGGTTCTCTGGGAGGGCATCAATGCACTTTTCTTTGCATTGAGTCTCAAACACCGAATATGGGCCAGAACGACATCTCAATGCCGAACTGCCATATCTCGAGACTGGACCAATATGAGCCAGTCGTCAATATAATTCGGTACACGGATGTCCTGGAGTCTGAGAGGAGCCTGAGCTGCATCCATGCACTTGGTAAAGGTGCGAGGGGAAAGAGCTAGGCCAAAAGGAAGAACCCGATACTGATACGCTTCGCCCCCGAAAGCAAACCTCAGGAACTTCCTGTGGGCAGGAAGGATGGAGATGCGGAAATGTGCATCCTTCAGATCTATCGTGATGAACCAATCCTCGAACTGGATCTGCCTTACAATGGCTGGGATAGTGAGCATCTTGAACCTAAATCTCCCCAGAGAATGATTCAAGTACCTCAGATCTATTATGGGATGCAACCCCCCCCATCCTTTTTGGGAACAATTAAGTAACGGCTTAAAAGCCAGACTCCCTGTCTGGCAGAGGGATACGTTCTATGGCCTCCTTTACCAGCAGGGAGCGCACTTCCTGTTCCATAACCTGCCGCTGGGCTGGGGACACCA
Organism: Paracanthobrama guichenoti; assembly: GCA_018749465.1. Lineage (NCBI taxonomy): Eukaryota > Metazoa > Chordata > Actinopteri > Cypriniformes > Gobionidae > Paracanthobrama > Paracanthobrama guichenoti. The sequence goes on from CM031946.1 coordinate 18,934,166, forward strand.
CAGTCCAGACCACATCGTTGAATCTCGGTGGTGGAACACTGAACTGCAGTCTGTACCCCTTTCCCACAGTACACAGGGCCCAAACAGATATATTCGGGAAGCATGACCATGTGCCGAGATATTCTACTAGGGGAACCAGCCTCCCGAGGCTGGCCTCTGGTACCAACTGAGCCTCGTTCCCGACTCCCTGAAGCGGCTGTCCAGAAGGGATTAGTCACGTTCGCTGCCCAGCCACAGGTCTTTCTAGAGGCGGCTGGAGCAGCGTACGTTCACTGGAAATCGATGTGGCCCTAGCATTGTGGACAGCGGATTGCAGCATTGACTTTGCGAATTGTTGGAAACCGATTTGTCCCGCAGCACATGAGGCAGTGAGAACAACATCGATTTTCTGAGGGCTTCTGAGGAGCAACAGACAGCTCAAGCATTCTGGTTCTCCACCCCAGGGAAGAAGCCGCTTCCGCACAGGGCGGGAGAACATCGTAACTGCCAGGCTCAAATGCGAGCCCTATGATCTATGCTGCTGCGCTGCCTCAACAGGCGCGGGACCAGAACCACAGGGCTCGCAAGCCTGATCGGCTCGCTACAGGCAGCCCCCTCGAGAGCTAACCGAGCATTTCCTTACTTTATGAATGAATGGGGGGAAGAAGCAGCAGCGCGGGCTTCCAAGCGGGGAGGGAGAACATCTGAACTGTCAGATGAGAACTGAGAAAGTGCCTCAGCAGTCTCGAGACCCGTCCATCTGCGAGCCCAATGATCTACGCCGCCACGCTGCCTCAACAGACGCGGGACAGGACCACGGGACTGAGAGCCTGCCGGCTTCACAAAATACTTTGTTTTTTTGGACAAACAACACCAAATAGACAAACAAAATTTCATACACAGAGCATCTCGCTGAAGAGCAAAAGCTGTCTGTACTATGTGCCGGCGTCCTTTTGTAGTTTCCGGGTATGCCGTCACATACTACGTCATGATGCAGCACCAGTCAGGATCGGTGATAGATTTCATTCATGCTTCAGATGCGCTACGCTAAGGGAGTGTCCCCAAAGTGCTGTTAGACACAGTGCGAGTTCCCTCGAAAGGGAACTATAGCATTATGTTGTTTTATAGTTTCCTCCTATAGGCTATGGTAAACTGATGTGTGTTGGCAGTGTTTAGTGACCTGGTCTGGCTGTCACAGCAGGATTGAGCGCAGTGGGCCACCCACGCCATACACTGAGATATAAAAATAGCCACTACATTCCACCCCCCATGACCCTGAAGTGGGAAGTCAATGTCTATACGTAGAGTCATGCACAGCAATATGTCAGTACAGAGTGTTCTTTCCACTGATGTCATTTCAATATTTCATTGATTCAGATTTGATTGGCTACACGTTAGGCTTGCACAGGAGTGTGCTGAATTACTGTATATTGAAGAGAGTTTCTAATTTCTAATCTCATTTGTGTTATATTTGCTGATTGTTACTTTCATATTTCACATTGTTTGATTTGATTTAAAATTTTTACACTGTTGTTATGAATGTTGGCTTGTCGCTGACAGTGTAATTGTAGTATTATTTATATACTATTATAGTATTTATTCATATTTTTAATTTTATTTTTGTATTTTTAGCTTTAATTTTAGGTCAAGTTTCAGTAATTTTGATATGTGTTTTTATCATCATTTTTTTTTTTATATTTCTATTTAGCTTTTTGTTTTGTTTGATTTGCTTTTATTTCAGTTTTAGTATCTTTAGTAGCTTAGCTTACACGTATTTTACTGTATTTATTGTAAGTAATTGCAAAAATTACTCAAAAAAAGTATGGGGTCAGTGAAAATAATTTGTTTGCAGATGCCACTTGCTTTGACGTTTTGTTTTCTAATGCTATGACAATGTCACTTTTTTAGCCATGTTACTGGTGTGTTTTTGGGGCCGCTGTGAATATGTTTCACAGAAGTACATATTTATATAAAAATGGTTTGTATGGAAGTTTTGTATGAACTAAAAGGTAATGTAGTTTGTGTTTCCTGTTGCAGGTGTGAAGATTCTCCACCTCAGCTTCCACGGAAACAGCAGCCACCTGCAGCTAATGGCACAGGTAACACAACCGATAATCGCAAAAAATGTGCATCTGCAAAAACTATTAAAAACTCTATATTATTCATGCCAGGCCAGTTGTTGGCAATGTAATTCTGTAGAAACGTGTATGTATTTTCACAAATTCACGTTTTTGTAGTTTACACAGAGACGATAACAGTATTGTTTTCAAAAACTTGCACTTTGAACCCCATTTTTAAAAGTTTGTGTTTTCAGGCCCACAAAACGTTGTTGTCGTGTGTATGAACGGCCAAAACACATAAAAATGTTTAAGTTTTTAATTGAAAATGGTGTCGTGTGCTCACCGTATTTAGGTCAACTCTAAAGAAGACATTTTAAGGCAGAATCTTATGTATCTTTGCTGAAAGGCAATCCCAGAATACACTGCAAAAGCTTGGTGAAAAGAATTAATCCAACACAATGTTCTTTAATGCTGAAAAGTGTCGATAAAAATTATTACGTTTTATTGAAAATGTATCATTTGTATCTTTATCTTTTTGTAATTTGCTTCTTTGTTATTTGTAATTTGAAAAAATAAAAAAATAAAGTTGTTAAATCTAATAAATCTTGTTTACAAATTGAGTATCAGAATTTGATATGAAAAAATAAATAAACACGCTTTTTGTTTTTGTCAAGTATGAATATTGTACATCTGGTGTCATACATAATATAGTAAATGCAGTATCCTAATTATTTAAAAAGACATTTAAATAATAATAATTAATATTATAATAATCATTTAAAAGAAAATTGGAAATTGCCACAAAATCAGATCTCTATTTGATTAATTTGATTAATCTCTATTTGTTTTTGTCCGCCAGTCATTTGGGTTAAAGTGGCTCTAATCCTGTATAAAGCTTTTGGATTTTCCGCCTGGTTTTGGTTAGTAATTCTGTAAACTGCTCCAGGAAGCTTTCAGCTGTTATTTTAGGCACTTGTCTAAATTTGTAGACCAACTAGGCCAGACCGACCCCTTTTGTTTGAGGCAGGAAATGAGAATGTAGAGCACAAGCTCTCTGGCTCTCAATATGCAGTGGGCATTCTGATTAATAGAGCTTTGGTTATGGCCTCTGAATGAAGTATATCCCTAAACTCTCACTGTAGACAAACAGCAGAAGGAGACAGTGTGTTCGCGGCTGCAGAGTTGGCTGTATGATCGGTTCGGGGTTTACATTGAGGATTTTCGCTTCCAGCCTGAGGAGAACACAGTTGAGGCTGAGGAGCCACTAAGTGCTAAAAGGTCAGTGAAGAAAGATCATCTGTGGAACATTATGCAATTGACATTATTTTGTTGCACATGTCTCTTTAAATTATGTACAGGTTTGGAATAGAATTAAGTCATTCTTCATGTCATTCTTGTAAGACTAAAATACTCTGCTCTGTTATCCTTTCCCATAGTTCTTTCTCTGTCCAGTGAAGGTTTATTGTAAACAGCTGCCCCCCTGTGGTCAGGATGCTTTTAGTTTAGGCAAAGAGGAAATATTCAAAAGGAACATGGAGCTTTTACTTTCTGCAGAAATGTCAAAATAAAAGTTTTCTAACATATGTTCTATCAAATTAGGTACTTCTCAGATAGTTAGTGTTAGGTTTTACCATGGCAAATTTAAACTTGCCTAATTCGCCTAATTTTTGGTGGTCCGGCCCTCAAAATCTGGCCCAATTTTGATGAGCTGGCCTCCTTTTTTTGGAGTTATGTAAAATCATATTCTGGGTTTAATGCAGCTTTAAAAAATCTATTATCGACTTATCATGTTGTAATTATTATTAAAGCGCAACTCGTTTTGTGCTAATAATTTGGTGCAGTTGAATACAAGACAGTCCAGTCTGCTTGTAAAGGTTTTTGAGGGGTTTTTTATGTTTGGAGGTTGTTGGTTTAAGACTTTTATTTTTGAGAACCAAGAAACTTATGAAGAGTTTTCAAAATAAAAGTCAAATATACAAAACCTTTCTCAAACCCCTTACAAACATGTTGTGCACAGCCTTGTTTTTACTTTTGGTCCCACTTTATATTAGGTGGCCTTAATGTACTTACTGTGTTCATACTGTATTGCACACACTTTTGCTGATATTGAGGTGGGATACAGGTAAAGTTAGGGACAGGTGTGGTGGTATGGGTAAGTTTAAGGGTAGGGTTAGGGACAGGTGTGGTGGTATGGGTAAGTTTAAGGGTAGGGTTAGGGACAGGTGTGGTGGTATGGGTAAGTTTAAGGGTAGGGTTAGGGACAGGTGTGGTGGTATGGGTAAGTTTAAGGGTAGGGTTAGGGACAGGTGTGGTGGTATGGGTAAGTTTAAAAGGTAGGGTTAGGGACAGGTGGTGGTGTGGGTAAGTTTAAGGGTAGGGTTAGGGACAGGTGTGGTGGTATGGGTAAGTTTAAAGGTAGGGTTATGGACAGGTGTGGTGGGATGGGTAAGTTTAAGGGTAGGGTTAGGGACAGGTGTGGTGGTATGGGTAAGTTTAAGGGTAGGGTTAGGGACAGGTGTGGTGGTATGGGTAAGTTTAAGGGTAGGGTTAGGGACAGGTGTGGTGTATGGGTAAGTTTAGGGTAGGGTTAGGGACAGGTGTGGTGGTGTGGGTAAGTTTAAGGGTAGGGTTAGGGACAGGTGTGGTGGTGTGGGTAAGTTTAAGGGTAGGGTTAGAGACAGGTGTGGTGGTGTGGGTAAGTTTAAGGGTAGGGTTAGGGACAGGTGTGGTGGTGTGGGTAAGTTTAAGGGTAGAGTTAGGGACAGGTGTGGTGGTATGGGTAAGTTTAGGGTAGGGTTAGGGACAGGTGTGGTGGTGTGGGTAAGTTTAAGGGTAGGGTTAGGTGTAAGGGAAGTGTCAGTGTAATTATAAATGTAACTGCAATATGTAACTGGTCATTTTTAAAATGTAAGTACAATGTAGAAACATGTATGTACACAATAAGTGCATTGTATCAAATTATTAATTCATATGTTAGTACATAGTAGTTAAGGCCACCTAATATAAAATGGGTCCCTACTTTTTGTCTACTGAAATGTATAATTTATATACAATGAACTATACTAGTGAAGCAGGACTCGACTTGAGCAGGACTTAATAATAATAATAATAATAATAAAAAGAATCCAGTATGTTCAGAAAGTTTTAGAGCTTCACTTGGGTTTATGTCATTACAGACAGTTATTTCGAAACCTATTGAGAATCTTTGTGGTTTGTGGTAGAATTCACACTCAAGCAGGAGTTCTGGATCTGATGTCCAGTCAATGCATGCAACTGCCTCAATTATACATGAGGCTATTGAGTCCATGTCTCTTAAATGTCCCCTCAGGGATCAATGGAGTACATCTATCTGTCTCTGAAGAGAGATATTGAGTGTGTGCTGGCCACTGCTGTCTGCTTTCATTGATTTACACGGTTTAAGTGTCACTTTGCTATAAAAAATACAAGCCAGGATGTGGTTGGTGGAAGAAATTAGTGATGTTTGCTGAAGGAAAGGTAAATTGTCCCCACTGTTGTGTTTTTGCCATGTGCAGGAACGATATCTCAAACTGTGCCTAAAATGAAACTGCTTTTGCTTTAAATTTTTTGTCTTTTTTTCCAGATTAACAGAAAATATGCGACGACTTAGTAAGTCATTTTTGCTGTTGTATTAAAGTGTTTTTGATGACGTTGAAGCACTAATTTATGGTTTCACAAAAAGCTCTTTTGCTTAGATTTTCTCAGCTTTACTTGTTTATCTTTTTATTTTTACTTTTTTTCAAGAACGGGGTGCCAGACCGGTAACAAATTTCTTACGGAATCTTTCCGCCTTATCCAACTGGCACTCTGTATATACGTCAGCAATTGCCTTCATTGTGAGTGGCCTTCATCAGTTTTCTATGTTTACAGTTATACATACATTTGTACATATTAAACATCCTGCATTTCTTATTTTACACATATAAGTTACTTATATAATTTAGTATTTACCACAAAAAAAAATCTTCTTTGGTAACACTTTATTTTACAGTGCCATTGTTACATATGTGATGCTGGAGCACAAAACCAGTCATAAGTCACACGGATATATTTGTGGCAATTAGCCACATTGTATGGGTCAAAATTATCCTAAAATTATCCAAAATTATCCAAAATCATAGTATATTAAGGATATTAAGTAAAGATCATGTTCCATGAAGATATTTTGTAAATTTCCTACCATAAATATATCAAAAAATGTATTATTATTAGTAATATGCGTTGCTTAGGACTTAATTTGGACAACCTTAAAGGCGATTTTCTCAATATTTAGATGTTTTTTTGCACCCTCAGATTCCAGATTTTCAAATAGTATCTCAGCCAAATATTGCCCTATCCTAACAAACCGTACATCAATGGAAATCTTATTTATTCAACTTTCAGATTGATGTATAAATCTCAATGTAAAAAAATGTACCCTTATGACTGGGTCTATACCGTTACTATAGTAATAACTATAAATGATGCATAATTACATGCAGCTAACCTAAAACCAAACCAAACCCTAATCCTAACCCTATGGTAAGAACATGTAGTTAATTAATTATACAGTACTCAGTACTTAAATGTAGAATTGCAGTGTAGCAAAGACATCTTAAAGTTGAACCCTTTATTTTAAGGTGTCCTTGTTACAGTGTAATTATACATTTAAGTACTGAGTAATATTAATTAACATCATGTACGTTATGATGTAACCTATGAGGTTATGGTTAAGATTAGTATTTAGGGTTGCACTTTATTTTACACTATGTGTACTTACAGTGTACTTACCTTAGAAAGTACTGGGTAACTACATGGGTTTAAGGTTAGATGTAGGGTTAAGTTCAGGGTTAGTACCTAGTTATTACCCAGTTATTGCAATTACTTTAATAAGTAGTATAGTACATAGTATGACTGTTTTAGGGTGAGTTGCATGTAATTATGCATAATTTACTGTTGTTACTACAGTAAGTACATGTAATACGGACACTAAAATAGTCAAGTCATCTTTATTTACATCCAATTGTTTCAAAGCAGCTTCACAGTGTTAACAGGAAAATAATGCAACAGAATTTGATTCGGCTGTACAGCCGTTCTGGTGAAACGGTGATGTTATCCAGCTAATTTCAAGTATCATATAGTGTCAATGCGGGCAGATCGGTAATATAGATGAAATTTAGGTGTCCCCAACTGAGCAAGCCAAAAGCCAGAGGCAACGGTGGCAAGGAACCAAAACTCCTTCAGGGTCAGAATGGAGAAAAAAACCTTGGGAGAAACCAGGCTCAGTCGGGGTGCCAGTTCTCCTCTGGCCGACGAACAAACAGTGTATGGTTATAATTCTGGCAACATTGTAGGTCTTAATTCATATTAGGCAAATAGATATTCGTAAGATTATTCGAAAGATTGGAGTCGTCATGCCGATGACGGGTTTAATGCGGATGTCGTGTCGATGCGCCATTTACGGGGGGAGTTTATTTGACACTCTCTCTGCAGACATTTCAGGGATGTAAAATAAAGTGTAACCAAATCTTTATTTGTTCATTAAATTGTTCATCAGTGAGACAGCAATGTAATGTAATGTGTGTTGTGTTTTTGTCTTCTGTCACAGATTTATATGAATGCAGCATGGCACGGCTGGGCTATTCCATTGTTTCTATTCTTAGCCATTCTGAGGTTGTCGTTGAACTACCTCATAGCCAGGTAAGACAACGTTTGCTTTTTCACTAGTATGTCTTTAAAACTGTGTCAAATCTTTTAGGAGTTACATTTAAAATGTTACCTAGAATTAACTTAAATTTCGATATGTGATGGTTGTATATTGGCTGAAATTGCCAATTGTAAGAATTGATATACTACCAAAAGATCAGTAGTCAACTTTGGTCTCAGCATATTTGTCCACTCAGGTATTCATTATCACTGTACATGTACTCCACATGCAGTGACTGTAAATTAAGACAAAATAAACATGTATACACGTGTACATGAAACAAACAAATCGATTTAATATTGTTCTTTTTTTTTCTGTAGAGGATGGAGAATTCAGTGGAGTATTGTGCCTGAAGTTTCTGAACCTGTGGTAGGAATGTTTTTCCAGGGTAATATTTGCATGTCAGTGACTTTTGTTTTTATGTTGTGCATATTTCAATTTTCTTCCTTGTGGTCTTTCTTTCTAGGAACCTCCAAAGGAAGACCTGACTGTGTCTGAAAAGTTTCAGTTAGTTCTCGATGTTGCACAAAAAGCACAGGTATCAACAAGCTGTCCATAGCATTTACATTATAGGTCAAAAGTTTGGACACACTTTATGGTTTCTCCTGATCTTGAATTCTTTTTGATCTGAATTCCTTTGATATGGTTTATTTTATAGCTATTTTATAGAGGACTTTACTTTTATTTTATAATGTGAAATTTTGATTTGAAATTCTATGGATTGTTCTTTTTGACCCACATGTATTTTTCTGCAGAATCTTTTTGGTAAGATGGCAGATGTTTTGGAGAAAATCAAAAAGTAAGTAGCTTTAACGTTAAGTATTGTAGGATTACGGGCTCCTTAAAGGGACATTTGGGTGTAAACATAATACCGTATATACCCGAATATAAGACTAGGTTTGTGTTCTAAAAATAGGCTGAAAAATGGGGGGTCGTCTTATATTCGCGATATAGACAAAATCACGGGGGAAAGGGAGAAAGCAGGGGGAAACAGTAGAGGGCGCCAACACGATAGGCTACGCAATTAGTGACAGTGTTACTGTTTAAATAAACAGTAAAGTGCCACCATGGAGAAGTCAAGAGATCATCTTGAGAAAAGAGCTTCAAAAGTTGGTCAAATAAACCAACACGTTCGAAACAGTTATGACACCGACTTTAAACTTATGGTCGTAAATGAGGCAGAATCATCTAATAATTTCAAAGCTGACAAAGCTGTGATTTTTAGTCACAGAATGCAATGTTCGGAGGTGGCGAGCACCTTTTTTTCCCAAAAATAAGTCAAATGGGGGGGTTGTCTTATATTCAGTGTCGTCGTATATTCGGGTATATATGGTACATCAATGCTTTTGCGTTTGCTTGCATTTTCCCTAGAAACTTTATAAACAAATGCAAAATTTTGCCAGGAAACATAAAACTGGTGATGGAAATAATATGAGAAAATTTAGAAAAAATGAGACAACACACATTTCAGAAGATAATGCAAAAGTTTTGAGAGAAGTTTCTTGGGGCAAAATTTGATGTTGGAAATAATATGAGATGGGAAGAAAAATTTCAATGATTTTGTGAGAAAATACTTGTACGAGACAACACAAACGTTTCTAAAGATAAGTTTCTTGGTGATGGAAAAAATGGAGATTTTATATTTCAGTGCTTTTTCGTTTGCTTTACGAAACATTTGTGTTCGCCTGAGAAACGTAAAGCCCAAAGTATATTCCGTTTTTTATGCCTATGCAAACTCCTGCATTGACAAGCGCTTGTGTGATGAGGGGGTTATGAGGTAGCCGCAACTGTCCTAACTTCTGGAGAAAAATAGCGCAGACACTGGACAAAGATGAAACTTTCTAGAGCACATTTGTCAACTGCCATCGTTTTCAAATTGAGTATACTTTGAAAGGCTACAGACGGGTTTCTGTGCAACATCATCACAGAGATGTGTGCGCAACTAGGGGGCAGAAAACAGAAACAGAGATTTTTTTAGACGGTAGCATGGATGCCAAGCAAACTTAGCCCCGCCCACAACATTTGAGGTCGGGAAGTTCGGTCTGGACTTGATCCGTTGTGGAGCAACTATACTCGAACCAGAGCTGTTCGGAACAATCAAATTGTCAGGGCGGACTTTATACGATGATGGACAGATGATCAACAGTAACGTAATCAGCCACGTCACCAAAGAGTGATTGGGAATCCTAAACGGAGAACTTGTTCGTATATGCATTCACCTTTACTATTTCTCTCAAAATAGATGATCGTGTTGGAAAGTACTCTGTGTATCCTTAAATTCTTTTCACAACACTGGCAAAGACTGTTTACACTCATCTTCTTCTTCTACTTCTTCCAGCGTGCGTGCAGTTTTGAGTTCTGTTGACAACTATGCGTCACTCAACATACGTCACTTACTCCGTTGCTCTGATTGGTTGTAAGTCTGTCCGATTGAGTGCAGAGGTTTTCTTTCCTGGTTCGGTTGAAACGCCTCATAATCACAGCCCAATGGAGCAGTATCAGACTCATATTCTGACTAGAATCTGAGTATGACGACGTCACAGAGCTGTTGAGCTGTAAACTGCACTAACCGCCGAAGAGTTGGATTTAAAATGTTCAATATTCCGAGGGGATCACACGCCTTTGCTAAAAACATTATGGATCCATTAATAGGGTGGATTGGGGTCCCGGTGGTCCTATAATGTATATATTAAATGTATAGAAAAATATATATGTAAGCAATATCACATGAGAGGGAGTGGTTTCACAATAACACTTTTATTTTAATTATTAAAATGATTGAGACAGATATTTCAGAGTTTCTCATTGAAAATGAAGTGTCTGCACAGAGATACATTAAGGGCACAATTAGGCCCTTATGTTATAATGCTTTTGTGTTATGTACGTCTTCAGAAGCTTCGGTGCACTGTGATAGTTTGTGCGTAATTGTTCACCAAGTATCAGCGTGTTGCGCATCACTTGCGGTTGAACAGCCTGCAGCCAGTGTTTCGCTCTTATCTACCTGGTATAATTTGGGGTGTTTGTGCAGGATGGAATCGGGGCAACTCTGTGAGAAGTGTATATCGGGCCATATGATTGCTGGCCACTTGAACATGTATGTGATCCATTCGTGGTCTGAAATAGTGTAGGGATCTGGTAATGTCTCACCATTACGAGAGTTAATTTCTTAGTATAATTGGCGGAGTCTGTGCTACCTAGGCTTCCAAAGTAACTGATGCTAGCCATTTCCTCACTGTCACACACCTAGCTAGCTGTCACACGTCTCATGTCTTGTACAGTATGTTACTCGTCATAACACCCGTTAATGGTTTCACCCGCTGAATGCGCACGCATCCAGTATTGTTTGTATACAAGAAACCGGTTTATACGTTCAACTGTTCGCATACGCTAGCATATGCGTAAAAAAATCTGTATAATTTGGGCCAGCACACAAAACTAGTGATGGAAATAATATTTCAAGGCTTATGCGATAGAACGTGGGGTAGTTTCTCAGGGGAGTGCAAAGGTTATATAGGTGAATGCAAAAGCACTGAAATATAAGCGCTCTGTACAGGGAAAGTAAAATGAGCTTGTGACCTGAAGGAAACTACTGAAACTAAGGAAACAACATTTTTGACCTTGGGCCTGTGGAAAGGCGCTATACAAATAAAACTTCTAATGATTGTTTCTCCATGTTTGCATGTGTTTGTGTGCGTATGTGTACATCAGTTTGTTTATGTGGGTTCAGCCTGAGATCACTCAGAAGTTGTACGTCGCTCTGTGGGTGGCCTTCATCTCCTCCTGCGTCCTGCCCTACAAGCTGATGGGCTTTATGATCGGTGAGAATTATTACTCATAATCCCACACATGTACATAAACACCCCATGCACACTAATAACATTCCAACACAAACAAACACTGCCATTCTAAATGGCTTATTGTTGCTTTCATATGAAACATAGACATGTCTCTAGTGTTACAGCACTGAATGGGCATATTTAAGACAAATCCTTTCTAGGAGAGTTCACTGAATTGGGCACTGCATGGGTTGCGACCACAGATTGGATGGATTATTTTTGTGTAGTCATTTTAGCACCCTATTCACTGAAGGAATTATACAGATCAGATAAAACATGCTAGCATCTGATCGTGATTAACAACAGACATTTAGCGACAAGGTAAACTACCGTTCAAGAATTTGGGATCAGTAAAATGTAGGGGAGAGCGGGGCACAACCTAAAGCTTCAGTTTGTGTAAATCCACTTGGGGTTCAGAGTATTTATTTTTTCCCACATTAATTTCCCACAAGTCTACTACAATTATGTGGTTTTGTTTCATTAATACAGTGTATACTTTTTCTTGATTTCCCCCAAAAGAATGGAAGTGAAATGTGACAACATGCCCCATAGGTGGGGTACACTGTAACATGTGAGGGGGCACGAGGTAGCATGACCAAATGACAGCTTAAAATGTTACCTGATATAATCGAAAAAATATCCAAAACAAACTAAAATATTTTGTCAGTAAAATACAATCATTAACTTTTTTAAATAAAATAATGGCATTTTTAAATTATCACAAATATACACATTTTTGAGTTTGACAACAAACACATCGCTAAATACAGCTATACAGCATAGTTCAAAACATAATAATAATGCTGAACATTGACTCTCAGTCTTTATTCACCCTTTTCTCATGGTTTCTCAAAAGAATTAATACAAGTATAGAATATAATAGCGTAGTTCTAATAGGGGCTCATTGTAACGCAGTGTTACAACGCACCCATAAACTGGGATTTAAACCGCGGCTCGTGTCTTCTGCTGTTAGATCAGCATTAAAGAACCATCTCAACTGATAAATAACAGATATAAGATTACAATAATATCAGATTTGTCTTATTTTAAATAAACACAAAAAGCAGAGATGAAAAATGAACTTCAGTAAGAAATTTACTTTTGCTATGGTTAAATAAATGTTCAGTGATATCATCCAAAGATTTTTTTAATTTTGGCGCAATTTTTCTCTAAATAATGTTGATATGGCAACTAGTAAATACACAAAGTTTCAGTCATCCTGGCATGTGTGGAAAGTGTTAAACCATGCGTGTTACAGCTAACCCCGCTCTCCCCTATGTTTTTGTAAGAAGTGAATACTTTTATTCGGCCAAGATGCTTTTTAATTAAAAGTGACAGTAAATACTTTGCGTTGTTACAAAAAATAATAATAATTAGCACACTTTTTTTCAACATTGATAAATGTTTTTGAGCCCCAAATCAGCATATTATAATTATTTCTGAAGGATCATGTGACACTGAAGACTGAAATAATGGCTGCTGAAAATGCAGCTTTTCCATCACAGGAGTAAATTATAAACTATATTAAAATTGTAATATTTTTCCACAATATTACTGTTTTTACTGTATTTTTGACCAAATAAATGGAGCTTCATAAGAAACTCATAAGAAATACCTTTCAAAGACATGAAGTAATCTTACCAACCCAAAACTTTTGAATGGTATAGTACATTATTACATATATTTATTTATATATATATATATATATATATATATATATATATATATATATATATATATATATATATATATATATATATATATATATATATATATATATATATATATCAAATCAAGTCACCTTTATTTATATAGCACTTTTAACAAGTCCAATTGTTTCAAAGCAGCTTCACATTGTTAACAGGAAAATAATGCAACAGAATCTGTACAGCCGTTCTGGTGAAACGGTGATTGTTATCCAGCTAATTTCAAGTATCATATAGTGTCAATGCGGGCAGATCGGTAATATAGATGAAATTTAGGTGTCCCCAACTGAGCAAGCCAAAAGCCAAAGGCAACGGTGCCAAGGAACCAAAACTCCTTCAGGGTCAGAATGGAGAAAAAAACCTTGGGAGAAACCAGGCTCAGTCGGGGTGCCAGTTCTCCTCTGGCCGACGAACAAACAGTGTATGGTTATAATTCTGGCAACATAGCAGGTCTTAATTCATATTAGGCAAATAGATATTTGTTAGATTATTCGAAAGATTGAAGTCATCACGCCGAAGACAGGTTTAATGAGGAATGTATAATATATATAAAATTACTGTTACTTTTTGTCTTATATATTTAGTAAATACGAGCATTTTGTGAAATTAAATGTGCTTTCACCTTGTTCCATAAAATTAAAGTTAATTTTATTAAATATAATGAAACAAATCTTGTAAAATAAAAGATTTTAAAGTGATATAAAAACAAATTGTGCTGAAATGCAGTTGTTTTTATCATTCTCATGGTTTGTGTGTATGTGTGTCTTCCCTGGTAGGGCTTTACGCAGGCATCAAGTTCTTTATTATAGACTTCCTTTTTAAGAGCTGCCCGAAACTCCGAGACAAATACGACACTCCGTACATCATGTGGAACAACCTTCCCACCGACCCTCAGCTGAAGGAACGCAGCAATGCCACTGTGTCTCGACGGGTGAGAGAGAAAATTACAATGTCATACTCTAATGTTTTCACACTTAAAATGTCATACCTATTTGAAACCTTTTTTTCAGAGTGTCAGGCACTGTAAATATGTGCGTATGAGAGTGATGGGTGTTGCCTCGTAAGGGAATCATCAGTTTAGGTCGCTGACATGACGATCAAATATAATCTGTTGTCTTTCTCTCTCAGCTGTCTGGGTGTGAGAAGGTAGGGACTGTGGTGTGCTTCTGCCAGCACCTGTGTGTGTGTGATCAAACCAGCTGACCTTATTTTCTTTACCTGTGTGTGTTTGGATCTAGATGCACCTTGTGATATGAATTTTGTCTGTTCCCAAATGGATCAAAATGGCCGCTTAGTCTCAGCATCCCACTTAACTTAATCTCACAGAGAAATGTCCAGGTCATATTTCACCAAAAAAAGAAAAGAATAAAAAAAAATTATACTGTGCAAAAGTCTTAGGCACGTTAGTATTTTCACAAAATTCAGCGTAAATCCAGAAGAACTGAAGCAACGTTTCTTCATCACAGACGGACTTGATGATGTTATTATTATTTTCTTTATTTATTTTTATTTTATTTTATTTTATTAAATTAGATTTTATTAGTATTCAATTACTAGATTTTATCAATAAATAGTTGTTTAAGCACATTCTTCACATTCTCTCAAGTTAAATTCCAAAATACCTTTTTAACTCAGTTCAAAATATCTTACATTGGGTGTCTTTGCCGACCTCTTGTGGAAAAATAATAATATAACATGATATTTCATGACTCTTGCCACTCCTTATTCCTCTATATTGAGAAAATGAGCTGTTCCACTGTTAGTTTTTCTTCAGAATGAATTCAGATACACTTGTAGACATTATAAAATCATTTCTTAGTAAAGTTTTAGCATTTTTAGTTTGAATTTTGGGAATTTTTTTGTTTTCTATGTGTACTAAATCATGCCTCGCATTCCATTCATTCCTATAGGGGTCAAAATGACCCATAAGGGAAGGATTTGTTACTTCAAATATTTGTTACTTGAAATTTGAAGGTTAAATTTCAACCACAAAAATATTTATTTTTTAAATATGAGTTTCGGTGACCCGAGGGAAGGATGAGGGTTAAAACTATTTTTTTGTGTGTGAAAATGACTTTTGCACAATAATATATATATATATATATATATATATATATATATATATATATATATATATATATATATATATATATATATATATATATATATATATATATATATATATATATATATATATATATATATATATATCTCCGTTCTCTCACAGTTTTGCATGTGAGCGAACAACATATAATTGACATATACTTATTTTTTCACATCACCATTTTGGGGCTCATTACCTAATGCTTAAAAACTGATTTTCTAACTATAATTAAAAAGTAATTCTCATTACTTTTAATCCCATTCTAATCACTATAATGCAAAAAAATCCTATTCTCATTACTATAATAAAAGTACTCTCATTAGTGTTATGCAAAAAAATACATAATCTTTTTCATTACAGTAATAAGAATGAGTTGTTGTTTTTTTGCATTATGGTAATGAGAATGTGTGTTAGTGTACTTTATTGTTATGAAAGTTATGTCACACTGCAGTTCTTCATGGCCTTAAAAATAGTCTTTATTTTCTTCATCCAAAATATAATTATGTGGTGTAATATCAGATGGACATTTCTTGCTTTCTGCAGTATTGGCTCTTTATTTAAAAATCTATTAATTAATTAAAATATAATTAATTGACTGATCTACTGAAAGTATTTGATATTAATGATTTTGCTTAATCTAATCTAATGTCGCGATTGCCTTTTAATGTAATGTATACAGCTAATGTGCCATTTTGAATCCATTTTCACAGACTATGTGATGGGTTTGCTCTGTGTGTGTGTAGGTAGAAAAGGATTGCTCAGTAGTTCCCACCAGTGTTATTTTAGCATCTTTGAGATACTATTATATATATTTTTATTATTATACTATTATACTATTATTTTAGTTAAAGTAATCTTTAGTAATTGTTTTTGGCATTTTTATTAGTTTTTTTATATGTCTATATATTGTTTGTTTCAGTTTTAGTTATTTTAGTAGATCAATTTAAACCTTGGCAACTAGCTTTTATTACTTTTTAATATGTTAATATGTTATAACTTATTATCTTATTTCAGTTAACATTTTTTATATATATATATATATATATATATATATATATATATATATATATATATATATATATATATATATATATATATATATATATATATATATATATATATATATATTTTTTTTTTTTTTCACTTTTTAGTTTTAGTTAACTATACTAACACTGGTTTCCACAATAGTGCAGCTGTAGTTTGGATTCTTTGAAGTAGATCATTAGATCATTAGAGGTAGAAATAGTAAAAATTTTGCCTTTAGGACAATGAAATTATGTATTTTGACTGTGTTGTCATGGGAATCTCTACAGGAACATACAACATGCCGTTGAGACATGCCTCAATGGCAGTTGCTAACCTTTAACCTTCTCTCAAAACATCATTACACTGACTTACCCACAGGAACGCATTTCATGTTGACTTTCGCTGCGTTCACGACATGTCGTAATTACGAGATGACAACACGTGACTTTCTACTCGGAGCTGTCCACGTCCTCGGACTCGGAATTATGTGTTTCTGTGGCAGCACTACCAATCTGCAGCGGTCAGGTGGTACAAGTCGGAGCTCTCTGAAAATTCCCAGCACTTTTTACAAGCCGTAATCTCATAATTGTAGTAATTACGACATGCCGTAAACGCACTTTTATTTATTGATGATGCAAAGAAATTGGTTTTGAGCTTAAAGTCAACAGGAAATCAAAATGAAACCGGTTTGCTTCCCTAATACATATTAAAAGTAAGGCATAATCCATGGCCAGTAGTGTATTAAATGTTTTTATTGCATGACGTGAAAGAAAAGAACCACCCGAAGTGAAGTGAAGCATTCAAATAATTTAATGCACAGCTAGCCATGGATTATCATGCTTATACCATGGTCATTTTCCAGCATTGACAAAGGCTGTCATGGATTTTTGCAGCATTAAATTTGACTGGAAGGCTTAAAATTGTGTTTTTTTTTCATCAGCTGTGGCTTGTTAGATCTAGCATTCTGTCCGATTTAAATCTAACAGAGATATAGTAGAGCAGTAAGGTTACATTTATTTGATTGAATAATATTTGTTTGATTGAAGCTGTAAGTTGAATTACTTCTAAAACAGCGACGTTACAACCTCCTTACTGAGTAATATAATGTAGCGATGCAGTAGCAAAGTTAATTTATTAATAAAAGTTGCAGGATAGCGTTGACAACAAGTCTCTGTGCTCCTGTTTCTGTGTGTGCAGCACGATCTATGATTTCTGTGTGTGAGTTAGTGACGTACATGTGTGCACGCCTGTTTCAATAAAAGCAGCGCATTGATATAGAATAGCGATTAAACTGGCTTGGCACTACCTGTGCAATAAACAGATTTACTGCACACCTTCCAGCCAATCAGAATTGAGTATTCAGAGAGACCATGGTATAATTACTATTGTGAGTGATTGATTAGTGCATGTTTTTCCAGAAGAGAAAAAAAAAAAAAAATCACATCCTCAGACACCTATCCTTATAAACAAAGATATGTTTTATTTATTTAATGGCTAAAAGAATCAGTTCATGCAAACTGTTTCTTTGAGTTGTTATAAAATCCCTCCCTTTTATGTTAAGATTCCACCAGTGGTCTCACGGAGCAGTTTAGCCACCATCCCGGCCGGAGTGACCCGAGAGGAAGAGACTGGCCGTTCACACAGCACAAAGAAAGGCGCATTCCATGAGATCTTCAACCTACCTGAGAATGAGAGACCTCTGCCCGGTGAGACCTCTCGTAGACTTGGTTCTTGTTTTATGAGACTTCGCATCCCGAAAAAAAAAAGTACTTGAAACCTAAAAATAAAAAACAAAACAGGCTTGAGTTGGACACGTCAAACGCCATACTCGCTTTTCTTTCCACTTACCAAGAGATTTAGTAGTGTCTTTTTATTTTCAGTGTGTGAGAATGGATGGAGATGCTGTTTGATAAACAGAGACAGGAAGATGCCCACTGACTACATTCGCAACGGGATGCTCTTCGTCACTGAGAAGTAAGAAACATTTGCTCACTGAAGATCTCTTTCATGTCGTTATGAATAAGTTCATGCCAATATTTAACATCATAACAGATTGAGAGGCTCCATAGAATCAACATTTACATTGATGTACATTAATGCAGTAACATTATAATTACAACTGGCTGTCCATTCATCAGCTACCTGTGTTTTGAGAGCTCCAGCTCAAGATCTGGGTCTTCAAAGAAGAACAAAGTCATAAAACTGGTGGACATCACAGATATCCAAAAGGTATGTGCAGTGTTATTTTTAACTGAAATGGAATTGAAATAAAGTAAAATATAAATATTACATGATAATGGAATACATGATTTTATGTTTATGTTGTGTTTTTAATATGCTTTAAGACAAACCATGTGCAAATTCATAAGTCAACACCATTGCTGGGTATTTTGCAGTGCATTGAACCAAAGGGAGTCTCAAAAACGTGGTTAGAAATCGACGGTGCTTCTGACGTCACAAACTACCTTGTTGCCAATCGTGTCAACGCACAGGCGGGTTTTAGCATATCATTAACTATTCTCTGAAGCAAGGGAGTCTCAAGAGAAGCCTGGTTATCCCCGGTATTTTTTTCTGTTGATATGATAAATCGGGTACATTTAGCAATATAGCAGGTGAAATATGCATATGATGTATATTATGATGTTATGATGAACTATATGCCTTTCTCCATTGACGTTTTAAATTGTTCAAAGCGTTTCTAAGGATGCTGATTTTAGAAGGCAGACTGAGATGGTGAACGGGAACATGGTTTGTGTAACATCAGCAACACATTATTAGCTGTTTGATAACAAAGCAAAAGCTAATCATATTAATAACCGGTATGTGTCCGACGTTGTAAAGAGCAATACCATTGTGCAGCGTTTACTACAGTAAAATTGAGTGGATCTCTGAGCTGGTGAGAATGAGAAAAAAAAAATGTAGGGTGGGACTGGATTTCATCTTTCGAGAATTGATTGGATCTTAGGAAGTTGCTAACTAAATGGTGGCAGATCTAAATGGTAGTTTGCAGTCAGTTGTGGAGAATATTTTTGGAGAGTTTTTTCGAGGCATGGGGAGGTTAACGTTTTTGATGAAATATTACGAGGGCATATGAATTTTTGTCTCAGAGTTAAAAAATAAATAAATAAATAAATGATTGTTGTTGTTCACTACTGTAATGTCAGTCAGACAATTGTTTTCTTGAGTAATTTCATAGTCCGTAGAAAAAAACAAGCTGCAAAGTGGACCAACGTGAGCTATACTCTATTCATAATGCATTTTTTCTCCATAGTAGGACATTTTAAGGAACTCACTCTTCTTATTTAGTATTGTTTTCTTGTTTCCAACCCAAATATCTAAAAATTCTTAAATCAAGATGAATTTACTAGATAAGTAAAATGACATAAGCTATTTTTTTTTTTTCTTGTTTTCTGGGAAAAAATTTTTCTTGTTTCTGATTGGGACAGAAACAAGAAACAAGATTTCGATCAGAAACAAGATTATTTTTCTTACCCCATTGGCAGATAATAATTTTGCTTGTTTTAAGCAAAAACGCACTTCATTTTGATTTTATTTTCAAGAAAACAAGAAAATATATCTTATGTCATTTTACTTATCTAGTAAATTCATCTTGATTTAAGAATTTTTAGATATTTAGACTAGAAACAAGACAAAAATACAGAGTAAGAAGAGCATTTTTGCAGTGATGTTACCATATCATATTTAATATTTATTGCAAAAAAGCTTACTGTTACAATAACGCTTGCTTTTCTTTTTTTACACAGTACAAAGTTTTATCAGTTCTGCCTGGGTCTGGAATGGGTATCTCTATTGCCACTCCATCAACACAGAAGGTAGTCAAGTAAAATTTATTTGTATAGCGTGTCACATATTTTCAGAGCAGAAAATTATTATGGTAATGTTTACACTCACCTAAAGGATTATTAGGAACACCTGTTCAATTTCTCATTAATGCAATTATCTAATCAACCAATCACATGGCAGTTGCTTCAATGCATTTAGAGGTGTGGTCCTGGTCAAGACAATCTCCTGAACTCCAAACTGAATGTCAGAATGGGAAAGAAAGGTAATTTAAGCAATTTTGAGCGTGGTGTGGTTGTTGGTGCCAGACGGGCCGGTCTGAGTATTTCACAATCTGCTCAGTTACTGGGATTTTCACGCACAACCATTTCTAGGGTTTACAAAGAATGGTGTGAAAAGGGAAAACATCCAGTATGCGGCAGTCCTGTGGGCGAAAATGCCTTGTTGATGCTAGAGGTCAGAGGAGAATGGGCCGACTGATTCAAGCTGATAGAAGAGCAACTTTGACTGAAATAACCACTCGTTACAACCGAGGTATGCAGCAAAGCATTTGTGAAGCCACAACACGCACAACCTTGAGGCGGATGGGCTACAACAGCAGAAGACCCCACTGGGTACCACTCATCTCCACTACAAATAGGAAAAAGAGGCTACAATTTGCACAAGCTCACCAAAATTGGACAGTTGAAGACTGGAAAAATGTTGCCTGGTCTGATGAGTCTCGATTTCTGTTGAGACATTCAGATGGTAGAGTCAGAATTTGGCGTAAACAGAATGAGAACATGGATCCATCATGCCTTTACCACTGTGCAGGCTGGTGGTGGTGGTGTAATGGTGTGGGGGATGTTTTCTTGGCACACTTTAGGCCCCTTAGTGTCAATTGGGCATCATTTAAATGCCACGGCCTACCTGAGCATTGTTTCTGACCATGTCCATCCCTTTATGACCACCATGTACCCATTCTCTGATGGCTACTTCCAGCAGGATAATGCACCATGTCACAAAGCTCGAATCATTTCAAATTGGTTTCTTGAACATGACAATGAATTCACTGTACTAAAATGGCCCCCACAGTCACCAGATCTCAACCCAATAGAGCATCTTTGGGATGTGGTGGAACGGGAGCTTCGTGCGCTGGATGTGCATCCCACAAATCTCCATCAACTGCAAGATGCTATCCTATCAATATGGGCCAACATTTATAAAGAATGCTTTCAGCACCTTGTTGAATCAATGCCACGTAGAATTAAGGCAGTTCTGAAGGCGAAAGGGGGTCAAACATAGTATTAGTATGGTGTTCCTAATAACCATTTAGGTGAGTGTATAATATCTTATAGTCACATTTAGCAGATTAGAAATGGGTGATAATAGTTTACATTTTGCGAGATTTGCTATATAGTATATACCACCCTACGTGAATATACTGTATATAGTCAATCCTATATATCCTACTTTATATAAAAGAGCTGGATGATAATAGAATTACATTTTTTGATGATATATAATATATAGCAAATCGCAACTGCTTGGTTTGTTTATATCGCTTTATGCATGTATGCGGTTTAAGCTGGATATACTTGCATCCTGTTTAAAAGCCATTTGATGTCTTTCTTTACAGCGACATCACCCTCTTTGAAATAATTAAAGTGTCTTGTTTCTTTGATGAATAATTGAGTAAAGTCTGACAGTGAATCGCTTTATCTTGTTCTCGTAGCCACTGGTCTTTGGTGCCATGATACACCGAGACGAGGCCTTTGAGACGATCTTTACCCAGTACATGAAGATCATGACCACAGCCAACCCTGAGACATAACTCAACCTTTTATCCTTCTGGAGGTTATCTCGTTTGAAAAAGTATGGGATCAGCGTTTTCCTGCCTGGTTAACTTTAATTGACCGTAATTTGAATGATTGTCGGCTTGTGGTGTGACCACCAGGAGATTTAGCGAGCTGACATTCCAGCGAGAGTTCTGCATCTCAAAGAAAGAGACTTTTTCAACCAGAGGGATGCGACCGGCTTCTCGTCGTGCGACTGTGACCTTTTTGGCTTTCAAAGATGAGCACACAGATCAGACTTGGTGTTTTGTACTCATTTGTTTCAGATTTCATGTCTGGTTTTGTCCTGGGGGGTCTTTAACACTTCACTCTATTATCAGTATTTTTGTTTAAAACAAGACACGTTAGACAAACTTAATTCAAGATGTGTGTCTTGTTTTCTTACTCAATTTTGCTTCTCAAGTAAATTTGTCTTTTAACAAAATTTAGATATTTTGTACTGGAAATCAAGACAAAAATACTGATAAATACAGGGGAAAAAAAGTGTATTGACACTTTAGGCTTTTTGCAGCAACAAATCGACAGGAAGTCATTCATTTTTAATGAGAGTTGGCAATTTAAGGTGCCGTACAGGTAGTTTGTCTTGTGTACAAAACTCATTCTTATTTTCTCACTTTATCTAATTTGTGATAGTGTTCAGTTAAAAAAAGATGACTTTTAATTTTGAAAAGTTATGAGGTCGGTTATGTTGTCATTTTGGCAACAGTCACTGTTGTTCAAGTTGCTAGAAATCGGCAGCTTTCATTGAAAATGACTTCTGGATGCTTTGTCGCTGCAAATCGTTGTCAGTGCAAATGACCTTTAAGACTGATAAACAGCGCCTTTTTTTCTTTCTTTTATTACATTTGTTTACATTGTTGCTGTGTGCGCACAACACAGACACACACACAAACTCACTTAATCTCACCTCTCAGCAAAGTGTGCTTCATGTCTTTTTAGCAGAACATCTTCCCAAACTTAACTTTGGGAAAGTGTAGTTTCTAATGGTTTCAAATGGCCTTTCTTTAAAATGGTTGTAATGCCGTAGCAGAATCATTGCTAATCGATTGCTTGCGTTTGAAAACATTAGTTAGATATGAAAGGTGTCAAACACAGATAAGAACATTTGGTCGCACTTTATTTTGCAGTTTGTGTACTAACTGTGTACTTCTACAAGAAAGTACTGAGTAATATAAGGTAACTACTTGGATTTAATATTAAGGTTAGGTTTAGTACATAGTACATAAAACAGGACTGTACAATAAAGTGCTATCAAAAATTTTTACCAAGTATTTCATGTATGTATGTCTTACAGATGAACACCAGTGACTTGTTAATGTTTTGTCACTTTAAACTGTTAGTAAATGAAGTTAAATTCAGATTTACAGCAAAGTCGTAGAACCTGTTCATAAAGCGACTATAGTACAAGTCTTTGGATGAATCTCACGAAGAAATATTCGAATCATATTTCACCTCAAAATAAAAAAATACACAACGTCAATGAAAATAATGTAAAAAATAATGTATATAAAAACTCGAGTTTCCTCCACAAATTCTCAATAATGTAAAAATTAAGCATAGATTCATAGATTCAATTATACTTAACATTTGTTACAAATTTACTTTTTATAATAAATGAAATAATTTCATTATTTAAGTTTATTTTTATTATGAATGAGATGCCTTTCTCGCATCAAGAAAATGTCACATGCTCAGAGGTAAAATATGACTTGTAAATTTCAGTTTTTGTGAGATTCACCCCTTTACACTCATCATGAATGGCCACTATAACGTTGAATTAATATAGCAGGGGGGTATAAACTTTTGAAAAACATCCTTTGGCACAAAAAAAGCATCACATCTGCTCAATGCTGTAGTGGTAAATGCAATATGATGCGAATAGCCTGTAATGTTGCAATTTACCATAATAAGTTCCATCCTGCAATATAAGAGAAACTGAAATGAAGGAATTTTTACTGTACAATATTTATAGTGGGCCAAACTTTTTGTTGCTCTACCCTAAACTGAAGAGGTTGTTTGCACAGGTATACTACAACATTAAGAGTTGATTTTAATAAGTAGCGGATTTGTATTTGTATCTAAGACATTCCAAAGAACATCATTTTAGGAGAAAATACTGTTCATACTTTGTCTTCCCATACATATGTTAGTTTACTCACATTTTTGAGGGACTGTTGAATGTTGCTCAGCTCCCAAAGATGAATTAGTGTATTTTACCAAAGGCCCTCTTGTGTAGGGGTCTCCAACCCTGCACCTCGAGGGCTAACATCCTGTAGAGTTGAGCTACAACCTGAACCAGCTAATCAAGGTATAACAGGTAAGTGTTTTGGAGCAGGGTTGGAGCTGAAGTCTGCAGGAAGGTATAGCTCTCCAGGCGCAGAGTTGGCTACCCCTGCCAACCCTAGTGCTTTTGGAAGGCTCCCGTACTCTGGCTGTTGTGTTGGATTGCACTGAAGCACAGAATGATTTGGGTAACTAATAGTTTTGCCAAATGTTGTTTCTTTAACTGCTCATTGTCTGTCTCAAACTGATGTTTACACAAGCTGGGTCAAAATCCAGTTCAGACCAGTCTGATCCCTGCTAACCAGCCCAGCCCAGGGGCGTGAAAACTGGTATAATATCATTTCTGGTCTTTTTTTTTTCTTATTGTATTGGTCACAAATGCTTTTAGAAAATGTATCAGCACTAAGAAACTAATTATGAGTATATTAATACAGCACATGAGTGAATTTCACAAAAACAGTCAAGAACATGCCCAGGGAATGGATTCACGAAAATCTTCTTTATTTAAGAAAGTTCTTAAGATAAATTCTATGAAGTTCATAAGAATGTTCCTAAGTGCAATTCTTGAAAAATTCTTTATTTCTCAATCTTTTTTTTTTAAAGGATAGTTCACCCAACAATAAAAAAATCTGTCATCATTTACTCGCCCTCAAGTTGTTCCAAACCTGTGAGTTTCTTGCTTCTGTTGAACACAAAAGAAGATATTTTGAAGAATGTCGGTAAGCAAACAGTTAATGCGCCCCAATGACTTTCCCCCAAGTCAATGATTGTCTTAAGAACAATCTTAAGAAAAAGATAAGAACATTCTTAAGAAGAGACTTTGGGAATACAATATATTCTGTTGGAAAATAAATAAGAAGAAAATAGCAGTTCAGAGGAATCTTAAGAATGTTTTGTGAATCCGGACCCAGTTTATATTTCGCTCTCAAATTTTGAAAGACACATTCCCACAAATTCTCTTTTCAAAAATCTCAGCGTTATGTGCGGAGGGAAAAAAAATATGTATATTGTGGCCACAAATTAGTTTTACTGATTCGTTCCCTTGTTCTAAGTAAATTGTATGCACAATATAATAATACATTCCCTTATTTAACTAAATCGTGGCCACATTTTAATAATTTGTTCCCTTGTTTTATTTAAATCAAAACGAGGGATGAATGAGTTAAACAATTTAACTAAAACAAGTTAACAATTTCATAATTCCTGGCCACCATGTCCACATGTAATGTGCGGTGCTCGTATTTATGCGAAAAACAATGATATATTTAAATAACATAATGTAATTATAGTATATTTTTATGTATTTATCATGGTTATATTTATTGTACTGCCTTAAATTCATGCCGATATTAATTTTTAAAACGTGTCCCGGTGACATGCTAATTTCCATCCAAATTTGTATTACTGTAATGCAAAATGAAAAAATAATAATAATTTGTACATTTCTTTGCATTACGGTAATGAGAATTTTGGATCCTTAATTTCACCACACAAAAACACTTTTCTTTTTATGCAAAATATAATTTCTTATTCTTTCTTTTCATTTTGTGGTGAAATACATGGACTTGTTTGTGAGATTCACACACACACACACACACACACACACACATAGTTTAACACAATCATGCTAAAAGAAACACGGTTTACATTACAACGCTGTGTTGGGCTGTTTAACTAAGCACCAAAAGTCATTGTGTATCTGGAGGTGCTCAAGTTGGAATTTTCATGTGGCACTAGTTGATAAAGTATTTGTTAACTGTGTAAATGTTTGCTATTTTCATAATTATTTCACTGCAAAATAACAGAGTTCATCTAACAGATGTGAATTGTTGTTACTGTTATCTGTTTTTTTTTTTTCTTTTTTTTCTTTTTTTCTGACTGTCTGAAGACAAATGACTAAAAATGAATTTATATACAAAAATAGAGTAATATAAGAAATGTTCTGTTCTGATTTGAATAGAACGATGTATGTTGTTAAATCATAATGTGTTGTACACTTTTTTTAAGTAAATTAATGAATTGTATAGACTTGTGTGTGTCTTTCTGATTTAAAAAAAAAAAAAAAAATCTGTTTATGTAATGATTTTGAGCTAAAAGCCCTGCATATATTATATACAGTGCAACCGGAAAGTATTCACAGTGCTTCACTTTTTCCATATTTTGTTATGTTACAGCCTTATTCCAACATGGATTAAATTAATTATTTTCCTCAAAATTCTACAAACAATACCCCATAATGACAATGTGAAAGAAGTTTTTGTTTGAAATATTTGAAAATAAAATGTACGTAAGTATTCACAGCATTTGCTCAATACTTTGTTGAAGCACCTTTGGCACCAATTATAGCCTATAGTCTTTTTGAGTATGATGCTACAAGCTTGGCACACCTATTTTTGGGCAGTTTCTCCCATTCTTCTTTGCAGGACCTCTCAAGCTCTATCAAGTTGGATGGGGAGCGTGGCCATGGGGCAATGGGGTACAGTCATTTTCAGATCTCTCCAGAGATGTTCAATCGGGTTCAAGTCTGGGCTCTGGCTGAGACATTCACAGAGTTGTCCCATAGCCATTCCTTTGTTATCTTGGCTGTGTGCTTAGCAGGTTTTCAACAAGGATGTCTCTGTACATTACTGCATTCATCTTTCCCTCAATCCTGACTAGTCTCCCAGTTCCTGCTGCTGAAAAACAGCCCCACAGCATGATGCTGCCACCACCATGCTTCACTGTAGGGATGGTATTGGCCAGGTGATGAGTGGTGCCTGGTTTCCTCCAGATATGACGCTTGCCATTCAGGCCAAAGAGTTCAATCTTTGTTTCATCAGATAAGAGAATTTAGTTTCTCATGATCTGAGAGTCCTTCAGGTGCCTTTTGGGAAACTCCAGGTGGGCTGTCATGTGCTTTTTAATGAGGAGTGGCTTCTGTCTGGCCACTCTACCATACAGTGCTGATTGGTGGAGTACTGCGAAGATGGTTGTTCTTCTGGGAGGTTCTCCTCTCTCCACAGAGAAATGCTCGAGCTCTGTCAGAGTGACCATCTGATTCTTGGTCACCTCCCTGACTAAGGCCTAGGAAGTTCTAGGAAGAGTCCTGGTGGTTCCAAACTCCTTCCATTTGTGGATGATGGAGGCCACTGTGCTCATTGGGACCTTCAATGCTGCAGACATTTTTCTGTACCCTTCCCCAGATCTGTGCCTTGATACAATCCTGTCTCGGATGTCAACAAACAATTCCTTGGGCTTCATGGCTTGGTTCGTGCTCTGAAATGCACTGTTAACTGTGGGACTGTTGAGACCGGTTAGACAGGTGTGTACCTTTTCAAATCATGTCCAATCAACTGATTTTACCACAGGTGAATCAAGTTTTAGAAACATCTCAAGGATGATCAGTGGAAACAGGATGCACCTGAGCTCAATTTGGCAAAGGTGTCATGGCAAAGGCTGTGAACATGTACATGTGATTTTTTTCTTTATATATATATATATATATATATATATATATATATATATATATATATATATATATATAATATATTATATATATATATATAAAGATTTCAAACAAACTGAATGAATTTAATCCATTTTGGAATAAGGCATAACAAATTGTGGAAAAAGTGAAGTGCTGTAAATATTCTGTTCGAATCCAGAATGTCAGTGTTTTTCTCCCACCACCCGCGTAAAAATCTCCAGATTACCTATAAATAAGTCACCATCCACCACAAATTTTATCACTGAGGTGGCATGCAAATTTATTTTTACAGACTTCCACATGAGAAACAATTACCGTCTGACTAGGGCTATATTTCATAAAAATAACATGTTGGAATATTCAAGGACTTAGGTCCTCCATTTTTGGTTTTAAGAGCCAACATTCAGACTTCAAAAAATGTACTTAGAATTCTGACATTATAATAAAAGAAGAATTGGATTTAGAGAAATAGTTCTACCATCAACCAAACTAAGACTTGGGGCAGAGGCAGAACTCAAAGACTCAATCAAATCTATAAACTTTGACATTTGGTCTCCACACACCATCACATATTCTTGTGTGCTACATATTTACCCACAGCTGAATCTCCCTATTACAATGAAGAAATCTTTTCCATCCTGCAAGATGAGATCTGCCATTTCCAGATGAAAGGAAATGTATTTTGTGTGCCGATTTAAACGCCAGAACTGGAAATGTTGACTGTCAACACAAAGAGGCAAGACAAATATATTACAAACACAAGCCACCCTCTGCCCTCATACCACCTCAGAAATAATTATGACAAATTCATAAAAAAAGTGGGAAAAGCCTACTAGAGCTCTGTATATATATAGTGAATGATTGTATATGGGGGGACTCTTTTGGCTGTTATACCCTTCAGTTCTTGTTTGGGTAACAGTACTGTAGATTATTTCATTACAGACATTGATCCAGTGCATATTAGAGTATTCACAGTCAGTCCTCAAACACCTCTGTCAGACCACTTTAGAACAATAGTAACAAACAACAGTACAACATTTTTCAAATCAAAAACATAGAGATCCTAACAGTCAAGAACTCGCCATCAAGGAAGAGCATATAGAATAATTATTTCAACCAGTATTTATATCCATTTTTATGATAGTCAATAAATACCAGTAACTTATGGAACAATTGGAACACTCTCTATAGACCACAACAGGAAGAAGTGGGCATTCAAAACAGGAACATATGGAGAACACACTTTGAAAATCTATACAAAACCACTGAAACAAATCTTGCTCGAAATTAAATAAAAACCAAATTAGCAATCCTGAAAGAAAAAAATTAAAGACAATTAAAAACCCCTGGATTTCTAATCACAGTAAATGAGCTAACAGATAAACTACATGCATTCAAACCCAACAAGGTGGCATTGACGGAATATTAAATGAAATGATCAAATTCACCAAAGACAAATTCAAAACCACAGTAATCACATTATTCAACATTGTTTTGATTGTAGGATATTTTCCCGACAGGGGGGTATTGCAGAAAGCAAGGTTAACTTACCGTCACATATACCTTGAACTCTCTGTTGATTAACCCAAACCTTGCTTACTCAAGGTATGCAGGTTATGTTCAGAGAGTGAGTTGCTATGGCTACTTACATACCCTGAAAGTTACCTCCGTCTTTGGAACAGAAAGTTGAAGTTATCCGCTTACTTACCCTTAAACATACCCAGGTATGTCACATAACCTGCTTTCTGGAATACCCACCTGTAATCAATGCCTGATTACAACCATCTTTAAACAAGGAGACGAATTTGAGCCAAACAATTACAGAGGCATACGTGTCAGTAGCAACCTTTATAAAATATTTTGTTTGATTATAAATATGAGATTGCAGAACTTTCTCAAAACCCACAAAATTCTTAATAAAAGTCAAATTGGATTTCTGCCCAAACACAACATATCTGACCACATTTACACCTTCCACACGATTATTGAGAAACATGTACACCAAAAGAAAACCAAAGTCTGTGCTTGCTTTGTTGACTTTGAGAAGGCTTTCTGGCACAAAGGACTCTTCTTAAAACTATTGGAAAATGGGATTGGAGGGAAATCATTTGATTTGATCTGCACAATGTATAAAAGTGTACATGTGCTGTAAAAATAGGGAACAAATGAACAGAATTTTTCTCCCAACAACGAGGAGTCAGACAAGGTTGTCCATTAAGCCCTTCTTTAACATTTAACATTTAACATTTATATAAACATATTAGCCAAAGCATTAAATAATTTGACTGCCCCCGGCCCAACCCTGACTGAATCAGAAATTAAATGTCTCCTCTTTGCAGATGATTTAGTCATTTGTCAAAAACAAAAGAGAGGCTACAACAGCTCCTTGACATTCAGTCAAGCATGGGCTCTTAAAACCTAGCAAAAAGAAAAATAATGATTTTTCAAAATAGATTGGTGTAGGAAAAATAAATACATTTTCAGAGCAGGAAACCAGGTCCTCCAGCATACCCATGAATACACCTATCTGGGACTAAAACTGAGAAACTTCAATCAGGCTGTGAATGAACTGAAAGCAAAAGTAGTGAGGGTCTTCTACATGATTAAAAATACAATTTAACGTGAAATTCCAACTCAAACCTGGCTAAAGATTCTTAAAAAGCAATAATTGAACCAATTGCTCTGTATGGCAGCGAGATATGAGGACCCCCTAAAATCCCAAGATTTTTCAAAATGGGAAAAAGAGGAAATTGAAACTCTGCATAACCTAATTTGTCAAAGCATCCTAAAAGTGAACAGAGCAACACCAAACTCATGCAGAGCTCAATTAGGACAATACCCCTTATTGATCAGTATCCAAAAGAGAGCTCTAAAATTCTACCATCATCTGAAACGCAGTGATGCGAGCTCATAACATGCTCATAACAGCCCTGCAGTGCCAGGAGCAGAACCGGCACAGGAGCGCCCTCTCACAGCTGGTGCTGAAACTACACCCAAACCAGCACCGCACCCAAATAATCTGGAACTAATAAGATGGAACTCTTTACACCTGAAAAGAGATACAAACGAGCCGAATACATGAGCTGTGTGAAAGAGCATAAAGTGAGAAAGACCCTAATACAGACTGAGTGAGAGAGGACCGCACAGCCAGAGATGGCAGCTATGAGAGCCGAGACACTGTGCTCTCAAAAAGAAATTGAAACAGAAGAACACTTCCTGCTGCACTGTCATCACTATGGCCCTGTTTACATCTGGTATTAAAAGATGTGTTTTGGTCAATTGGATCACAAGTGGACGATGCTAAATGCAGGTGTAAACAGAGTCTAAAATGTTTTGAGATTGTGCACTTTCGACCACTTCCAGAAGTAGCTGAAAACACATTTGATCGGTTTGCTTTCATAGCGTAGACGCTCATGTGGTCGAATGTGTTCGAACAGCCGCAAAAGACCGACCTACTGACCTGATGCGTAAACATAATGGGAAGCACACTAGCCAGATGGAATTTAAACTTTGTTGGCTTGTGACCCAAGTTTGGTTGGACGACGAAAAACATACCAAGCACAATGTTCTCTCATCATTCCTGATTTCTAACACACACTCACTGCGTTCGGGCTATCAG
Organism: Paracanthobrama guichenoti; assembly: GCA_018749465.1. Taxonomy (NCBI): domain Eukaryota; kingdom Metazoa; phylum Chordata; class Actinopteri; order Cypriniformes; family Gobionidae; genus Paracanthobrama; species Paracanthobrama guichenoti. The sequence continues at coordinate 18,965,585 of CM031946.1, forward strand.
AGCAGAAACTGAAGCTGCTGCTCTCCGTATGTTTTTATGTCTTCTCCATGCGCATTCATAAATTGTGCAAGCATATTTTGTATGTTAGACTGAAAGATATGAAAAAGCCCATACATTTACCCGCCCATAGACCCTCCCCTCGAAGAAATCAGGACAGAAGTGGTCGAAAGTGGACAAAAGAGACGGATTAAAACACCAGGTCATGTGTTTCCTTTATCTACCTGTGAACCGATTGACCAAAACATATCTTAATACTTGGTGTAAACAGGGCCTATCACAACATTCGATCTGCCTACTTCACAAAATATCAACAAATAGCACCAAATTGTATGGCATTACCAAATACAGAAATATTTTGGGAGAATACTCCAGCTTAATCACAGCAGTCAACCCTTACGAAAATGAACCATGGTTTTACTACAAATAAAACCAAAAAAACATAGTTATTGTAGTTAGACCATGGTAACCACAAATTAACCATGGTTTTGCTACTCTAACCATAGTTTAACCATGGTATTTGTGGTAAAACTGTGGTTATATAAATGGTAATCAATTAGCCAAAAAACATGGTTACTACACTTTTACTATAATAAAACCATGTTTATTTTTCATAAGGGAACCAGAGAGCTGTTTCCATTCCTAAAAGCAACTGTGTTTTTATTAAATAACATTTTGAGGCGAATTTATTCAAGATCTCTTGACCAGCTGGCACTACCTGCTGCCTGCCACTAGACGGCACTGAGGTGAAGGGATTGAAGACACCAGATAGACATGTAGAGATATACCTGTAAATCACATAATACACCCATATGAAGCAATAAATGCTTTTATTGTGGTGGTTTTAAAAGGCTCTGTGGAGCGTGTAATGCACATAATCACAAACGTTATTTCCAGCAGAGGTTCAAGTGCCTATTATTATTATCAAGTGCCTACAGCAGAGTCCTATTAATGTGCAAAAAGGTTCTCAATGTCTGTGCTGTGCCTTCATGGGGGAATTTCCATCCAATTTAAGATATTCTGGCTGTCAGTCTGTTTTCACTTCAAACCTCACAAGACCCTGGCACAGGCATTCACATCTTAAACTGCATATTCCAAGTTGAAAAGCAACTAACATATTGTTTTTGTTTATTATTATGTTTAACTACATTGTTGATGTGCTAGTTTATTGCTTATATCAGACAGAGGGGAAAATATTATTCAATTCTACTTTAAGAGACAGTAGCTGTGACTGAAAATATGAAAAACAAAACAACTTTTGTTGAATATTAAAAAAAAAAGTCTTTAATAAATTCATAAAATTATCATAAAAGTGGTCCATGCTCCTCAAACTTGTAGAAAGAAAAATGCATAAACCATTTTGAAATGCCATGACAAATATTGGCTCATTTTGGATTTCATGAGAGCTACACATTCCAAAAAAGTTGGGACAGGTAGCAATAAGAGGCCGGAAAAGTTAAATGTACATATAAGAAACAGCTGGAGGACCAATTTGCAACTTATTAGGTCAATTGGCAGAGGATCACCAATTCCCCCAATGCTGCGGCCAAAAATAGTGGAGCAATATCAGAAAGCAGTTTCTCATGCCTGTCAGTCGGTAGATAATCGTATCTGGCCTGAGCTGCGTTTCCCAAAAGCATTGTATTTCGTAAGCATATAACCGCAGATTTCTCCCGCAAAAAGCGTCCGCAATCCAGATAAAACTTCATGAACATGAGCAAAAAACTGTCAGCTGAAATAACCACAACATTGACAACAACAACAAGACCATGTGGTCTACCTGTTAATTGCGTGGAAGCTGCGTGTGCAATATATACTTCTGACGTCACAGTTTTCGGGTCCAAATGCTCTCTGGCTACTTTGGAAGACAAAAAAAAAAAAAAAATGTATTATTATTATTATTATGATAAGCCTTTAGAAAGGACAAGCGAATACACCATGAGCCAGAGAATAAGAAAAAAGAGGGCCATTTTTTTAGTATTCATTGTATTATTTGTAAAACATTAGTTTGTAAAGTGAATTTTTGAAGGTCTATCCATGCATGCATTGTATGACTGCTGTCAGACATTTGCATGAAAAATATGATACTGTAGTATTTATAAGGTTAAGTGGGCTATTTTTTCTAATGAGAGACTTGAGTCAATTCCCATAAAAACCTCAAATGGAATGAGTAACATTTAAATTTGGGGCCAGATTTACTGAACAGGGTAAATAAGAGCACAATTCCATTAACGCGCCAATGGGAGTGGAAGGTTCTCCAGCCGGATAATTTCTATAATGACCAATGCATTCTACCAAGAGCAGTGCAAATTAACGTCTGGTTTAATTTTTTTGGCCAGTAAATAAAAGTGCAAACACCAGTAAATTGACTAATGCAAACCTTAGTAAATCACCTTACATGATTCATTTAAATTCTCTTCTCCCATAACTTTTCACTGCATGTCCTTAGTAAATCCTGACAGTAGTTTTTTAAAGCCAAAAGAAGGTTTGCGCTGGTGCAGTGTTAGTTAATCTGGCCCTTGGTGTCAATGACGGGCATTTTCAGTTTATAATGACTTGAAACTTTCGAAAGCTGATGATGGAGGCGGAGTATTTTTGGCAAGCGTGGCCTCTATGTCACTTTTGACAGGGCAGTTTGTAAACGGTGAGGGATATGGCAATTCTGTGATGCTCCAGATCCATCATGATCCAACGGAGAGTAGACTAGATGATCAGAGAGTGGGGAGCAGAGGTCGAGTGATATGAGAGAAGAGAAAAGGACGTGACAGAGAGTTTGGGTCGTCTCTGGAGGCCAATAACGGGTGCACAGATTGATGCAGGGCTGTTGAATGATGTGGCAATCATCATCTGTGTGGCAGAGGTGACCCTGCTATTGCATTAGGAGGCCATGCCATAGTCATTTGACAACTTATGAGTCACCCATATTTTATGGGCAAATGTTAAAAGTGGCAACAGCAGCACAGGGACATGACCGTAAGCAATCACTCTCTCAAAACTGACTTCTGTCCCTGTGCTGGACAGAATATCCATTTAAGCTGATGCACAACACTTTATAACATTTGATAAGAGGCAAAGGATGTGTGGTAGCTGGAAATATAAGAATCATGCTAGTAATTGCATGACCCCACATAACATACAGTATATAAAGCCGACTTCTATACATAGCTGAATCACCTATGTTCCTTAACAGTTTTCAGCCTGCCTCCGCCACCCAGACTCCTCAATCTCGACTGGTTCTTATCCCAGCCAGGGATACGGGAAGAGTTCTGGGTTTGAGCCCTCCCCTCGGACAGCACACCAAATACACGAGAATCAGTAAAATAGAAAGTAAAACAAAAATACTGTGCAGAGATCAATCAAATTGATGTCAATTGATTTAGGTGTCCAAAATGAATCTGATTTCCCAATGCTACATATGAAAGAGACTTTTGCTCATATTAAGAAAATACTGAGCATTGAGGATTGTTGATTATTCAGGTTTAAGAATTTGCACAACAAGAAAGACTGAACTTGAAAACTCCAATTGTGATGTAATTAGGTTTTTAGGGTTACTTTACTACTTGTTGACCTACCAATCCTGAGTAAAGGTGAATTAATTAGGGTAAAGAGAACTACAAAAAGAATAACAATAAATTTAGTTACAATGCTTAGCTTTGTTATCCATTGAAGTACACTCACCTAAAGGATTATTAGGAACACCACACTAATACTGTGTTTGACCCCCTTCAGAACTGCCTTAATTCTATGTGGCATTGATTCAACAAGGTACTGAAAACATTCTTTAGAAATGTTGGCCCATATTGATAGGATAGCATCTTGCAGTTGATGGAGATTTGTGGGATGCACATCCAGGGTACAAAGCTCCCGTTCCACCACATCCCAAAGATGCTCTATTGGGTTGAGATCTGGTGACTGTGAGGGCCATTTTAGTACAGTGAACTCATTGTCATGTTCAAGAAACCAATTTGAAATAATTCAAGCTTTGTGACATGGTGCATTATCCTGCTGGAAGTAGCCATCAGAGAATGGGTACATGGTGGCCATAAAGGGATGGACATGGTCAGAAACAATGCTCAGGTAGGCCGTGGCATTTAAACGATGCCCAATTGGCACTAAGGGGCCTAAAGTGTGCCAAGAAAACATCCCCCACACCATTACACCACCACCACCACCAGCCTGCACAGTGGTAACAAGGCATGATGGATCCATGTTCTCATTCTGTTTATGCCAAATTCTGACTCTACCATCTGAATGTCTCAACAGAAATCGAGACTCATCAGACCAGGCTACATTTTTCCAGTCTTCAACTGTCCAATTTTGCTGAGCTTGTGCAAATTGTAGCCTCTTTTTCCTATTTGTAGTGGAGATGAGTGGTACCCGGTGGGGTCTTCTGCTGTTGCAGCCCATCCGCCTTGTGCGTGTTGTGGCTTCACAAGTGCTTTGCTGCATACCTCGGTTGTAACGAGTGGTTATTTCAGTCAAAGTTGCTCTTCTATCAGCTTGAATCAGTCGGCCCATTCTCCTCTGACCTCTAGCATCAACAAGGTATTTTTGCCCACAGGACTGACGCATACTGGATGTTTTTCCCTTTTCACACCATTCTTTGTAAACCCTAGAAATGGTTGTGCGTGAAAATCCCAGTAACTGAGCTTACACTGTGAAATACTCAGACCGGCCCGTCTGGCACCAACAACCATGTCACGCTCAAAATTGCTTAAATCACCTTTCTTTCCCATTCTGACATTCAGTTTGGAGTTCAGGAGATTGTCTTAACCAGGACCACACCCCTAAATGCATTGAAGCAACTGCCATGTGATTGGTTGATTAGATAATCGCATTAATGAGAAATTGAACAGGTGTTCCTAATAATCCTTTAGGCGAGTGTACATTGTTTGTTGCCCCACATGTTGCTCAGCTCAACTAACAATTACAAGGAATTCTAGATCATTTAAAATGTGTGACTTGAGAGAAAGATAAAGTGCGTCTAGAACAAGAACAGAGGAGTGGAGAAAAGAAAAGGGCTGGAGGTAATGGCTCTGCAGTGAGTGGCCTCTCAAAAAAAAAAACAAGATTTAAACTATAAGAGTAACTGTGTTGAGCAATATAACAATGATTCGTTTTCTGTCGATTAATGTATCCATACAATTGCTCACCTGTCTAATAAAACACATAATGTATTAAAACGTCTTTGGTTTCCATGGTTTCTACAAAATAAAACGTAAATCCAGGGAAATGTGGCTATGATGTCATTGAAATTGCTTATTTCTCTGGACTTAAACATTTTTGGAAACATTTGGGTAATGTAAGTACATGTCAACAAAATATATAACATTGTTCCAGTGGTTTTTGGATATTTTAATCCAAAAATCTTACACATTGTGCCTTTAACACCCCCCCAAATGCAGGTGGATCTCAGCAGTGGCGTGTAACGCAGTCACTTTGGCAGCTTGAATTTTATATTGGCTATAATATATACATTTTTCACTTGTATTCTTTTATTAAAAAGCAATCTGAAATAATAAACTAAGTGCAATATACGATGTGCCAAATTGTAAGATGCACCCGTTATTGTGTTACTGAAATATCTGAAACTCTTCCAATACTCATTTTCCGCAGAATTTTCCACACAATACCAGCTGTGCTTTCTCGCTCTCTCATCTCTCCGACAGCGAGTTACACACAAACCCGCCTCCCCTTAGTCACTTGTTCTTTTCTTCGCCTTTGGCTTGCTCAGTTGGGGACACCTTAATTTCTACTATATTACCGATCTGCCCGCATTGGCACTATATGATAATTGAAATTAGCTGGATAACACCACCGTTTTCTCCAGAGCGGCTGTACAGCTGAATCAAATCCTGTTGCATTGTTTTCCTGTTAACACTGTGAAGCTGCTTTGAAACAATTGGAATTGTAAAAAGTGCTATATAAATAAAGATGACTTGACTTGAATTGATTTGTTTCATTTGCTCCAGATGAATATTGTTGGTGTTACAGGCCTTGAAATTCAGTGTGGGATTGCGCATAATTTTACTCATTCCTGCAGAGTTTGTGCTCACATGATGCCGCCTCTTAGTACTAAATTAAGTTATTTTTCTCTGCTTATTGAGCTTAAATAGTCAAATACACACAAAATAATGTCAAAATGTCGGTCTTCACGAGTGTTCTGGTAAACGCGTCAGTTAAGTGAATGTTAAAAGTTGAGAAAGAAAACGCATGTGTAACAGTATAATGGATCCATGCATCAGGTCTTCAGCAGCCTAATATACTGCCAAATTATGTGATAATATTAAAAATATCTATATGGCAGTTTTTCCCCATGGTATCAATGTCAAAATTGTGGCCAGTGAAAATGCTCAGCGGCTAGTAACTTTGGAAAACCACTAGCCACAGTGGCTGGTGAGCAAAAAGTTAACGTCAAGCCCTGTATATGATCAATATTGTACTGCACAATACCTTGCTTATTTTGCTTAAGAGCCTTATCTATTAAGTCATACTAACCACAGGTAGATGGCTATAGTTGCTCTTTGCAACGTTTTTTTTTTTTGGAACAACAGAACTTAGCTATATTTGGCGTTTGGGAAATGCATTCATTTTACCACACTTTATCTTTACTAAATGTTACATTTAATGTGTTTTTCTGGGTTTTCATGATAATAATTTCTTTAACTCTCTATTTTTCTTTCTCTCACTCAAGTCATGAAGGGTGAATGTTGAGACAGACTGAGTAAATCTCTCTACTGATTGGTTTATCATCTCACTGTCACCTCACGCCTTGTGTTGAAGGTTACTTATGAATAAATTAATCGGATTCTGACATTAGCTCATCCTCCCCATTTCCAGAATTAATTCCACTGTTGATTTCGCTCTGGGAATAAATCCATTGCTTTCACGTTCTTGATGGCGGCTTTAAGCCGACGCTGTCTGCATTGTCAATTGCTAATGAGCTAGCATACTGTTTACCCGTCATGCATGCTGCACTGCTGCACATGGGGTGATGGCTGCCTGTTTTTAATGATCTTATGTGCCGTACGCATCAGAGGCAAGGGACCACTGTGCTCTTATCGACAGATGTTTAAGTCGAAACAGAAATACAAGGCACAGCTGTTAGCAGAGATGGGCAAAAAGAGCTGCTAACCTTCTAACAGACATCTGAACACCTTTTCCTGGCCTCAAGTGTATACCTAGTGTCTGCTAGATGGATTGTACTTTAGTATTCTCAAACATCCATTTTGTTGTCATGTCTTTTGGTTGCATATTGTTTAAACATGGTTATTTGATTTAAAAGATATGATTTTGTGCACAAGAACAGGCGGATAAACAATGGACTATAAATAAATGAAAAGTGCCAAACATGAAATAGACCAAACTATAAAATGTTAATGTTCCTTGAGATTCACAATATTATAAAATTTTTATATAAAACACCTTGAGATACTTAGATGAACGTCACTTGGTTGAAAGCCAAAGTCCCCAATTAATGGCTAAAACGCGAAAAAAAAATAAAAATAATGTAATGAACCTCAAGAAACATTAATAAAAAGCCATGACCCATTTCACTAGTTCACACTTACATATAGGTGTATATAGATAGGGTATGGAATATGCATATTTGATGTGCTGTTTGAGGGGAGGGCTCTGAGCTCAGAATTTGGCCCGAACCCAGAGTACTCTCCCCATCCCTGGCTGAGAATAGAAATAATCGAGAGTGAAGAATATGGGTGGAGGAGGAATGCTGGAAAACTGTCAGGGAACCGAGGTAAGTCGAACTATATGGCTGTTTCTCAATATGCGTTCTTAAGCAATATAGCGTCCTTGTGTTCTCATACTATGTCATCATGTCGAAGTTCAATTCCAATACTCAGGAACGCAAGTACAGAGGACACATGAAAGCACCCGGATGTGTTCTTGATATCGAGGATGCATTGAATGCATTTGTTCGTTCATCAGTTGTACACTCATTATTGCAGTGCATTGTGGGCTTGAATGAGTGCACTCAATAATGTCCACTATGGTTTCGGACCACTACAAATGGCTGTGCCCTCAAATAGTGCCCTATTTAAGGGTATATGGGGAGATTTCAGACACAGCCCATGACACGGAAACCAGAAGTAGCGCTCTGGAATGCAGTGTAACACTAACAAGACTTTGCAACAAGTGAATGAACACACAGGGTTTAAAGACCCCCTGAAATAAAAATGTAAGTTTTATAGCTTTTAGTATGAATATGTTAGCCTTAAGGTTAGGAATAAGCTGGTGTGTTCCAAAACAATGACAAAATTTGCAATTAAGAAATATGAACATTCAAAACTTACAGTCTCTCACTTCCACTAAAATAGATCACAGATTTATATGACATCACCTCTTACTTGAGCTGAGGAATGCAGAGCTCACTCTAAGTTTTTCTGTTAATTGTACTCCTACTGTTACTGACATTAACTACATAATACATTATTACTGGTGAAATTCACTGCAAAACAATACAAAAAAACAGCAAGCAGGAATTTTTGAGGAAAGCTGCTGCATATATCTCAGGAAATCCTGTCGGGACCATGCAGTGCTGCAACATCTTTGACAGCATCATTATAGTTATTTCCCTGCTTTGTTCATAACTAACTGATGTTGAGAAATGATCAAGTTGCTGAAAATGTCTGTACAGATGTATACCTGTCATGATAAGCATGAGCCTCTGATGTTGTGGAAGTGTTGAGACTCGCATTGTCACATGCTGTCAGAAATGGGACACCCTGCTCTGCTCTTTGGGGCCTGTCAGTGTCTTTAATTCTTGCTGTCACCCAAACAGAGAAGGTTTTATTATTTGTTTGTGGGATGGTGAGACATGTCAGACCAAACTGAGGGAGTTTATAGATGAAATCTTTCTGGAGGCTGGCTTATGTCAAAGCATGACGGAATGGAAGACTCCAGTGATGGGTCAGAGGGTTGGTAGAATTGCTTTTGTCTCTGCCAGATGCTCCACAGTGGCCTCTAGACTTTTTGCTGAATGCATGTTGACTGTGTATAGACGTGATCTTTTTCAAAACCAAGTGAGCTGCATACTGCACTATTAAGTCATTACTGGTACAAAGTGTGTCCTAAAAAGTAGGCAACTTATTAAATTGCTGATTTAGATGGCACATTTTGGTCAAAACTGTTTGAAAGCTACCTTATCCCTCAACATATTTTGTAATTTGAAAAACGTTTAAAGACATGCCTTCAGGAAATCAAGATTCTAGAAAAAGGGAGGGGAAATAAATAATGGCAAAGAAGCTGTGTTGTGTGTTCCTCATTCTTCTTCCTCATTCCCCAGATCCAAATGTTTCTTTATTGAGTGTAATCCATAATCGTTATCCATAAAACAGCCATCCAGATAATAACAAGGCACAGGCAAATCTAGGGAGACAGGCAGAAGATCAAGACCACGACACAGAAACCAGAAGTAGCGATCAGGAATGCAGTGTAACATGAACAAGACTTTGCAATGAATTAATGAACACACAGGATTTAAATATAGGCACACATAAACGAGATAATGAAAAACAGGTGGCAATAATCTGCACATGATGAGTCCAGGCAATGGGTTATGGGAAATGTAGTTCCTGAAGTAGTAAAGAAGGAGTCCCCTCTGGTGGTTATCATTGGACCCTGTCCCAAATGGCACCCTAAACACTCTCGGTTTTCCCATGAGTCCGTACTTTCATGACGTAACACCGCTTTGGCTGTCGGGAAGAAGTCTGCTGCAGAGTTCGCTTCAGGCCCTGTCTCAAATGGCACACTTCATATGCACTTACAAACATGTGGACTTACAATGGCTGTCGTGTGAGCATGTCTGTTAAGTCCATGAAACCGTAGGGTGTCCCATTTGTCATTTTAGATGTCAGAAGGGTGCTCGTGAGCGCCCCCTTTGCACCCTTGATGCGCACTTTTGCTGAGACCGCACTGAAGCGAGCTCCGCGGCAGACTTCTTCCCAACAGTTAAAGTGGCGTTACGTCTCAGCGTTAATGTGGACCACACCCATCTGAAGCCTAGAATGACAAATGGGACACCCTACAGTCTTGTGGCCTTAACGGGTCCACAAGTCCACAAGACCGCAAGTGCATAGGTGTATTTGCATTGTGTATTTGATACACAAAATTGTATAGGGTATTAAGACTTAACCATAAAATCAAAATGTACAATTCTTATATTTTATAGAATATTGCAGTATTTATTATAAATTATTTATCATTAGTTTTTTTTAATTCTTGTGACTCTTTAATCAAAATAACTTCACCTCCTCTTGCAATGACAAAAAACAAGTTATCGCACCGTAAAACTCAAACCATTCAAACAAACACAGCTATGATTTGAACACACAGTGGTTACACACTTTGGGGGGGAATCTGTAAATTATGGATAATATAGTTGTCTCTGAAGCACATTTTCAGTGTCACTACATTTGGGTATTAGGTGGGGATGTTGTCTGATTTCTGCTGTCCATAGTTGAATGAAATTGTGAACCAGTCAGTGGCACCATAAGGTCAGCATATTCTGCATGCTACATGTATATGATTCAAGCCTGGGTGTAACGGAGCAAACACTCATCCCTTATGTCATGAAATTTTAATAACTACTGTCTGTCAGGAACCAGAGAGGTGAGGAGACATGGGTTAAGTTCCTTCTTCGAGTTGGAACCAAGTATAGCATTCCCAATGGATGAGTCCTGCTTTCTCTTTCCCATCATGCCAGTGGACTCGCTTGACTGTCTTGGATGCCCGGGGGTCTCTTTACCTTTGAATAATGAAGAGGGCATGCACTGCATGTAGCCTCTAACACTAGCACACTGTGATGGTACATTAGTTCTGCTGCGTATCAAAGAGGTCAGGGCTATTTATCAACTCTCAGGTAACAAACGCCACAAATTCATTCACGGATTCATTGACCCTTGCAGTCGGAGAGATTTAGGATGTGTGAAACGATCTTTTAGCTTCTTCATTGTAAATAAAGGAAGCCATGGATATTTGTAGTTTTCCACTTAGCAGGTGAAAATCTGGTACAACCAAATTGCCATAAGATAGCCATTAACATCTATTAGCATATTAGCCCTGTGTCTTTTATTTAAAATAAAAGTGGAATTTGATAAATACTACAGTAGTATCTGAGACCTAGCCTGCCATATATTAGCAAAACATTGTGTTATCCTACCCAAACATACAATTGAGAAAACATTTCATAAAAATTTGTACGATGTGATTTGTAAGAAAATGTACGACTTTATAGGAAAAAAAAGTATGCACAAAGGTCCAACCCTAAAACTTAAGCCCAAAGTATACTTTCTTGCATGTTTTTAGCATGGTTTTTTTTTACCACACACCCTCTGTACCTTGCACTAATTTGTTTGTCCACAAGGTGGCAAAACTGGCCCGGGCCATTGTTTCACAGTAGAAAAAGAAACAAAAGAGACGCAACAACAATACACGGTTTTGTTGGTGTGCGCTTATGTATGGGGATAAGAGATACCCGTAACTCTAGTTTAAATGGGTATAAAGGTATTTTTATTGCTCATAACATTTGGGGAGAAATAGCACAGATACTGGAATTAGATGAAACTTGAAACGTGCATGTGTTTTAACTGGCTCTTGTTCAAACATGGTATAAAATGGGGTATAATATGCTTTCGGCTGTGCCCCGAAGTACACTTTGGGCTTAGCCATGAGTGGGGAATAAGCAGGTCGTACAAAAATGTGCAAATGAGATTGCCACCAATCGGCAAAAAGTTAAATCGTTTGTCATGAGATTGTGTTTGGTTATCCTGAACCCTACCAAAGTGAGGTCAAAGAAGCACCTTATTCAACATTCAAACTGGGATCCTACAGTGTTTGAAACTCTTATTAATTACCTACCTGGCTTTTTTTAGTTTGATTAACAAACTTTAAAGGGATAGTTCTGTAATGGGTCTGTTTCTGTTTGGGGTGGGTTTTGTTCGTTTTAGTTCTGCTTCCTGAGTGTGTTACCATTGCTGCATTCAAAATCAAATACTTCCATACTATAAAGTAAGCAAAAAACTGTATGCCAAAAAAATTGTATGTAAGTATGTTACATAGTATTCAAAAAACAGTACGCGAAAAGTCCCCGGATTACCTACTTCCACTGAGATTCTAAAGCGTGCGTTCAATTGACACTTCACTATCCCATGAAGCCACGGGAGAGGATTTCTGAATGGGAGTAAAGTGACACAACTCTGACGCTGGTAGGTCATGTGACCATAACAACATGGCAGATGTAGTATGTCCAAATTTCATTCATACTATATAGAATGTACTTTTTTAACAGTCGCAAAGTAAATTCAAATTCAAATGTAGTACCTACTCAGACAGTATGGGATTTCGGACGTAGTGCTTGGGTTTTCATCTATTGTTTGAGTTGTTGCACCTGATGTTCATTTTGAGTCCACTCGTGTATTTAAGCACTGTGTTTTGTTCAGTTCAGTTTTCATCACATTATACCGGTTGTTCTATTCATATTTTTCTGAGTGTTTAGTTTTGAGTTTATAGTTAATAAATCTACTGCTGCCTGCAAATAGACCCAGTTCTTTATTTCCCATGTGCTTGCAAACATGGTTGACAAGTTCACTCAAAATTTAAATTCTGTTATCATTTAAGGCCAATTCACACTGCACTCACATCATTCTAAACCTGTATGACTTCTATGGAACACATCAGATATTTTGAAGAATGCTGGTTTTAGTGACCACTGACTTCCATTGAAAAACTTCCCAAAAACATCTTTTATGTTCCACAGAGGGAAGTCATATAGATTTGGAACGACATGAATGTAAATAAATGATGACAGAATTTCCATTTTTGGGTAAAATATCCCTTTAAGGCAAGTCAAATTTGTGTGCAAGTGACCAAAATTAGACTATAATCCTACAATATTCTGCCAAAATTAACGTTTAATAAGGGTTAACCGTATCTATATATAAAAAAAGAGCATTATCCCTGCTTTGCATTTCATTTTTCCATAGTTTCCATAATATTTTTAATCTTTGAAAATTTTGAGGCAGATGCATGTAGATAAACTATGTACATCATCTATTGTAATCGACTGGCTAGTGAAGTGTAGTACATCACTGCAGTTTAGCAAGCAACCAGCATATGGCACTCTTGCTGCATCAAACATTCATGCGGCAATAACATGAACCTGCAGGGCTGCTGTTTCTTGCCTTCACCAGCCACGATCGCTTCAGCGAGGGTGCTTTTAATGCCATGCCAAGCAAAGGAAACGCTGCTTATCTTCCCACTGCCATACAAAGAGATCACCATTGTTCACAGACACATATTTGGCCCATTACAGCCTTCCTGCCTTGGTCTTTGCGGCTTTTTTCCCCTGTATGCTCTACAAGACAATCAGGGCATAAGAACTCCCACTGGACGGGTCTGAGCCACCGTGGCTACAGATACAAAGCACCATGGGAGTGGTCAACCTAAAAGGCCTCATTTTCATGCGAGGGATTCCCACAGACACTATGGGTCTTCACAGCTACTTAACGGTCGTTGTATTTCACAGAGTGGGTTCCACTCTTGTCTTGAAGAGAGAGAGGAGAGATTTGGCCGACTGCTGTGTGGTCTCTCTTGCGCTCCATGAGACTCATTTGTAATGGTGGTGAGAGCTTTAAATTGGAGTTCTGGCTGGAATGAGAGCTGCTTCTCAGAGGTTTGAACCACTTTGGATGTGTCGGGCCCTGTACTATACAGCAGTTGTTCTTTATATGATTTTGGAGACCCCCTACCTGGTGAAAATGTGCTTCCTGTGGTGACAGGAAGCTGGAAAGAGCACTTTAAGCTGCAGTATTAACATACTACTCTGCTGTTCTACTTTGGGAATCAAAGGTCCTACTAAAATAAATTCCACAAACTCCGAATTCTGGGAAACAAGCTGTGCTAATTGCTTATTTTTTTACAAATTCAAATGGATGGTCTGCACATGATCAGAACTGGAACTCCTCGCTAAATGTTTCCATTTTAGATGTTTCTTGGAAATGGTTTTGTATGCTGACCTCGGAAGCACTTCAAGCTGTGATTTGTGTATGAAATGTACTATAGTAATTATATTTTAAAGTATTTTTTTTTTTAAAACTGATTGTGTTGGGCAATTTCATTCTAATTGTCATCCTATTTGTTAACGCTTACTGCAACAATATGAAGACTAAGGATGCGCATTAGGTGCATACTTGATGTCGTATTTATGTACTTTATGTCATGCTCAAGTCTCATTGTAAATACAAGATGACAACTGTAAGACTCTATTCAGGGGTGCATTTCCCATACAACAACGCAATTCCCTGCTTAACTAACATGTATTGTTGGCGAAATAGTCACAACTGTTTTTTCCTAAATGTTAAGAGCTGTACCTGTACTTCCAACCACACTTTGCGATACTATTTGCGAATGCTCTGCTATCCTTCTGCTATCACAGAATGATAGAAAACTATAGTTTTGTACCAGTTGAAGACTACCAATATTCTGCTTTATGAGCAGTATTTTCTTGCAGTCTATTCTTGCATTTATTATTCAGAAAACTTAATTATAAGCAATACTGTACCAACTACTTTCTTAGTTTGTTTAATTCACATGCAAAAACTCAACAAACTCATTTTGTAAATCTGTTTATTACATCATGAAAAAGCTGATTTTATGCAGAGGACTCTATAGCGCTGGTTTCATTGTATTCACTGTTTGCGAATGCTCGGTTGAACTATGGTTTTGGAAAAACACCAAATCGTTGAACTACGTTGTTAATGACGGAATTTGCAACTTTGGCCAACAAAGTTTACGAGAAATTCCAGAGTTGTTCACATTCTTTTGGATCTGAATTTTGGATTTGAACAACACATTTTCATTGCAATTACACTCCGAGAAAAAAAAAAAAAAAAAGGTACAGTGTTGTCACTGGGGCGGTACCCTAAGGTACAAAAAAGTGAAAAGGTACATCTTTGTACCTTACTCACCCCTAAAAGGTACATGTCAGTACTTTAAGAGAGCGTATTAGTACCTTAAAAGTACATATTAGTACCTTTTCGGTTTTGTACCTTAGGGTACCACCCCAGTGACAGCAATGTACCTTTTTTTTCTGACAGTGTAGGAACTATTTAACATTTTGTAAATTGGTAATGAATTCGTACAATAGTACTTTTTTGTACAATCTGCTTTCGCCCCACAGATGGTTAGCTTCAGGGGTGGACCTTCATGCTTTTTTGTTTCATTCGTTTTCATATGATTAAAATCATACAAATTCATATAAAATGACAAACCAATAAAATAGTTGTGTTTTCTCCTTGGATTGATTCAAATTGGATCCATGTGCAGCTGGTTTAGAGGCTGATGATGACAGTTAAATACTTCAGCACTGGATTAATTCACTCTTAAATTCTCCTGCAATATATATAAAAAACTAAGCATTGTAATAACATTGTAATAAATGGCATATAAAACAATTACATATGAACGACTATGCTGCTGTGGTTTTGCACTTTTAATTTGATGCCAAAGCATTTGAGAGAAGTTTGAACTTTCATAATAGTTTCAAGGGTTAATTACTTGCAAATTTGTAATCACGTCATTCTGACATGACAAGATAATTACCATTCTTGTGCATAGAATGATGACAAATTACATACATTCACCTAAAGGATTATTAGGAACACCTGTTCAATTTCTCATTAATGCAATTATCTAATCAACCAATCACATGGCAGTTGCTTCAATGCATTTAGGTGTGTGGTCCTGGTCAAGACAATCTCCTGAACTCCAAACTGAATGTCAGAATGGGAAGGAAAGGTGATTTAAGCAATTTTGAGCGTGGCATGGTTGTTGGTGCCAGACGGGCCGGTCTGAGTATTTCACAATCTGCTCAGTTACAGGGATTTTCACACACAACCATTTCTATGGTTTACAAAGAATGGTGTGAAAAGGGAAAAACATCCAGTATGCGGCAGTCCTGTGGGTGAAAATGCCTTGTTGATGCTAGAGGTCAGAGGAGAATGGGCTGACTGATCCAGCTGATAGAAGAGCAACTTAGACTGAAATAACCACTCGTTACAACCGAGGTATGCGGCAAAGCATTTGTGAAGCCACAACACACACAACCTTGAGGCGGATGGGCTACAACAGCAGAAGACCCCACCGAGTACCACTCATCTCCACTACAAATAGGAAAAAGAGGCTACAATTTGCACAAGCTCAGCAAAATTGGACAGTTGAAGACTGGAAAAATGTTGCCTGGTCTGATGAGTCTCGATTTCTGTTGAGACATTCAGATGGTAGAGTCAGAATTTGGCGTAAACAGAATGAGAACATGGATCCATCATGCCTTGTTACCACTGTGCAGGCTGGTGGTGGTGGTGTAATGGTGTGGGGGATGTTTTCTTGGCACACTTTAGGCCCCTTAGTGCCAATTGGGCATCGTTTAAATGCCACGGCCTACCTGAGCATTGTTTCTGACCACGTCCATCCCTTTATGACCACCATGTACCCATTCTCTGATGGCTACTTCCAGCAGGATAATGCACTATGTCACAAAGCTCAAATCATTTCAAATTGGTTTCTTGAATATGACAATGAGTTCACTGTACTAAAATGGCCCCCACAGTCACCAGATCTCAACCCAATAGAGCATCTTTGGGATGTGGTGGAACGGGAGCTTCGTGCCCTGGATGTGCATCCCACAAATCTCCATCAACTGCAAGATGCTATCCTGTCAATATGGGCCAACATTTCCAAAGAATGCTTTCAGCACCTTGTTGAATCAATGGCATGTAGAATTAAGGCAGTTCTGAAGGCGAAAGGGGGTCAAACACAGAATTAGTATGGTGTTCCTTTAGGTGAGTGTATATATATATATATATATATATATATATATATATATATTCAAGATTCAAGAGTTTTATTTGTCACATACACAGTTATATACAGAATATACAACCGGCAGTGAAATGTAAACAGAGCAATATAACAGTGAAATATATTAGCAATATATATATATATATATATATATATATATATATATATATATATATATATATATATATATATATATATATATATATATATATATATTTTTTACTATAATTGTAGACTCATTATCCTGCATTATGAGCAGTATTCTTGCAATCTTGATCACATTTCTGATTCATAAAACCTAATTATTAGCAATACTGTAGCAACCATGTTTATTGCATTCACATGCAACAAACTCAGAGTTTCAAACTCAACCCATGGTATTCTCATTTTGTAAATATGGTTATTTCATCATCATCATAAAAAAAAAAAGCTTTTTGTGTAGACACTATAGTGCTGGTTTCATTGTATTCACTCTCAAAATGATCCTTAAAATAGGCGACCCAGAAGCCCTTGAGCAGCCTTACCAGATCATAAGACTATATCTAAAGCTCTCAGAGCCAATCCCATGTACATGACGGCTTTAAAATAATAAGATATTATCCTCAATTATAAAAGCAAGCTCTTTCCTTTAGCCGGGTTATGAATAGACACTACATTAAGATGATTACAGGGCTGGTGTGCTGATAGCACTACTTCAGTTCACTTATATTTTTTATCCTCCCTTATGACATATGTCTCTACAGAAACCTTTTTCCCTCTTCCCCCTGGAACAAACACATAGGCTACTCATAGGCTACTCAAAGGCTACTAGTGCAGTGTGTCAGAGGAACTACATCTCCCATCCCTGTAGCATAGTTTATTCCCCTGGTTGGAGTTTCCTGTGAGCTGAATTTATTGTGGGTGGCAGTGTTCCCTTAACATCGGCCTTTAGAAATTAATTTATTTCAGTACAGGTGTTCCCAATAAAACAGCATTGCCCACAGGAGGCACATGAAGAGAAAGGAAGGTGTTGAAAATGTAAGTGAGCGTTATAATGGAACAGTGAATTAGTAGACGGGAGATATGCAACTTGAGCTTTTTGATCAGGCACAAAGGAAATTGTTTGACGAGTGCAGTTTTCTGTTTCGTGTTGATGTTCATGTATTACCTATTGACTCAAGAAGTAAGAAGAGCTTATCCCTTTTTTATAATAGCCAATAGGCTTTAGTTATGTCACAAATATGAATAATCTATCCTTCTCAGGCTTTGCCTGAAAATAATACTGTCAGTTAATCATCAATTAGCTAGATAGTAACTTTAGGCTATTATGAACATAGACTTTACATGTTTAATGCATCTGTTTACCAAAGAATAAGCACAGGGAATGTTTTCCTCATTCCTAGCACTGATGACCATGTCCACTGTCTTAGTTCCATTCATTGCCAATGTAAATTCCTGTCCCTATTCCGCCACTGAATCCAAGGCCTTCTGGGTTAGCCCAGGAAGAGATTCTTCACCAGTCACCAGGAGTAAGGAAATGCAGTCAGAGAATCATGTTAAACGGTTAGAATAAAAAATTCCGCCTACCAGGCTCACAGGTGCTTACGCCATTGTAGATGCTCCGACTCCCAAGTCCTAAGAACTGTGACGAAAATTATGTTAATGATGCAATTTCATGTGCTTCAGTAATTCATTTGCGTTCAATTCTTTTAACGTGTTAAGGATTTTGAATTAATCGCATGTGTGACACGTTAATGTCGACAGCCCTTATATGTGGTATTTATGGCATGTTCTTTAATGAAAACAGGTCAAAAATGACCCAAAGACAACAGAAGTGTTCAACTGAATCATAAGATATTAATATACCATCTGTTGCAGCTTACAGAATCTAACACCTTTTGCTGTGGTGATAATGAATCCTGGAAATTCAAATGGAAATTGTTTAGAAATACAGTTTGATATTGGGAATTGCCATGTTTGGTCACTCTAACATACTAAAGTGTATTCCAGGACATTCAGTTCAATTTAGATGCCGTTAGATGTTTCCTTTCAAAATAACCAGAAGCTGGACAGAGGCTTGGCATGAAAGTAAGAATTTGAAATGTGGTCAGACATTAATCTTAATGATGGATATGCTGCCTGCAGAGAAACCTAGAGAATCCCTAATGATGTTGGGCACAGTTGGAGAGATCTTGCTATCCAGATGATAATTCAGGAGGGAGTAGAATGTTCTTGGCTGAGTCATTTAGCAGCATAAGGGCAGTTTTGACAAGTTTGACCTTATATTCCTTTTTTAAAAACTCTTTACACTGGTCAAGAGAAACTTTACAGTTACTTTAAGTATATCACAAGCATGAGAAGTCTTGGTGCAATAGATATATTGTGTAACAGTTCCACTGAAGTTGACTGAAGTTTTCTGAATCCAAGTGTGGTTTATGATTCAAACAGTGTACAAAACAAAATGATAACTTGAAAGTAAACATGACTTAAACGTATACTTGATTTGGTAAAGCATGCGTGGCATGGACATGAAAATGTATCAATTGAGAAGTGCAAGTTGAATGACAAAAAAATATAGTTATGAATGAAAATAGAATAGAATGAAGTTAATAGAAATGCATAGAATTGACTAAGATTTAATGTTTCATTTTCTTCATTATGATTCCATGATGTTATACCACCCTGACCTTAAACCCCTCAAAATTCATGAATTTTAATTCATTATTTTAAAACTTGTTTAACATAGAAGAGATGTGCACTACTGTTGTAGAGTTTGTATTTAAATGAATAGGGTTGTTCACAAAGAAGCATCCCATCACTGACACACACACAACAAGAGCTTTATTGCATTTCTCAGAAAAAAACTACAGCCTGCAAAGAAGAAAATCCTCCTTCAGTGAAGAAATCATAATGGAGGCTCAACAACCCATTTTGAATCTAACAGACATGCAACACAATAATATTAAATAAATCTAAGAGATTTCCTCTTCATGTGTAGCTGGATTAGCATTAAACAACTTTGGAAGATTTGAAACATTAAGAAAACCTTTATCTGGGATTGACAAACCATTGAGGAAAAGAGTCAATGTTTATTTTGGACAGGTAGAAGTAATAAAATTGTACTGCAAATGTCACTGCAAACAGCTTGTGGGACTTTGACAAACTTATTGACCTTGTCCTTATTGTAGTCATGTGGGATTTTGACTGCAAACAGTTTCAATCTCACAGTCAGCATCACACTGCAGCCGGAGTCAATGAAGTGTCAAAGGCACACTTATGAAGCTGCCACAACTGGCATTACGGTCCTCCAGCTGAGCAGAAATAAGACATGACACACTGGCCAGTGTCCAGTACAGTATGTAAGTCAATCTCTCACGTCCTTGCTTGCTGAGCAGGTGTCTTGGCATCCAACCGCAACGCTGGACATGGTCCCCATCCTATCAAATGTGGTGTATTGGTCTCAGGCCTGGGAGTAGTAACCAACTGCAACTGAAAAAGTTGAGCCAACTGAATTTTTTAAGTGCACAGTATCAAATCAAATCAAATCAAATCACCTTTATTTATATAGCGCTTTTAACAAGTCCAATTGTTTCAAAGCAGCTTCACATTGTTAACAGGAAAATAATGCAACAGAATTTGTACAGCCGTTCTGGTGAAACGGTGATGTTATCCAGCTAATTTCAAGTATCATATAGTGTCAATGCGGGCAGATCGGTAATAGAGATGAAATTTAGGTGTCCCCAACTGAGCAAGCCAAAAGCCAGAGGCAACGGTGGCAAGGAACCAAAACTCCTTCAGGGTCAGAATGGAGAAAAAAACCTTGGGAGAAACCAGGCTCAGTTGGGGTGCCAGTTCTCCTCTGGCCGACGAACAGTGTATGGTTATAATTCTGGCAACATAGCAGGTCTTAATTCATATTTGGTAAATAGATATTTGTAAGATTCTATAAGTATATAAGACCAATAAAGATGAGTCGTATCTTTGCATGTATCTCTTCTTCAAACTATCGCCATTGTAGTTAGTGTAGATGGAAAGACTTCTATTTTTAACCTTGGTGTACTTTTTACCGGATGGCCTTTTGAAGAATGAAGATGACGATGAAGGATTTTAAGATTAACATCCACTCACCATCACACTTAAATAACATATACATACAGTTCCATGTTTGTTTTGGACAGGTAGAAGTAATAAAATTGTACTGTAAATATCACTGCAAACAGCTTGTGGGGCTTATTGACCTTGCCCATATTGTAGTCATGTGGGATATTTGTGATTGTATTACATATGTCACCTTCTATTAGGACATTTTTGGTGACATATGTAATACAATCACAAATGTTAACAAACATATTATAACATAATAAAAAAAATTTCGATAACATGTCCCTTACATTAAGATACCAAAATAAAATACCACCAAAATCACAATGTGTCTTCATGTATTGTAACAGGTGTAGTTTGACTGAAAGACTTGTATATGATGCAAATGATTGCAGCTGTCTGTCACAAATATGCAAGGGTAAAAAAAAAAAGAATGCCATTTTTATACAGACACATCATTTTTGTAATAAAAATGCAAAATACAGTTTCATGTCTGGTAATAAATATTTATAGCCTGTAAATTTCCGTACTTTACCCACCATTGGTAGGTAAAATTCAATTTTGGTCCCTGCATTCACCTCTTAACCCCCTCAATAAATTCCCTGTCAGCTGGTGACAGTATCAACATAGGAAGGGTCATTTTCTCATTTACCAATGGGGCTCCTTGTCTTCTATTAGGTTAGTAAGCAGAAGATTGTTCACGGATCTTCTAGATTAGCCATCAGCATTTTCACAATCTTTTTAACTCAAGCCTGTTAGATTGTGTCACTGCCGGTAAGACCATTCACCTAAGTGATTTATGTTTAATACGGAGGTCTTCTTTCTAGCTCGTGGTCTCTGTGGTCTACTCAGCTTCAAACAGTAGAGCTTTGATCTGTGGGAAGGGAGTCGAGGCAATCACATCTTTCAGTGCTGTTCTCAAGGTTGAGACAATAACCTGGTAATGCACCTGCTGGGCCATGTGCATGCTTCGAAAAATGGTGTCCTCTGAGTCCATCACGAGAAGTTGAGGAATATAAAATTCCATTTGGGTTGCTAAGAGAGGTCCATTGCTCTCCAAGCGATAGACACTATGACATTATTGGTATTGGTCTGGACGACCAAAACTTTACCCGGCCGAGTTATATATGTCTTCTTTATTGATCAGCAGTGTTCATTTGTAAATATGAGGTCTTGCAACAAGGATTGGGGATGGTTATGACTGCTGAGTTGTATAACACCCACTGCAAATAAGCAGCACAGTGGAAAGTGATGTGACAACACTATCACTCCCATTATGATCCATCTACTCTGCAAGCAGAGCTAAGTTTATACATTACATAGGCATACATAACAGCATTGCTTTTTCATGTTTTCAGAGATATTGCAAATTCTAGAAAACATACATTTTAGTTTAATAAATTGTTATTAATAAATGTTTAAAAACATTTGTATTATAATAAAATAAAAAAACATAAAAAAACAAGCTTGTTAGGCTGGTTTTAAAGGGGTCTTGAGCACTTGTCAACTAGTCAGGCAGAGATACCATCTACACCAGCTAAACACCAGTTTGGCCAGGCTGGGAGACCAGCTAAACCAGCTTAAAGGGGTACTTCAGTGCTGGGAAGATGAACGTGTATTTAAACTGGGTAATTTATGTAGTAGAAATGTGAAATTATTTTTGAATTTGGTGCCTTCTATACTGAGAAAAGCCAGAAAATGTATTTTTGGCTCATGTGGATGAAAGACAACAACACCCAGAATGCCCACGAGGCCACTCCCAAAGCCACTGCCACTGGATCACTTGCCCACCCCTACTGTTGTTTTATAATAATAAAATAATTTAGTTCAGTTAGAGAACACTCTACAATTAAAAACTGAATGTGTCTGTTCAATATAATGTGAGTGAGCCGAGCGAGTGTCACGGCACAAACGCAGCAGGAGTCAGATTACATTCATCACGAGAGCGACGAGCTGAGGTAAGCGACGTGTTCAGTCTGGTGCGTTTTCAGATCATGCCTATGGAAGCTTGACTTTCATAGGAATTCATTTGAAAAGTTGAAACACTCACTTTGCTCCGCACCGCTCCGTTTACATGAATGCAGCTGCCCGAGCCGAGTGCTGTGAGTGTGAGCACACCCCATGTTGGCGGGTTGAAAACATGCGGAATTAGCGCCTTCTACTGGCTGTAGTCTTTAGCCTCTGGCCAAAAAATCCTCCGATGACGCAATTTGATGACGATATTTGTGTCATCGGAGGATTTTTTCCAGAAATAAAATACATAAATCTCTCGTCTCAGGGGGATATGAGGGGGGGAAGCACGATCATTTGAATATACTACCGGGTTTCTACTGATACAAAGCTTAATGCTAATCACTGAAGTATCCTTTTAAGACCAACAAATAGTTTTGTAGTCAAGACCACCTAATCTGAGACCAAGACCAATGTCGAGACCATGACCAGTGTGTATTGAGACCAAGACAAGACCAAGACCAAAGCAGGGCGAGACTGAATCAAGAACAAGATCCACATTACCACCTGAGAAATGACTTATTTTTAATCAATAAATATAATTAGAATAAGACACTATATAGAGCCATTACTAACCAAATGAATGATTAACAACAACATTCATCTTAGTTTAATTATATCAATTTATAATATAAAAATCCAGATTTCATACAAGTACTTTTTTTGGAACAATAACTTGAATTTTGTGAGCATTTGTATTAATTTTGGTGACATTTTTGACACAGTCGCTCACTAATTTCTGAACCGGCACAATAAATAAATCAAAGTAGAATTAAGTTATTGATTGCATCTGAACTGAATCTTCACATGAATGATGTTAATACATAAATCAGACAATTCACCGGCAATTTAGTAATATATTGTACATTTTTGTACAATCTGCTCATTCCTACTGATGGTTAGGTTTAGGAGTAGACGTTCATACTTAAAAATCATACGAATCATACTGTATGACAAAAATGGCACCCCATAAAATACTCCTGTCAGATCCAGTTTTCCAATTTTGAAAGTTCATAGAATTTGTTTTCATGTCTTAGTTTGATTTCATATATTTTTTTTTGTATATTTTCATATATTTAAATGTATGGTTACACTTATAACCATAGTGTTAATAGACTGTTTCACCAAGTACAACATGTTCCTGGATCAACATCTTTGTTGATCCTGGAACAACATTCCAATCAACCAATCAGATTTGAAGGACAAGTTTATAGTTTATGTGAAGTTTAGGCTTACAACCAGGGTTAGGTGCTTCTGTATCAGTATTATATAATTTCCCTCTGGTGTTAGGGATAAGTAGATGTAGGGTTAGGTTTAGGGGTAGGATATAGGGTTAGGAATACATTTTTGGATAGAAATGTTGTAAAAAAAAAATAAAAATATGTTGACCCAGGAGCATGTTTGTGATTTTTGGCAAAATCTCGGTGACCATCTGCTGGGGAGTATCAAAAAAAGTCTTAGCAGATATTAGGCAGACAGTCTACTAATACTCTAATGGGAATTAAGGCAAGCTCACACTACATGCCTTTTGGCTGGATTTTGCTGTTTCAGACAGATTTCCAAGGACTGTGAAAAACCCCTGGATCACAGCCAAATCTGTGCTCGTTGTAGTCGGCAATGCTCGTTAAGTATGAGCAGGTCAGCGACGTGATCTGAGCCTGTCTCGAGCAGTCACAGACGCTGCGATATTTTCAAACCTGTTTGATAATATTGCCACTTGATCTTGTAGTGTGTGCAATGCAACAACAAGGTGGAACTAATCTAGCCAATCACAGTGCAGATGGTATAAACAGAAAAATCTCGTAATCACTTGCATGAATTTCTCACGTGAATTTATGAGGAAACATTTTTTTCTTGCTGTTGAACAGACAGCTTGTCTCTTGAATAGCTTGTAGTTTGTGCACCTCATCAGTGTTGTGTTGTGTAGCATGCACACTGCTATGACAAGACAACGGCAGATGACAAGAAACTTTGTTGTGTAGTGCATGTCAATTCAGATAGTCTTACAGTCCTGTAGTGTGAGCTTGCCTTTAGTTGACATGTAGTTGCAAAGTTACTTATTGTTAGTAGAATGTCAAAAGTGGACCATTAAAATAATGTGTTACCAAATGTATAATTTTCAGCAAAAATTTTAAACATTTTTATAATTTGTAACACAGAGTGCTCTCAGAGACGAGTGTTATTATTTAAACAATAACAAACAAAATAAAAATAACATGAGAAAACCAAGGAGCAGAATAGAGAATATTAATGAAACATCCAACAAAAGACAATACCAGACAATGAACACAACACAAGGGCTTATATACACAGAGGATAATTAACTCTTTCCCCGCCATTGACAGAATTTTCTGGCTTTCTGTGTTTTCACTGTTATAAGTTAGGGGGCGCTATGACACATCTTCTAAAAGAGTACTGAATCTCCTGATCAAAACACAGGGGAAGAAGAAGCAGAAACAAGTTATAGCACATGTAAGCAGATGCACATGTAAAATAACAGGATCATCAACATTAAACATCATATAAATCAAAACTGCCTAATGTTACCGAATGAAATGTTGACCCAGGACGAGCTATAGGACTGTGAAGCTTTGAGGGTGTTGATGGACTCGATCTACTCCATCTGTTTTGATCATCATTGTGAATCCAATCCAGACGTAGTCTTTGACAAAACGCAATTTTCTCTGAATTTTGCTCGAAAGGTTATTTTTTTATGAAACTTACCTATTCATGTGTTGATTAAAAAAAAGAATAAAACAAAAAGCAGAGGGGCTGTTCTTTCTTTTGATATATTGCATATTCAGTTATTCATACAACTAAATATTCTGGGGACCATGAAACTTTTTGTGAAAATGATCAAAAATGCTGTCTCTGACTGGCAACTTATTTCAGAAAACACTGGTAGGTAAAGAGTTAACAAACAAAACACAGCTAGAAACAATCAGATCAATGACAAGGGGAAGCAGGAACAGGAACCAAGCAAATATACAAACTAAAATTTCACATACAAAACAAGTCAAGTCAAGTCACCTTTATTTATATAGCGCTTTTAAAAAGTCCAATTGTTTCAAAGCAGCTTCACATTGTTAACAGGAAAATAATACAACAGAATTTGTACAGCCGTTCTGGTGAAACGGTGATTGTTATCCAACTCATTTCAAGTATCATATAGTGTCAATGTGGGCAAATCGGTAATATACCGTATATACCCGAATATAAGACGACCCTGAATATAAGACGACCCCCCCCCATTTTCCAGACTTATTTTTTGGGGAAAAAAGGTGCTCACCACCTCCGAACATTGCATTCTGTGGCTCCAAATTTTTTGGCAGCTTTGAAATTATTAGATGATTCTGCCTCATTCACGACCATAAGTTTGAAGTCGGTGTCATAACTTTCGAACGTGTTGGTTTATTTGACCAACTTTTGAAGCTCTTTTCTCAAGATGATCTCTTGACTTCTCCATGGTGGCACTTTACTGTTTATTTAATTCATAACACTGTCACTAATTGCGTAGCCTATCGTGTTGGCGCCCTCTACTGTTTCCCCCTGCTTTCTCCCTTTCCCCCGTGATTTTGTCTATATCGCGAATATAAGACGACCCCCCATTTTTCAGCCTATTTTTAGAACACAAACCTAGTCTTATATTCGGGTATATACGGTATTAAATAGGTGTCCCCAACTGGTATATAGAGTAACAAGAATGGAGAAAAAACCTTGTGTATGATTATAATTCTGGCAACATTGCAGGTCTTAATTCATATTAGGTAAATAGGTATTCGTAGGATTATTTGAAAGAGTCGTCATTTGGAGTCGTCATGCCGGAGACTGGTTTAATGAGGATGTCGTGTCGATGCAGCATTTACGGGGGGAGTTTATTTGACACGCTCTCTGCAGACATTTCAGGGATGCGTTGGTCATGTCCAGGCACAGGTCCACCATCTGATCTGGATACGGCCCGGATCCGGCTGACTGCAGTAAACCTCGGGATAAACAGAGAGACTAACATTAGTGTAGATGCCATTCTTCTTATGATGTAACGAGTACATCAGGTGTTATGGGAAGTGTTCCCGGTTCCGGCTGACCTAGTTAATGCAGCCTAACAATCATTTACTGATTTGAATTATAGAAATTGATAATGTTCTGGGCAAAACAAGCCCAGAAGGACAGGAAGAACCTGACATAATTACACTTATTTTTTGTTAAATAGACTGTTTGTATAGGTCATATAAATTTTAAATTTTAACGCATGGTCTGTTTTGATTATTTTAGAGGAACTTTTAATTTGCTCAGGCTCAGGAGACTAGCTGGCTGACCATCTACACAAACCTGGCTACATTGAGGTACCAGTTAATCCCGCTAAGACCAGCAGATTTTTTTTTTTCCCAGCAAGAATCCCCAGGCATTGGAAATCCTTCTAAAATTGATGTCTGATCCAGTTTCCGGTGTGCCAGACCCACAATGTTTTTTTTTTTTTTTTTTTTTTTTTCGTAAGCCTAAGCCTAAGCCCTGCTTGTCATTTTGTAAATTGTATACATCCTACAACCTTAGAAATGTTGGTTAGAACATTTCCATCCCTTCTCATGAGCTATCGTCATAACCTCAACCTCGCGACTGCAGGGGCTTCCCTCATTGCTGTGGTACTGGGCCTTGGTGCGGTGAAATGAAGATGAAAGGCCGCCGTGTGGTGTAATCAGATTGTCTCCTGCAGTTGGGTCTCGTATTCATCTTCTCTTGGCAACCCGCTGCTCCACAAACTCTGGCTGACATAAATCACAATTGGGCCCCAGTCAGTTCTCATTCCCATTGAGCCACTGAGAGCCCAAATTCAGCCCACAGGAACCCTGAGCTCAGGTCACAATCAGCTCAGCCTGAACTTTATTTACAATGGCTTCTGTTGTTTGTGGTAAAAGAAAACTCTAATTAAGATGGATTCCTAGTTAATAACATCATGATGTTGTCTTTAGGGGCATCACAGTGACTTTTTTTTTTAGCTGGATTCCCCAGTTGGAGCCAAAAATAGACACGCAATGGCTCTTTACCAAGGTTCTTCGTGGTTTCTTTCAGTTAATGTGTCATGTTCTTCAACAATGCTGAGTTTGAAGCAAGGTTGGTATATCCTGTAAATACCTCTGCAAAATGCACTATGAAAAACAAGGATTTATTGCTTATTTCTGGAGCTTGTGCAAACATTATTACTTTTTCTCATATTTTAAGGGTTTGAACAAACCGCTATCTCAACTTGTCCCACACCATTTATGTTATATACACATAAATGATGCCTCAAATTGTGCAGCTTGAAAGAAAGCTAACTTATCTCACTTTTGACCTGGAATGTTCAACTTCCAAATGATAGGACGGTAAGGTAGGGGTTGTGCAGTAACCCTCGTAGCATCCTTGTTAGTGTGCCCATGTACAATACTGGTTTGAGCATCGCTCAGAGCGGGCGGAGTGGAACCAGTTATATGGGCAAAAAAAGGAGGAACCTGAGCTTCATATTATATAATATATATCACCAGAATATCATAGAGGAATCTTTTGGCTTGGACCAGTAAGACTCTTTAGCAACCACTCAGAACACCCTAGCAACCCACTACCATTGTTCTGTCAACCACCCAGGAGTGCGTTTTACATACAATGTTGTAACTCTCTGCTTAACCACCGAAGTATGATGCATTGTGGGAGAAATGAACTAGCAAGTGATGACTGTTTCCCAAAATTGAAGTAACATGATCGCACATCTGTCGCTTAAACAACTTTGGTTCAATGATATAGGCCTGTCATTAAAGATGTCACATGCAGGTGGTTGATTTTTACATGATTATTTCTGATTATATAGGTCATTTACACATAGAACAGAAAGTCATTTTTTAAATGATGTTAACATGCAGTAGTTCATTCAGTTAGCAGCTTTCTCAACAATATCATTTCTTTGCTCTAACAAATATGGAAACTGCAGACTACTTCACACCTTTTGTTCCCATTTATTTGCTTTATTTGGTTTCTGAATCATCATGGGTTCCCTCTTACAGTATATCATACAAACAAAGCTGACTGTTGACTAGCTAAAATACATAGGGCCAGATTTACTAACAGTTTGTGCCAGCGCAAAACCCTCTTTTGGCATTAAAAAACTACTGTCAGGATTTACTAAAGACATGCAGTGAAAAATTAGTACTAATTTCTCTCACGCTAATTTGTCCTGTTTTGTAAATCTGGCCCATAGAATGCCGAATCTTTGAACTATGTTGGTAACAGTGGAACTTTATAGTTGGCTAACAATCAAGCATTACATTTTCTTGATTGAATCAAAAATAAATTATATAGTCATTTGAAATTTGATGTTGTAGTCACAGCTTTGTCACTTGAACATGAACACCAGGTTTCTAATATGCTATTCCATATGTGGTTTGCTCTTTGGACCCCATGCACACGCACGCTCGCACGCGCGCGCACACACACACCCACACACACACACACCAAAGGAGACATCTGCCACACTGTCTGACCAGGTTGTGTGTCTAGATAAGATAACTTACCTTGGTCTCAGCCTCAGTTTGGCAGTCATGGACTCTGAGCAAATTTACTCTGGCTGCTTTTTCGTTGAACCAACTGCTTTCCATATGTTGCATGACTACAATATATATCAAATATGCCGACAGTCCACTGAAGAATGGATCAGTTGTTTTTTAGCCATAAATGCCTGGAAAAGGAACAGATGTCTTAATTTACATACATTTTAAATGTTCATATATCATCTACATCTACAAAGGCAATAAAGGTATACTGGTTTGGCTTGCTGTCTAAAATGAGGGGTTTGAGTGTGACACTCAGCTCAAGTTTCCCCTCTGGACCCAATTATAGAGACAAATGATTTGTGGGCCTGATCTTTTGTTTAAAACTCTTGTTTAAAAATCATTTATAATATATATTTTATGTATTTTTTTTTTTTTTTTTTTTTTTTCTTTGACCTGCATTCTCTTGAAAGGCTCTTTTATTCCTTTGAATTCAGAGATAGCTTCCTGGTGTGTGTGTGTGTGCACTTTAGTTCTTCCCACTAGACGTTAAAATAACCTCTACACATGCCAGATAGCTTTCCTGTCTCAAACATCAAACTGAGTGTGGCACAAAATACATGAGTTCAATAACAGGGAAAGCAAGAATTTTTATATTGTCTAATAAAGATGTTGCATTTTCTGAGTGGTTGCAAGGGTGTTGCTGTATGGTTTCTAAGATGTTTTGCGTGTTTTTAGCAGCATTGTAGCCCTTCTGTCCAAGTCTGTCTGTTCTTGACTTTGGACACTTGGACTTGGACTTAAGTTCCACGGTGACGCAAAAACACTTGGTTTTCTGAATGGTTCAGACATTCTGTCTTGACTTGGACTCGAATAAGTTGGTCTCAACAACATTGGTTTTTAGTATGACATTCTGGAAGGCCCACGTTCCTGGAGAGCCAACAGTGCACATTTTGCATGTCTCCTCAATCAAACACACCAGATTCAAGTCATCAGTTCATTAGTAGTGACTCCAAAATCTGATATGGGTCTGTCAGACAAAGGAGACATGCAAAATGTGCACTGTTGGTGGGCCTCCAGGAACGTGGTTGGAACCACTGTGCTAAGGTGATCTCAGTGTTTTTAGCATGTTGCTATGTGGCGGCTGTAAGGTACTGGGTGGTCTTTTTGCTGTTCTAAGTCTAAGGGAAATTATTTCACTTTTATAGTCTGCCTGGTAAAAACTAAGTTGGATTACGTATAAAAGTTATAGCACACCACCCCTCAACAAACCACATGATCTGAGGTGTCATTCGTGTTTGTAGCACAAATGTTCTGGGACGAGTAACATGCCAAGTTTAATACTTAAGGTTAGAGATTTGTTAAATGCACTCCTTTGTTCTCTCTCTCTCTCTCTCTTTTTTTTTTTTTTCTCTCTATTGTTGTGTCTCATGTGTATGTCATGGGCAGGTGTTAATAACACACCACTTGGTCTTCTCCCTGTGAGCTCAGTGAGGCTTTTCTATTTTCACCTTGTGACTGCAGGCAGATGGAGGTTGATGTAGGCTAGTTCATAACAGCAGGTAAATTGCAGCAGCAAACATTAAGACAGATGCCAGTGTTGTCCATGCCTTGTAGGAGATCAGTGTAAGGAATTGCATTAAAGTGGATGGAGTGCCACAGTTTAGCTGATAGGATAGTATAGAGATTAACTGTACTTAATTACCCTGATGCTTAAAATATATTTAATCGGTTGGAATTTATTGAGATGTCATGGTTTTGTTTGTTGCTTCATTGTACACACACTGTTACACTGTGAAAGTATATGTTACCTCTGTGCTAATCATTGTATTTTCTGAGTGAATGTCACCACATTGTCATATTTATATGGAAACTTGTTTTTGCCACTGAATAAAAAAATCCAAAAGGTAATTCCGACATTTTATCTCACAATTCAGACTTTTTTTTTTCTTGCAATGGTGAGTTATAACCATTGTAATGGTATACATTATAAAGTGTTTTTTCAAGTTATAAAGTCAGAATTGCAAGATATAAACTCATAATTGCGAGAATGTTAGAATTGTCGACTCAGTTGGACTTTTTTTGGAAGTTTATATCTTACAATTCTGAGAAAAAGGCAGAATTGCAGGGTATAAACTCACCATTCAGGAAAAAGTCTCGCAATTCATAATGAAAAGTCTGAATATATCTGGCAATTCTGACTTTTTCTTGCAAATGTGAGTTTATATCCACTACTCTGCATTTATTAACAATTGTGATTTTATATCTTGCAATTCTGAGGGGGAATTGAATTTTTAAGCTTTGCCTTTCAGAGTTGAAGCTGGGTCTAGAAATAAAGTGTAGCTATTTAGTATTAACCATAATTAAATGAATGTTGAATGTTAACACGTGTAATGTTTTTGAAGAACAGTGGAAAAATATGACTCCTTTAGCCAGTTTATGAGACAAGCTGCATTTTGACTCTGTGGCTGCAAAAAAAAAAAAAAAAAAAAAAAAAAAAAAAAAAAGGATAAAGGGTGCTTTTATGTTCAAGGAGGTGATTTTAATTCAAACAGATCTGTTATATGAAGGTCACAAAACCTTAAGAAAATTAAAAATTCTGTCATCAATTACTCACCCACATCATTCCAAAGCTGTATGACATTCTTTCCTCTGCAGAACACAGAAGAAGATATTTTTGAAGAATCTCGGTAAACAAAAATGTGTTGTGCCCATTGACTCTCATTGTATGAAAATAAAAACATTTCTCAAAATATATTTTATGTTTAACAGAAGAAAGAATGTCATACAGGTTTGCAAAGATAAATAAGCAAATGATGACAGAAATATTTAATAGTTTAACCAATTTAATAGTTCAAACTAAAACTACAAACTAAAAAATATGGTAACATTTTTAAAACTGTGATGATCTAAACAAATACACAAGCTATTGTATTATGTATTGGGGTAATATGAGTGACGTGATGTAAAGAAATATTGTAGACAATAGTTGACAAATGAAACTAGTGTGAAAAGTGTGTTTTAAGAAAGTTTATTTCCAAAAAAACCAAAGGGAATGTGAAATTGCCTGTTTCATTCAGTCAGATGAATGTGCGTTACATTGCAAAAGTCAAGTCAAATCAAGTCACCTTTATTTATATAGTGCTTTTAACAAGTCCAGTTGTTTCAAAGCAGCTTCACATTGTTAACAGGAAAATAATGCAACAGAATCTGTACAGCCGTTCTGGTGAAACGGTGATGTTATCCAGCTAATTTCAAGTATCATATAGTGTCAATGCGGGCAGATCGGTAATATAGATGAAATTTAGGTGTCCCCAACTGAGCAAGCCAAAAGCCAGAGGCAACGGTGGCAAGGAACCAAAATTCCTTCAGGGTCAGAATGGAGAAAAAAACCTTGGGAGAAACCAGGCTCAGTCGGGGTGCCAGTTCTCCTCTGGCCGAAAAAAAATGAGGTTTCCCAGAACGGTAACAGATTTTGGGTTGAATAATCAGTTTAATAACAGAAATACAGTTTACTGATCATTCTAAAACATCAAGCAGACAAAGTCACACCATAAGAAAGTATCAGAATATAATGCATAGAGTCTGCTATTTTGCATGTCTATCTGACTCTGCATCTTTTTTTCATAGCTGAACCTTTAGAAGATGGAGGAGGAGATGGGAAATGGAGATGAGGGGTTAAAGACACAAAAAGGGACATGATGGGGAACAAGAGAAACCCATTGAACGGACACGTTGGTAATTAACAGCTGCCTTTTCTCTGGCTCCATTTATTATGCAGTAATCTTAGCGGCATTGCCCCGTGACACCCCGCAGAATGAGATCAGCTCCCCGCAGACGTGCGACATCTGAATAGGGCTCTTTCAGCTTCCTCTCACTCATTACCGTGTGTATGTGAATCTGCACATGTGTTTGGGCCTCTATAGTCAGAATGTGCCATACAGATACGGTGAATCTTTTGTGTGGCATGCAAGTACTTCAAAATAAGAAAGGTGGAAATCGTATTCAGAGCCTATTGATTGTGCAGGGCACTTAATGAAAGAGGAGAGGGAAAATAAGGTGTTCATGAAAAAAATGAATGTCACTGTTGGTGTTCTCCGGAGTCTTATGTAAGGTGCTAAAAGTGTGTGCGTAAAACAGCGATGGGTAAAGTTCAGGACTTTGGCTCCCTTTCAGTTCATGAGTTGGATTTTTACTACTATTAAATTTCAAAACTGTCAAAACAATTTATAGTCATGATTTTTATTTAGTCTACCACATTTTTTCCTCATAGATTTATAAGGAGAAATATTGACATCAGCATTTAAACCTATTAATTACACAGTATATTATGTCAAAACATTCATGCATTCAGGTGGTGCATGTTGGTTTCTAACACCTAGTAACTGTCATCTTCAATTTTTGGGATAATTGTATCTAAATTAAAATACCAAAATCAGCAAGTAACTCCAGCGCTGGATGACAAAAGTCTTCTAAAATTCATATACTAGACGGCAAAGTGTGTAGACTACATCTAAAATAGCATACTTCTCTACTTTATAGCAGGCAAAAAACTGTCCGAATTTGCAGTATTCATAAAACAGTATGTGAAAAGTACTCAGAAACATTGAACAAAAGTATATTTAACAATAACATTAACCAAGATTAAAACACAGAGTAGAAGAAGATATTTATACAGATTTATAACAACATGAGGACAAAATGAAGGCAAATTTTCATTAGTCGATCAACAATTTCTTTAACTCTACATCCTAATACTGCAGCTAAGTTGCCACCAACACATCAGCTGTATGACAGTTTGATACTTTAAACAATACTGCTTCTGATCCAATGAATCTGATGGTTTGAGGAATCCCGATGATCACCATATCAGAGCAGATCTGCCATTCTACACCAAGACTCACTGACAGTGAGCTCCACAAGGGTACACACTATGAAATAACACAAACAAACATATGGGAATTATGTAGTGAGCACAAATGAAAAATGTCTTATATTTAACAGCTTCTTCAAAGGCACCAGCCAGCTGGTTTGTCTACATTCCAGTTGTGCACACCATGGGCATTGGTTTTCCCTTGCTTCCCTCAGTGTTCCTCCTCAGCAAAATTCAATTCGACCATCAATTTTCACACTTTCCCTTTTAATGGCCGACAACGGAAGACAAGAGACATAAGAAGAGACAACCTAATCCTATCTCACCATACCATGTGTAGCCAGGTTGAGTAAAAATACAATGAATATGCGATATAATGCATATATTTATCAAAATGCTCCCATAGAGAGTTTTTCTAGCTACTGAATGGCTTTTCTGTGGTTAATAAAACATTGAATGACAGCTATCTGTCAAGCCACATTAAAGAGCACCAAAACGGTATTGATTGTTTGTATTTCATAATAAAATTGCCAGAATTTGAATCCTGAGACTTTGTTTCATATCAAAAGTAACTAAGCACAAAGCTTATTGCGATATATTGAATGGGAGCAACTGAAAACAGCACAGACCAAAAGATTGATTCATGGGATTTAAGAATCGATATCGGTACATCAAAATGAGAATTGATTAAAATCGAGAAATCATTATTTTTAACCCAGCCCTACTGAATTTCAATGCTGCAAACTTTATATTCTATTTAGCAACATTATGCAATTGTACATTTTTAGGCTATGTATAGCGATAATGTTAGCTAGCAAGCTATTTGGTAGTCTACATTACTTTGTTAACTACACTTATGACTTGATTAAGCCTTAGGCCCGGGACACTCCAAGCCAATGGTCAGACGTCGGGCAATGCTGGGAAGTTTTTGAGCATCGGCCGGCTTAGTTTGTTCAGTGTGTTCTGCACTGTTGGGTCTAGTCGGATGCCATTGTGGGTTTTGGGCTGATTCTGTCATGGTTGAGTGGCTGAAGAGAAGCGCACAGTGAAAAGATGAAGAATCACAGTCATTTAATAATCCACAAGGCAAATTCAAACAGAGTTTGATTGCTAAACTCTGATTGGCTGTTCATCTTAGCGAACAAGTCAGTGCACGAGAATAAAAGTGAAAATAATGAAAGCTAGCAAAGACATCAATATGGTACAGATTGAAGGCTGTCATAACTTTACGACATCTTACCTGAGCATTTAACGCACAAATATTACCATAAAAACATGAGCCGACTGGAATGAAGAAAGTGATCAGCGTAATTGATATTCAAAATGGCAAGCAAGCGCTGCTTTGTTTACGGTTTGTGTATCTGCAGTCCTAGTTTCGGTTCTCTTAAGTTCGGCAGTAACCTTTTCAAATGAAACGGTAACATTTTCAAGCACAAATTCAAGCACAAATGACATGAGGATGCCGCTGGTACTATAGACAGAAAGAAAGAGACTAACACTCAAGAGGCGGCTGAGAGCAAGAAGGAGACATATAGGTAGAATAGAAGACAGTCAAAAGAGACCTAAGGGCCTGCTTGAACCATTTCTGTTCCTAAAAATAAATCTGGATGAATCCTTCCCCTGCAGTGGAGCTGAACAAATGGTTCTCATTACCTATGTAACCACCAGCGCATCTGTCACTACCTTAAATGAAAAAAGAAAATACTCCTCTCACATCACTCACCCTCTGATTGATGTGCCAGTCATGTGGTTTGTTGGCCGATTTGTTTGGACATGACCCATGTGGCGTGAACACAAAGGGCTGGCGTCCCTGACACCCGTACCGGGGTTTAAGGCCTTGAAAGTAAATCTGGGATCTTTTCACTCACAGAGTAGATCTTTTTAGATGAAAAGGCAGTGAGAACTCTCTGTGTCCTCTTTTGTTGTGGTTGGGTTGCACAATGCCGCCGGTGACTGACTCTTTTGTAGTCTTATCAGCCGCGCTGACAGTTGCCCAGAGGACTATTGGGCTCGGCTCAATAGCTCCCTTTGGAAATGAAGGACACTAGATTGAAAGGAGCGCTTTTCAGTATCAGTGTAGTAGTTTATATCATTCTTTGACAGAATAGATTAACTAATGTTTAGATGTCTTGTCATGACATACACAAAAGTTTGGGATAATTAAGATTTTTTTAAATATTCTTTAAGAAGTCTCATGTCAGGTTCAAACTTTAACGACAGGCATGATGCCATCGAGAAGGCAAAACTAGCGACTGACTTCCAGAAACAAGCGCATAAACAAACAATGGCTACCGAAGCGGTTGAATGTCAACCACAATGACAAACTATACGAGATAAAACAATTGATTCTTGCTTCCAGATGCACGTTGTCATTTACGAATACATCAAACAGATTGTGCCAAAATTAGGCTGATAATGTGTGGCATTATGCTCACCGAGGCTGAATTTATTGGATGAAAAATACAGCAAAAACAGTAACATTGTGAAATATTACAATTTAAAAAAGCTTTTTCCTATTTTTAAATATATTTTAAAATGTAATTTATCCCTATGATTTTCGTCTGATATGCAGATTTGGTGCTGAATATTATATCATTTTATATAAAAATTTAGAATAAACTTTTATTCAACAACAACGCATTAAATTACTCAAAAGTTATAGTAAAGACATTTACTATTGCAAATAAATGCTGTTCTTTTAAACTTTCTATTCGTCAAAGAATCACAAAAATTTATTATGGTTTCCACAAAAATATTAAGCAGCAAGAAGTTTTCATCATTGATAATAATAAGCATTATTTATAATTTACCAATAATAATATATAATAATCGAGTAATTGTGAGTTATAAAGTCAGAATTCTGAAAAAAGGGGGTCAGAATTGTGAGATATAAAGTATTTTTTCCCTCCGTATTGCAAGTTCATATACTGCCTTTTTCAAAATTATGACATAAACTCGCAATTGCGAGTTATAAAATCGGAATTGCAAGATATGAATTTGCAATTCAGAGAAAACAGGTCAGAATTGCGAGTTTATGTCACGCAATTCTGAGAGAAAAAGAATGTAAACTCAGATGTAAACTCGCAATTGTCAGAATTGTGAGAAGAAAAGTCGTAATTACCTTTTTTATTTAGTGTTGAAAAACAAGCTTCCATAGGCACCATTATGTCATTCTGTAATGGCGTCCCTGAAACATTGTCACCGTATTTTTTAGGGTGAATTTTTGGCAACCACAGCTGTCATTTAACGGAATAATTTTTTTTTTACAGTGTGAGTTTTCCAATAAAAAAATGGTTAACATGATTTCACCAAGTAGAACATGTTCCTGGATCAACATCAACAATCAACCAATCAGATTTACAGTTTACATCAAGTATAGGCTTAGAACCAAGGCTAGGTGCTTTCAGTGTTATTCACTCAATATTTATGGGTAGGGTTAGGTTTAGGGGTATGGATAGGGTTAAGACAAAATTTCCACGATTAACAAAATATATTGACCACAAAATGATCATATAGATTAGGTTGTTTTGACAAATAAATCCAATTAAAGCAATTACATTTACCTGAGATGCAAATATGGATAAAACTCTTTTTTTTTTCTTATAAAATAATTGAATTATAGTGACTGGAAATGACTGAAGGCAAAGCTGACGCATCTCAAAATTCTCAAATATTGTCAGATGTATCCGTCTTTCACTTGTGTTTTTTAACCACTGTTGAATGCTAATATACACTTAACTGTTCAAGAGTATGCCTGGCTGTCTCTCACAACTTTTCAGTTAGACCAATGAGATTAGGTCTAACTTTTCTATGAGATTTTCTATTTGAGTTTGGAGGAAGGTCTTTTCTCTGTTGCCAGGTGGCTAATGTTGGTTGCGCTTCATTGGTTTACCTCTGTGAAAGCATTCACCACTGGTTAAGTAAAGGCAAAGAGTGTGGAAAAGGCATGTCCACCTGAAAGGCCAAGGCGAGACGCGTTCTTGATTGTATCCCATCCGTGAGGAGGTAAAGTAGATGAGCTTTTGATTGGCTGGGGGGTTGGGGGGATGGCGAAGATGGATTTTTGATTGGGTGAGAGAGCGCACAAGGTCCGTTCGGTCAGCCTTGAAGAGAGCGCGTCCCAGCGGAGACCGTCATGATCAATGTGGTCATTACTGCTCTTCTTTAGCTCGACTGGAGCACTGCTCCAGCCTGGATGTATGGAATAAATTAAGGGGAAATGGGCTATAAAGAGAAGAGGTCAGTTTAGCAGCAGATGTCAGTCTATTCAATATACCAGCTGGCTGTAATACCACCAAACTGTCTTAAATTACAAATGCAGAGACTGTCCCAAAATCACATACAAAAGGTACTTAACAAAAGCAAGAACAAAACCACTTTTTACATGTTAAACATTGCATTTTGCTAACAAAACAATAATACTCATGTGAACTAAAACAGGATGTCCAGATATCTGGATTGTGCAAAAAAAAAAAAAAAAAAAGGGGGATCAGTATGGCAGCTTGTTTCCGCAACACAAACCTTTTCTCAGAATTGCGAATTTATATCTCACAATTCTGACTTTATAACTCTCAATTGCAAGTTTATATCACACAATTCTGAGAAAAGGGTCAGAATTGTGAGATTAAAAGTAGCGATTACCTTTTTATTTTTTATTCAGTGGCAGAAATAAGCTTCCATAGTACCAAACTGCAACTTAGAACAAACTTTTAGTGTTGCATATATGTCTTAATTTTATAAAATAATTTTTACGTTTGTCAAGAAAATACTATTTCAGTGTGGTTACACTTTATTTTACAGTACATGTATTTACAGTGTACTTACAGTGTAGTTACCAAAGAAAATACTGGTAATATAAGGTAACTACATGGGTTAAGGTTAGGTTTAGGAGTAGGTTCAGGGTTAGTACATTGTAAGTTATTGTAATTGCTATAAGTACATGCGGAACAGGACTGTAAAATAAAGTGCTATCTTCAGTGTTCGTCTTTAATGTCCTTCAATGTTCATTAAATGTGTTACTTGTAATTAGCAATTTCTGGGGGAATTTTGTTTAAATTGGGTAAAACTGTAAATCCAAAATTTTTTCCCAGTGTCATGAAAATGCTTTCTTTTTTTTCTCTATGTTAAGACCATAATAACCTGTTGTACATTACATTGCAAATCTCCTTTGTAATGTCAACACTACATGTAATGTAAAGTATATTACATGCAATGCTGACACGGCAAAGAGATCTGCTAACAACGTCAAAACAAAATTTTTGTAACATTGTGAAATTTCATATATTACAAAATTTCGTATAACACGCCACCTTAAGCATGTTGAACAAACAATTTCAGGATTTTAAATGTGCATTTAGGTTATTTTTTAATTTATCCTGCACTGGTGTAGATGCATCCTCACGTTTTCAGTTAAGCCTACCGATGGCTTTGTATAAATGCTCAGTTAGCCATGATTAATTTATTCCACAAGCTCCTAAATGCAATTGTGCTAGTCCTCTTTTTTTTTAATGGATTACATGCTTCTGCAACCATTAAGAGGCCAGAATAACCAGTGTGGCTGACAGAGGCCATTTGGATCCATATCTCAGTGGTGGTTTGAGCCTAGATGGTAAAAATGAATGTTTTCAGAGATTTCCCGGAGGGGAAAATCCAACAGCTTTGTTGCTTTTCACAAGCTCAACTGACACTCGCACCCTCGGCCTGAACCTTATTTGGATACGAGAATGACTGTTTGCTTGTTTTAATGGATTTGCTGTGTGGAACATCTCCAGACATATACCAGTGATTGTGAGAGAGTGACTGGATACGAGGGAGAGAGATAGATGAATAGAGGGAGACTCAGAAAGATAAAAAGCCATTTGGGGGAGCTATAGGACCAAGCTCCAGAAGGCTTATTGGATAAAAGTGCTGGACTGAGTGATTTACAGTATATAAGTAGATCTCATTTGAATGAAAATAAGTCACATTTCACCCCAATGTAATTATTTTTATGAAAAATATGACATGTTCTTGACAGGTTTTGTGAGATTCACCAATATTCCTTTCTTCTTGTCTTCATGTTTGTATAGACAAACAGTGCAGGCTCATTGTAGACTGAAAAGAATGGAATGGAGCTGTATCCTGTGTGCCAGTCCATCGCTCTTTCCACCAACCCAGGCACTCAGATAAACTGTCTCCTAGAGGCATGTCAGTTTAACCCTATCAGATAACAACATTTGTTTCTCTTTGTCAGCCCACAGCTCTTTCACCCATGCAATGGCTCGAACTCCCCAATAATCAACAAACAGACCAGAGAGGAGAAAACAAGGATGTGACTGGAGGATACAGTGTTGTATAACAGCACAGAGTTAGGTGAAAGCGGGAGGAAAAACTATTGTTTAAAGCTAAATTAAACAGATAGCTTTGATCTGCTCATTCCCAGATTTCTCAGATGGTGCTCTTTCATAGCGCATAATACATCGGGCCAGATTTACTAACAGCTTGCGTCAGCGGAAACCCTCTTTTGGCGTTAAAAAACTGCTGCCAGGATTTGCTGCCAAGACACGCAGTGAAAAATTTGCATGGACACAGTTATTTTTGCAGGTGACCTTATTGCACATGCATTTGATAGGAGTTTTCTCTTTCAGACACACAATTTATGTGAGGAGAGTATTTAAATGAATCGTGAATTATTAAGGTTTGCGCTAGTCAATTTATTAGTATCTGCGCTATTATTTACCGCCCAAAAAAGCATGTCTTGAACCAAGAGGATAAAAAAAAAATTCTGGTAAAGTTTTAGCATTTTTAGTTTTAATATTGACATTTTTTTAGGTTTTTCTATATATATGCTTAAGTGAATAATATTGTAATAATTCAAGTTAGTATGGAAGCAAAAAAAAAAAAAAAAAAAACAATCAATATTTATTTGAAAATGCTGTTTTCACCATTTACTTTGCATTTGTGTGGAATGTGGGTAGTTGGGGGTTGTTCTGCATTGTAAATGTGTTCAAATCTAACCACTTCATATCTGTGTGCAGTCTGCATTGTGATTGAAAATACTGAAGAAAAAAAAAAATGCCCCTGTAATGACCCCCTCACCTCCCCCCATCCATTTTAATGGGAATTCCTAGGTGTGTGTATGCATGTGAGTGTGTTCTGCATTGGGGATGTTCAATAGTCTCATGCCTTCATTTGTATGCGTGTTTGTTCTGGTTGTACCAGATTTTATATATTTTATTTTATATTATATTATACTGAACATACGAGCAGTTAAAAAAAAATTCCTTACATTACATTCATTCCTATGGGGGTCAAATTGACCCCAGAGAGAAGGATTTGTTACTTTTTTTATTTCAACCACATAAATTCCTCAAATTCAGTCAATGTATTTTTGTGTGTATTCCAAGTTCAAGTGCGACAAAAATCCTAAGGTCTTGGACCACTCCAATTAACACAATATTATTATTTTTTTAATCATTTCGGACCAAAGTGACCTGAGGAGAGGATTCCACTCCCATCTGCACTTTTTTGGAATTACTAATTTGCCCTTGTGGCAAGCAGGGCATGGCTGAGAGCCGTGAGAGAATGGTGCGAGGCCGGTGGTGTGATTGATAATGAGTGTCAACTGCACACCATACCGGTCTCGTATCTTTCATGGAGGAGCTACGGAAGCATAACAGGAGGCACAACGACAGTGAAGGACGAGAGAAGTCCAGGCCTGTTTAGTACAGCCACAGTCCTGTTTAGTAAATCTGGCCTTTAAACTCAAAATGACGTGGCAAACCCATTTTTTTTGCCGTATTTACAAATAAAACGACTTTGTTGATGGGTTTGAGGTAAAGTTCAGCTACAGTATCAACTTTGCTCTGATGTTGCCTAAAATGTTTTAGGAGAAATAAATATGACTGAGATATAACAATGTGACAAGTAAAAGTATATAGGCTACAGCTATGAAATTCAGGTGCATAGCACAGCTCAGATAGTTTGATCTTAAGTGTTCAAGTTGAAATTGGGAACTCTGTCTTCAGACTTTGGTATCTGAGCAAATCAGAGGACAGGGACATTGTTGAAGTCTCTTCAGATACTCCACAGAAGACATTTTCTAAGGAGAAAAGTAGATTTCTGTAAAGTAGATGGGGGACAGTTCAGAGAAATTCAGAGAGATTCCTGTCTCTTCACGGAAAGTCTCTTCCACCAAAACACATTCAAGCTCCAAAAAGGTCATAAAGGCATAATGAAAGTACAAACCCGATTCCAAAAAAGTTGGGACACTGTACACATTGTGAATAAAAACAGAATGCAATGATGTGGAAGTTTCAAATTTCAATATTTTATTCAGAATACAACATAGATGACATATCAAATGTTTAAACTGAGAAAATGTATCATTTTAAGGGAAAAATAAGTTGATTTTAAATTTCATGGCAACAACACATCTCAAAAAAGCTGGGACAAGGCCATGTTTCCCACTGTGTGGCATCCCCTCTTCTTTTTATAACAGTCTGCAAACGTCTGGGGACTGAGGAGACAAGTTGCTCAAGTTTAGGAATAGGAATGTTGTCCCATTCTTGTCTAATACAGGCTTCTAGTTGCTCAACTGTCTTAGGTCTTCTTTGTCACATCTTCCTCTTTATGATGCACCACATGTTTTCTATGGGTGAAAGATCTGGACTGCAGGCTGGCCATTTCAGTACCCGGATCCTTCTTCTACGCAGCCATGATGTTGTAATTGATGCAGTATGTGGTCTGGCATTGTCATGTTGGAAAATGCAAGGTCTTCCCTGAAAGAGACGACGTCATATGTTGTTCTAGAACTTGGATATACCTTTCAACATTGATGGTGCCTTTCCAGATGTGTAAGCTGCCCATGCCACACGCACTCATGCAACCCCATACTATCAGAGATGCAGGCTTCTGAACTGAGCGCTGATAACAACTTGGGTTGTCCTTGTCCTCTTTAGTCCGGATGACATGGCGTCCCAGTTTTCCAAAAAGAACTTCAAACTTTGGTTCGTCTGACCACAGAACAGTTTTCCACTTTGTCCATTTTAAATGAGCCCTGGCCCAGAGAAAACACCTGCACTTCTGGATCATGTTTAGATATGGCTTCTTTTTTGACCTATAGCGTTTTAGCCCGCAACGGCGAATGGCACGGTGGATTGTGTTCACCGACAATGTTTTCTGGAAGTATTCCTGAGCCCATGTTGTGATTTCCATTACAGTAGTATTCCTGTATGTGATGCAGTGCCGTCTAAGGGCCTGAAGATCACAGGCATCCAGTATGGTTTTCCGGCCTTGACCCTTACGCACAGAGATTGTTCCAGATTCTCTGAATCTTTGGATGATATTATGCACTGTAGATGATGATAACTTCAAACTCTTTGCAATTTTTCTCTGAGAAACTGCTTTCTGATATTGCTCCAATTGATGACAGAATTTTCTTTATTTGGTGAACTAACTGACTTACTGACTACTAATTGACTGACGTGATTGGGAGCAGTAAAATAATCATAATGACACCACACAATTGAGGATTTTTTGGATAAAAAGTCGTTTGTGACAAGCCTTGAATCGGGCCACGCCCCCTGATAGCAAATCAGGCTCAAAATTGGGCTCAAAATTTTTTTTCAAGTGTGTGGCCAGCCTTACTAGGCATACTATAAACTTCGAGGCAGGTGTGTTGAGGCAAGTTGGAGCTAAACTCTACAGGACAGTGGAACTCCATTACCAAGTTTGGACACCCCTAGTATAGTCGAAGAAACAATCATATTAAAAACATCTCATTAGTGACTGTTCATTTTCGCTTGGTATGTTATAGTATGCACAAATGTTGACAAGTCACCTGCGAAAGAAACCATAATATTCTGTTGGAGGCATCATATTTGTGTACAAACCTCTGTGAATCAATAGCAAGTTCACAAGCATTTTAAATCATTAGCATCATGAAAACATCTGCTAAGTGTAGACTGGAACATTTCCATTGATTGACGTGTTGGTTGTTGTACTGAAAACAAACCTGTCAGCTGCAAATTAAAGGCTGAAATTGTGAAGGTTGAAATTATTTTGAGAAATCATTGAGAAAATGTCAGTGAACTGCTACTACAATGAAATAAGCATGTTTATATATTATGCTGCATTCCACTCAATTTGGACAGTCAATTTCCATCGTTCGATAATAGAACAGTACAATAGAATCTTGTCAGACAGCTAATACATTTAGTTAGATGCTAATGCTTGTATGCAAACACAAACAGTATGGCTGTATCCAAATATGTATACTTCCCTATAGTTGGTGAAAAAGATCAGATTTCAGAGTATTTATATAACAGTATCCCATGAGGCCATGAGAGTGGAGTTGTGCAAGGCATTGAAGTGAATGCAATCTTGATTTCA
Source organism: Paracanthobrama guichenoti (assembly GCA_018749465.1). Lineage (NCBI taxonomy): Eukaryota > Metazoa > Chordata > Actinopteri > Cypriniformes > Gobionidae > Paracanthobrama > Paracanthobrama guichenoti. The sequence continues at coordinate 19,010,306 of CM031946.1, forward strand.
TTAATAGGCCCACTACACACATTCATACTTTTTAGAACATACTTTTTAACTGTAGCTAAGTACTTATTCAAAAGAAATACCTAGGTTTATTCAATTGTATGGCAGGCTATATTATTAGCGCAGTACTGGAACATAAGTATGGAGCCTTTACCAGCAAAGCATGTACTTTTACTGCAAAGTAAAGGTACATGAAAAATAAATAACGCAAAGTTCTCTAATAAGTAATAATAATAATAATAATAATTTGTTACATTTATATAGTGCTTTTCTAGGCACTCAAAGTGATTTACATATAGAAGGGGGGAATATCCTCAACCACCACCAATGTGCAGCATCCACCATATACATATATATACATATATGGGGATGATTAGGAGGCCATGATGGACAGGGGCCAATGAGTAAATTTGGCCAGGATTTTTTTGGTCAGGACCTCGGTTTAACGTCTCATCTGAAGGACAGTGCTTATGGGAGGAAAGGCACTTGAACCTGTTCACCAAATATTGTGTGACTATTTTTTTTTGTGTGTCTGTAAATAATCATACACCCGCAAAACTGCATCTCCCAACTGTCAGATAATGGAAAACATTGAAGTAAAAAGGTTTAAAATATTTGAAGAAATTTTTCCATTAGCTTTCCCATTCATCTTCGTGATCCTGTTTACATACACACCAACATGCACAATAAGCACTCTTTATTGATTTTTCATCTGCTTTCATCTACTAAGTTTGGATTTTACTATTGTGGGATGGATTTTAGATTTCCTTGTGCAGAGAACACAGAGGGTCAAAATAAATGACATTCTTTCGAATTGGTTGGTATCATCTACCGGGTCACCTCAAGGATGTGTCCTCTCTCCTTTATTATTTATTTTGTATACTACTGACTGTAGGAGTAATTTTGAAAATAGACATATTTGCTGATGACTCTGTAATTATTAATTCATTGAGTAATGGGGACTCAATGCATGGTTGATGATTTTGTTACCTGGTTTGTAACAGAGGAGAACTGTCTGGAAAAGATTGTAAGTCAGGGAAGTAAAATAACTGGGAAGAAGCAGATGAGTATGGCCCAAGTTGTATCAAAGGCAGGCATTGGGAAAAGCTATAAACTATTTTCTAAATGAAAAAACTTCAACCAAAAAAGGCAGTGCAGTGCGCTTCGCGTTTTCAAACCTGAAAAACGCGTTCTGTGTGATCGGGGCCTTAGGCCGTGTGTCCACCAAAGCGTTTTTTTCACGAGACTGGCTGGCGTATTCAGTTGTTTTCAATGGAAGCACCGCATTTTTAGAACGCCATGAGCGTAACGAGGCGCTGAACGTTCTGCGTTTTTACCGGTCGCTGAGAGTTAAAGAATGTTCAACTTTGGGTAAAACGCAGCACTCATCACTGTCACTTTTACCCAGCCGTCCAATCACAGTGGAGGAGGGGCGGGATAACTACAACACCGACCAACCGCCACATTCTGCTTGTACTGTACAACGTCAACAGATTAAAACCAGCAGCATAATAAAGGAATAAAATAATTTAAAACAAGAGCCAGAGCAAATACTTTACATTGTATCAGCAATTTTATATAGAATCAATACAGAAACAAACTACCTGTGAAATGAGATACTAGTAACACTTCTGCGGATATTCCGTATCATAACAAGCAGTCTCAACTGAAAAAAACACCGCCCTGCCAAAACGCTCTCAAACACTCACAGCGAGGCGTTTTCCGCTGGCTAAAAACGCTTTGGTGGACACGCGGCCTTAGCTATGATGTCTATTTTACAAGGTTGTGATTTCGCATTAACTAAAAATTTTGGATTTTTTGAAAAATAAATAAATAAGCATGAAGGTCAATGGAGTATAAGCAAAAACACACAAATGAGATAAGAATTAGTCACTAAATCGCCAAAACTTAAAATGATTTGTGAATTGCCACAAGATTGTGTTGGGAAAAATCTAAATTATTTGTATGCTTTTAAGCACCCTCCAAAAAAAGAATAAGACACTTGATTCATGCTAGCATTAGCTTAGCCTTGTAACATGTTTGGGCAGATAAATAAACAGTATGAAATATGTTGTAGCTGAAATGTGCTGACTAATAAAACAGACGCTTACAGATGGCGCTTATTCCTAAACTAAGTGTGTGACTCAAAACACATTCTTTACATTGTCGAGGAAGCTGGTCTAACCACTGTAATTTTAAGTAAACCTTGTTTTCAGTCAATTAAACTCTCAGTGAACTGAAACTCATTTGGGTAGCCAGAGAGGCAACAAATGCAATATGGTTAATGGCATCATTTAGCAGAGAGCTGCGGCACACACACTGATGGGGCCCGCTGAAGGAAAGAAAAGAGAAACATTACAAAGTGTAATTACTTTAAGCACCATTAGGGATGCAATAACTTTCAGGGAAAACAAAGTCCAGCTTTCGCTCTCCACTTGAATTGGACAGAGAAAAAGTACAAAGCTTTCTAAATTTGTCTTTTTCAAATTAAAAAGCAAGAATGGAATAGGCTATAGTCACTGGTATTCCACGCTCAGAAAAGACTTTCATTCACTTTACTGCTTTAGAAGTCTGTTTGTTTTTAAAATAATTATTTATTTTTGTTGTTTATGCACTCATAGTGAAGTGAATTAGTGATGTTTGCTAATGCAGTTATCAAGGCAAGCTATAACTATTACTCAATGCTCATACCTAGGGTAATTTTAAATTTGTCACATAACTTTTCACCTAAGGTTGTGACCATCAAATCACTTTTGGTTACAACACTTTTGTCAATCAGCAGAACATCCTAGCAACTGCATAACAATGTGCTAAAAACACTCAAAACACCATAGCAACACACTGACAACAAACAGAACATCTCAGCAGCTGCATAGCAATGTGCTAAAAACACTCAACACACTTTAGCAACCCCCTGGCAAAAAGCAGAACATCCTAGCAACTGCATAACAATGTGCTTAAAAAAAACACCCAAAAGACCTTAGCAACACCCTGGCAACTAGCATACCCCCAGAAACCACTCAGAAACCACTAGCAATGTGTTAAAACTACTCACAACACCTTAGGAACCACACAGCAACACCCTGGCAACCACACCCTGGCAACAACACAAACACCCAAGGGACTGCATAGAAATGTGCGTAAAAACACTCAAAAGCCCGTAAGAACCAATAAGGATGCAATAGCTTTCAGGGAAAACAAAGTCCAGCTTTACACTTGAATTGGACAGAGACCAATTGTTTGTTTGTTTGTTTTTACACTCTTTTAACCCACTAGCAATTTGTTAAATCTACTCACAACACCTTAGCAACAACACAGCAGCACCCTGACAACCAACATACTCCCAGAAACCACTCAGAACCCACTAGCAATGTGTTAAAGTCTACCCAGAACACATTAGCAACCACACAGCAACCCCATGGCAACCACCAGAACACCCAAGCAACTGCATAACAATGTGCTAAGAACCACTCAAAACAGTGTAGCAACACCCTGGCAACCAGCAGAACATCCTAGCAACTGCATACATTAGTAATGCACCAAAAAAACACTCAAAACACCTTAGCAACACCCTGGCAACCAACAGAACATCCTAGCAACTGCATACATTAGCAATGTGCTAAAAACACTCAAAACACCTTAGCAACACCATGACAACCAACAGAACACCCTAGCAACCACATTAATGTGCTAAAACCACTTGAAATACCTTAGCAACAGCGTGTAATGACCCAGAACACCCTGGCAATCTCCCAGAAGACTCTGCATAGTAATGTGCAAAAAACACAACAACCACACAGCAATTTTATAGCTACTACATAAAATGTTTGACATTCAGGAATATGCGCAGACATCTAATAGAAAACTTTCTGCAGCAACCAAAAGTGATCTTTGATTTGTTACACCATGAAGTAGTGGTCTAGAAAAATCGTGATTTTGTTGAAATAATAAAAAAACAATGAAGGCTCATGGGACATTAAGCAGTGCTCTCTAAATGTCCCTTATGATATTGTGCTGGTTTTAGATCATTAGCTCTATATGGTCTCCATTGCATTTCATGTGGCAACTGAAGATAGTTTTACTGTTATTACTGTGTGCTCAATTAAACTGTGAATTTGAGGCCGTTTGCAGTGTTGTCTCAATGAATCGCTCATGATGACAGGACGTGTGAAGGGTTTAATGATGTACGGCATGATGAGTAGTGTACATTACATCCTCCAGTCTCTTCTCTTTCTCTCCGCTACTTCATGACCTCTCTTAACACACAAAGGACTGGTGATCAATAACACCTGGAATCAACAATTTGCATATTTATTGCGTTCAGCTCTAATAATCCTAAATAAGCTGTTTGAAAAGTTAGAGGCAGCCCTGGGAGACATATGTGTGGTCACTGAATAATATTCAAGGTCTTTATTGTGAGTCTCTCTGTCTGCATTCCATATGGCATTGCTTTAGTGCTTTGTCTCCATTGACTTTGAGTTTGTTTGTGCTCAATTGATCTTTCAAGACTATAAAGGCTGCATTTTAACACATAATCTTTAGCATTTTATTGAAAAGGACTCTGTTGTTTTGTTAATAAACTTCTTGTGGATGTTTCCTTTCATCCCATTGTGTCATAAATACAAACTTTCTGAGAAGATTTCTCTTTCTTGCAAAATTGGTTTAATGGTTAAAAACTTTTAATATATGTTGTGTGTGTTTCGGGGTGGGATGTTCAGGTATTACCTACGTTGTGGGCACAATAGCTTATAAATCATATTAAGTGATGTTTTTGAAAATGTAAAAATTTAGAAGTTTAGGGGTAGGGGATAAAAGTTTGTACAAAAGGATAAAATCATTTGTACAAAAGGATATAATCATAAAAATCATTATATCTAGGAAAAGTCCTCGTACAATATGGAAACCTTGTATGTGTGTTTGTGTGAGTGTGAATGCAGTTAAATATGCAAAAATCTGAAACACATTTACAATGTAAGTTAATAAATTCTATAAATTCTTCGATATTATAGCAATGCAAACAATTTATAATAACATGATTATAGTATGAAAAAAAAATCACTTGCTAACTTTTATCAAATTTTATAACATACTATGCACAGATGTACATAACAATAATATAATAAATATATATAATATAATATAATATAATATAATATAATATAATATAATATAATATAATATAATAAATTGTATTACATTTCGAATTTTAAATGCATTGAAAATTGGCCCTATTTACTTCCATTGTAAATTACCAGCATTTTTTCTATTTTAAATTGTCGTCAAAATTATTATTATTATTATTTTTAGGTAATCAACATTATGCCACAAATGCTGTAGATAGCGCTTAAATGTACTGAATCTGGAATGTTTCAGAAACCAGTTGGCCATAATTATTGGCACCCTTTAATTCAATATTTTGTGCAACCTCCTTTTGCCAAGATAACAGCTCTGAGTCTTCTTCTATAATGCCTGATGAGTTTGGAGAACACCTGACAAGAGATCAGAGACTATTCCTTCATACAGAATCTCTCCAGATCCTTCAGATTCCCAGCTCCGTGTTGGTGCTTCTTCTCTTCAGTACATCCCACTCATTTTCTATAGGGTTCATGTCAGGGGACTGGGATGATCATGGCAGAAGCTTCAATTTGTGCTCAGTGACACGTGTGTGTTGATTTTGATCGTTGTCCTGATGGAAGATCCAGCCACGGCCCATTATATGATTTCTGGGAGAGGCAGTCACGTATCTGAACAAGATGTCCAGGACCTCCAGCAAAAAAGGCCCATAACATTAAAGATGGTATATTTAACCGTGGACATGGGATACTTTTATCCCTGCTTGCACCAAACCCATCTGGTGGGCTTGCTGCCAAAAGGTTTTTGTTGTTGTTTTTTCATCTGACCATATAATCCAGTTACAGTCGTGTCTGACAACTGAATATGCTGGAGTTTGCTTTTGGATGAGCGAGGAGCATTTTTCTTGAAACCCTCCCAAACAACATGTGGTGATGTAGGGGTTGTTAGATTTTTTTTATAAGCTTTCTGTCCCCAAGAATCAACTAATCTCTGCAATTCTCAATCTGTGATCCTTGGAGAGTCTTTGGCCACTCAAACTCTTCACTGTGCATTAGGACGATATAGACACATTGCCCTGATGGTGGAAATGGGAATTTTCAGTGCTTTAGCTATTTTCCTACAGCCACTTTCTATTTTGTGAAGCTCAACAATCTTTTGCTGCACATCATAACTACACTCACCTAAATGATTATTAGGAACACCATACTAATACTGTGTTTGACCCCCTTTCACCTTCAGAACTGCCTTAATTCTACGTGGCATTGATTCAACAAGGTGCTGAAAGCATTCTTTAGAAATGTTGGCCCATATTGATAGGATAGCATCTTACAGTTGATGGAGATTTGCGGGATGCACATCCAGGGCACAAAGCTCCCATTCCACCACATCCCAAAGATGCTCACACCATTACACCACCACCACCAGCCTGCACAGTGGTAACAAGACATGATGGATCCATGTTCTCATTCGGTTTGCGCCAAATTCTGACTCTACCATCTGAATGTCTCAACAGAAATCGAGACTCATCAGACCAGGCAACATTTTTCCAGTCTTCAACTGTCCAATTTTGGTGAGCTTGTGCAAATTGTAGCCTCTTTTTCCTATTTGTAGTGGAGATGAGTGGTACGCGGTGGGGTCTTCTGTTGTTGTAGCCCATCCGCCTCAAGGTTGTGCGTGTTGTGGCTTCACAAATGCTTTGCTGCATACTTTGGTTGTAACGAGTGGTTATTTCAGTCAAAGTTGCTCTTCTATCAGCTGGAATCAGTCGGCCCATTCTCCTCTGACCTCTAGCATCAACAAGGCATTTTCGCCCACAGGACTGCCGCATACTGGATGTTTTTCCCTTTTCACACCATTCTTTGTAAACCCTAGAAATGGTTGTGTGTGAAAATCCCAGTAACTGAGCAGATTGTGAAATACTCAGACCGGCCCGTCTGGCACCAAGAACCACACCACGCTCAAAATTGCTTAAATCACCTTTCTTTCCCATTCTGACATTCAGTTTGGAGTTCAGCAGATTGTCTTGACCAGGACCACACCTCTAAATGCATTGAAGCAACTGCCATGTGATTGGTTGATTAGATAATTGCATTAATGAGAAATTGAACAAGTGTTCCTAATAATCCTTTAGGTGAGTGTATATTCTTTGGTTTTACTCATTGTGATGAATGATTAAGAGAATTTGGCCTTTGTGTTTCTTCATATTTTTACTCCTGTGAAACAAGAAGTCATAGCGAGACAATTTCATGTTCCTAGTCACCCTGGTGTGCTACAAATGTGACATAATGAGATATTTTACTCAAAAAATTCTAGGGGTGCCAATAATTGTGGCCTACATGTTTCAGAGAAAAGCATTTATTTCATAATGTGATTTACCCCCACTTTGAATTCTTTTACTTCAAGGTTAGATTTTTGCTATTTTTTTTTTTTTGTGAAAGATCAAAAGGATACACAATGCAGATTTATTTTTACAGCCATCTTTGTTCGTATTTACCAGGGGTGCCAATAATTCTGACCACAACTGTAGTAGTGTCTTACTACATACGGTAACGGTAAAAGACTGCAAAAATGCAACCATGAATTAGTTAACTGAAACGTCCGTACTATATACGGTTAATAACTGTAATAGATCTATTACAGATTTTACAGTAAAATAATAAATACATTTTAACGTTAAAAACCGTAAATTGACATTCCCCGAATTCCCTGCGTGACACTTCACATTTAATGTATTTTCGTTGAAATAACTATGTTTCTTCTCAGTTTTTTCTAATCAGTGATGTGCATTAGGGTTTTGTTACATCTAATGTTGCTAAATTAATGTTTACTGCATTTTATTTTTTAATGTTAATGTAATGTGTGTTACCATAATGGTGTTTAGTGTTTGTGTGAATGACACTGTGCACCTTCTATATATTAGTATTAACCTTCTCAGCTTGAGGAAAAGCTGCTTGTGATGAGCTTTGATTCATCATGTGACTCTCATCACCAATTGTTTGGTAGTTGTCAGTGTATTACAAAGGTACAACACATAAATTACTACTTCAATAGGTTGGTAAATTAATATTATATAATTTAATGAAATGTTGTTTTTTTTTCTGTTAATTTAAGTTAAATCTGTAAAAGCTAAAATGTTGCTACTGTATTTTTACGGTAAATTTCAGGCAACCACAGCTGATGTTTTTTTTAAGGATCTTCTTTAGTGCTGGGCAATCAATGAATCATATCCAAAATAAAAGTTTATGTTTACATAATATATGTGTGTGTATATGGCATCAACACATCTCAAAAAAGTTGGGACAAGGCCATGTTTACCACTGTGTGGCATCCCCTCTTCTTTTATAACAGTCTGCAAACGTCTGGGGACTGAGGAGACAAGTTGCTCAAGTTTTGGAATAGGAATGTTGTCCCATTCTTGTCTAATACAGGCTTCTAGTTGCTCAACTGTCTTAGGTCTTCTTTGTCGCATCTTCCTCTTTATGATGCACCACATGTTTTCTATGGGTGAAAGATCTGGACTGCAGGCTGGCCATTTCAGTACCCGGATCCTTCTTCTACGCAGCCATGATGTTGTAATTGATGCAGTATGTGGTCTGGCATTGTCATGTTGGAAAATGCAAGGTCTTCCCTGAAAGAGACGACGTCTGGATGGCAGCATATGTTGTTCTAGAACTTGGATATACCTTTCCGCATTGATGGTGCCTTTCCAGATGTGTAAGCTGCCCATGCCACACGCACTCATGCAACCCCATACTATCAGAGATGCAGGCTTCTGAACTGAGCGCTGATAACAACTTGGGTTGTCATTGTCCTCTTTAGTCCGGATGACATGGAGTCCCGGTTTTCCAAAAAGAACTTCAAATTTTTATTTGACCACAGAACAGTTTTCCACTTTGCCACAGTCCATTTTAAATGAGCCTTGGCCCAGAGAAAACGCCTGCGCTTCTGGATCATGTTTAGATATGGCTTCTTTTTTGACCTATAGAGTTTTAGCCGGCAACGGCGAATGGCACGGTGGATTGTGTTCACCGACAATGTTTTCTGGAAGTATTCCTGAGCCCATGTTGTGATTTCCATTACAGTAGCATTCCTGTATGTGATGCAGTGCCGTCTAAGGGCCTGAAGATCACGGGCATCCAGTATGGTTTTCCGGCCTTGACCCTTACGCACAGAGATTGTTCCAGATTCTCTGAATCTTTGGATGATATTATGCACTGTAGATGATGATAACTTCAAACTCTTTGCAATTTTTCTCTGAGAAACTCCTTTCTGATATTGCTCCTCTATTTTTGGCCGCAGCATTGTCCCCCATTCCCAATTCCCCATTGGTGATCCTCTGCCCATCTTGACTTCTGAGAGACACTGCCACTCTGAGAGGCTCTTTTTATACCCAACCATGTTGTCAATTGACCTAATAAGTTGCAAATTGGTCCTCCAGCTGTTCCTTATATGTACATTTAACTTTTCCGGCCTCTTATTGCTACCTGTCCCAACTTTTTTGGAATGTGTAGCTCTCATGAAATCCAAAATGAGCCAATATTTGGCATGACATTTCAAAATGTCTCACTTTCAGCATTTGATATGTTATCTATATTCTATTGTGAATAAAATATGTTTATGAGATTTGTAAATGATTCCATTCCTTTTTTATTCACAATTTGTACAGTGTCCCAACTTTTTTGTAATCGGGTTTGTAGATAAACTATATACACACATACTGTATATACATGAATGAGTGTGTATTTATATATACATAATAATTATACACAGTACACACACATATATTATGTAAACATAGACTTTTATTTTGGATGCGATTAATCACGATTAATCGATTGCCCAGCTCTTTTTTTTTTCTTTTTCTTTTTTTACAGTGTACAGCATGTACTTTCCCATCACCAGTGAAGTACATACTTTTAGTGCATACTAGTATGTGTATACAGCCTTTGGGGATGCAGCCTTAAAATCAATCGCAAGGCTGAAAACAGACAAGTTGGTGTCTGGGGCTCAGGTGCGATTTCTGCAGCGAGGCCAGACAGAGTCCATCCAATCTCAGCTGAGTTATTTAAAGGAGGAGCGTTTTAAACGCGCGTCAAGTCGCAGATGTTATCACCCTCACAATGAGCTGTCTCCAAACAGTGGTTTGAGAGCCTTCAGACAGCTGTTTGTTTGTCTTTGTAATGTCTCCAGGGAAGAGTCACTGAATGAGACGGTCTGTCTCGGTGGGGTGCAACCCGCAGAATAAATCAATAAAGATGTGGAGAAGCTACAGAGAGGAGGAAAGGAAATGGAATTTACTTTGTGGACGAGAGATGAGAAAATTATCCGGCTTCATTGCCATGCTGGTCCAGATAGCAGCATAATGTATGGACCGTATCGAAACTGTGAGCAAAACGAAGAGCTAAATATCCCTCCATCTCACTGGAGGGAACGAGTTATTTCTCCCCCGCAGTCATTTTTATGCAATAAGCCTGTTAAACGTGGAGGCGCCCCATTCGTCATTTTTTTTTCCAGCCAATGACATTTGTCAGGAGCACAGGCTCTGTATTATTAAAGGCTCTTAAGAATAACACTGAAACATGAGTAGATTTCATGTAGCGGATTCATAATAACAGCTCTTGACAGCTTCTGCTCCCCCTAGAGCTGAGAGATCAGATGTGTTTTGTACTTTTACAGATGTATGATGGTGCTGTGTAGAGGTGAACTGTGTACTTTTATTTTGAAATACTTTCTCATATCCAAACGGAATATGCAAATATTTGTAGCCGTTTGAATGTTGATTCGCCCAAATAATGTAAACTCTGTCTCTGTGTTCAAAACATAGTAATTGTGCGTCTTGTCAGAAAGATTTTTCGTATTTCATATTTGCGAGATTAATGCACATGAACATCACCACAATGTTTCGGAATATGCTTTTCATTAATTTTCCATAGGGATTTTTAAAAAGTCTTAGTTAAAAGGTTAGTTCACCCCAATTAAAAAAAAGATGTCTTTCCAAACCAGTAAGACTTTGTTCATCTTCAAAACACGCATGAAGATCTTTTTGATGAAATCTGAGAGCTTTCTGTCCCTCCATTGACAGCTACAACTTTGACGCTTCAAAAAGTTAATTAAGAGATCATAAAACTATTCCATAAGAATTGAGCAGTTTAGTCCAACGTTTTCTGAAGAGACATGATCGCTTTATATGAAGAACAGATTGAATTTAGGCTTTGTGATGGCAAAACAGCTGCTTCACTGAATAAGAGACAAAGCCTTACCAATGGTCTTTATAAAGCTTTTATTCTTGCAAGAAGAGCCACACTCAGCACAACCGTCAGTGTCTGTACCAAGTGTGAACTCCGGAACCAAGGATGGTCCTAGCCCTTTATACCCCTCAATGTCCCGTACTTCCCCCATTAGTGTTTGTGTTCAAGGGTCAGAGTGACTGAATCCTGCTGTGCGTGGTGGGGAGTTTTACGATCGTGCATGAGAATGTGAGGTGTGGTCGATATACATTTTAATGAGATAGATGTGTGATTCAATCAGCCCCATCTGACACCTAAGGCCTGGGAGAGTCTCCAAACTAGGAGTCCCGTGACCCCCTGTTAAGAAGGTGTTTTTGTGTGGCTATGTGTGAACTCAAACATAAATGATTAAATTTTTCTTTAACAGCTTTTATTCATATATAAACATTCATTAATTCACACATCAGTTGTGGTAAACGGAAGCTCAAGCATGCTTGCTTGATGTGCAAGAACCAATGAGGTTCATTCTCGTGTTACGCAGCGCGTTTGAGCTTCCACAAGAACCAATGAGGTTCATTCTCGTGTTACGCAGCGCGTTTGAGCTTCAACAATAACCAGTGAGGTTCATTCTCGTGTTACGCAGCGCGTTTGAGCTTCCTCAAGAACCAGTGAGGTTCATTCTCATGTTACGCAGCGCGTTTGAGCTTCCTCAAGAACCAGTGAGGTTCATTCTCGTGTTACGCAGCGCGTTTGAGCTTCCTCAAGAACCAGTGAGGTTCATTCTCATGTTCTCGCAGCAGCGCTTGAGCTTCCTCAAGAACCAGAGAGGTTCATTCTCATGTTACGCAGCACGCGCTTGAGCTTCCTCAAGAACCAGTGAGGTTCATTCTCATGTTACGCCAGCGCGCTTGAGCTTCCTCAAGAACCAGTGAGGTTCATTCTCGTGTTACGCAGCCGCGCTTGAGCTTCCTCAAGAACCAGTGAGGTTCATTCTCATGTTACGCAGCGCGTTTGAGCTTCCTCAAGAACCAGAGAGGTTCATTCTCATGTTACGCAGCACGTTTGAGCTTCCTCAAGAACCAGTGAGGTTCATTCTCGTGTTACGCAGCATGTTTGAGCTTTGAGCTTCCTCAAGAACCAGTGAGGTTCATTCTCGTGTTACGCAGCACGTTTGAGCTTTGAGCTTCCTCAAGAACCAGTGAGGTTCATTCTCGTGTTATGCAGCACGTTTGAGCTTCTGCAAGAACCAGTGAGGTTCATTCTCGTGTTACACAGCGCGTTTGAGCTTCTGCAAGAACCAGTGAGGTTCATTCTCGTGTTACGCAGCGCGTTTGAGCTTCCTCAAGAACCAGTGAGGTTCATTCTCATGTTACGCAGCACGTTTGAGCTTCCTCAAGAACCAGTGAGGTTCATTCTCGTGTTACGCAGCACGTTTGAGCTTTGAGCTTCCTCAAGAACCAGTGAGGTTCATTCTCATGTTACGCAGCACGTTTGAGCTTCCTCAAGAACCAGTGAGGTTCATTCTCGTGTTACACAGCGCGTTTGCGCTTCCTCAAGAACCAGTGAGGTTCATTCTCGTGTTACGCAGCATGTTTGAGCTTTGAGCTTCCTCAAGAACCAGTGAGGTTCATTCTCGTGTTACGCAGCACGTTTGAGCTTCTGCAAGAACCAGTGAGGTTCATTCTCGTGTTACGCAGCGCGTTTGAGCTTCCTCAAGAACCAGTGAGGTTCATTCTCGTGTTACGCAGCACGTTTGAGCTTCCGCAAGAACCAGAGAGGTTCATTCTCATGTTACGCAGCCAGCGTTTTCTCGTGTTAGCTTCCTCAAGAACCAGTGAGGTTCATTCTCATGTTACGCGAACCAGAGAGGTTCATTCTCATGTTACGCAGCACGTTTGAGCTTCCTCAAGAACCAGTGAGGTTCATTCTCGTGTTACACAGCACGTTTGAGCTTCCGCAAGAACCAGAGAGGTTCATTCTCGTGTTACGCAGCACGTTTGAGCTTTCACAAGAACCAATGAGGTTCATTCTCGTGTTACGCAGCGCGTTTGAGCTTCCGCAAGAACCAATGAATTTTGTTCTCGCGCGTCAAACAAGTTCGGCTGAGCTTCTGTTTATGTTCTGGTTCAAGATTCAAGATTCAAGAGTTTTATTTGTCACATACACAGTTATATACAGAATATACAAGCGGCAGTGAAATGTAAACAGGTCCGCTCCATGGAGCAGTCAAAGGTCAATGTTTATATGTGATTAAAAGCCTACATTCAATCTGTTCATTATATAAAGTGATCATCTCTTTTTAGAAAATGTTGGACTAAACCGCTCAATTCATATGGATTAGTTTTATGATCTCTTTATAAACATTTTCATTTTTGGGCGAACTATCCCTTTAAAGTGTTATAAGGCATGAAAAGCCAACCAGCTATGATGTGAATCACAACATAACAATCTCTTGGTTCGTGACCCACAAAATAGGACACAGGTGTGTTCTGACAGGGATGAGCACAGCAGGGAAAAAACAATGATTGATGCAAACAATATGGTATTTTATGGTAATCTATGGTGTTTTGGCACAAATTCATCTGTCACTTGTTAAAATTTAGTCAAATTAGGTGGATGTAGACATGGACAGGTGAAACCTATGAAATAAGAATAAACATGGTTTGTGCTAACAATGTGTTTTGTACTGCACATTTTTGACTGCCAAGATGAAACCATACAGGAAAAACACTCTGTCCCAGAGGGCCACTGTCCTGCAGAGTTTGGCTCTAACTTTCCTCAACACAACTGCCTGGAAATTTCTAGTATGTTCTAGTTTACACAACAGCATTTTCAACTAAAAACGGAAAACGTTTTATGCAATTTGGATGTTCATTTACACTAAATGCAGTTTAGGGGCCTGAAAACGGGTTTGAAAATGGTTTCAAAGTGCAAGAGTTTGAGTTATAATATGATAACGTTATCGTCTCAATGTAAAGTACAAAAACACAGATTTGTGAAAACGTTGACGTCATGCTCATGCGTATTACGTGTTCAGTCTATAGGCGCGTAGTGTTTTACAAAGTGACATCGCCAACTACTGGCTTGGAATGAATAATACAGTGTTTTTAGTTGTTTTTGCGGGTCCGTGTGAATGGGGATTGACAATGTTGTCGTCTGTATGTGAAAAATGCAAAAAAAAAACTATTCCACTTTTAGTGCATCATTGTGTAAATGTACCCTTGGACCTTCATTAACTGGTTCAGGTGTGTTTAATTGAGGTTGGATCTAAACGCCACAGGACAAGTGGCCCTCCAGGAGCACAAATGGACACCCCAGGTCTAAATCTGATCTTGATTTTAAGGATTTTTGTACAATGAACAATTGTGATACTCTATTGGATCGCCTAAAATGGAGGTCATGAATTAAAACCATTCAAATTTCAGTCTTCTAGTAATGTACGTTCTCTTCCATTCATTTTCCAGATTCTCCTTTACATGGCAATCTCACCAAGACATTATCCAGCACCAATACAGTAATAAAATGTTGCACACTTAAGAATTGTACTTAAATCTACAATTTAAATATCGTTAGTTCTGCATTTTAGTAAGGAAAATGCACTGAATCATCATGAAAATAACGGTCCTCAAACAGGGTTATTTTACTTCATTTTATTTTGCAATTAAATTGTCTGTGTTCCTGAAAGTTTTAGTGAGTTTCATCTTTATACTCATACGACCACTCAGAAAATGTAAGGTTGTTTAATAAACTTTATTAACAGATTTTCTTTGCTTTTCATTCAACAAATCAAATTAAACATCAGATTTGACATGTCATCTCGAGTCCTGCAAGATGACTTCATTCTCTGTCATTACTGAGTCTTGACAAGTGCTTGACTGCAAAAGGTCAGGTGACACCCTGCTTACAGAACTTTCAGCTGGAAACACACACAGTACTGGACAACCATTGCAGTACATTACACAGTGACCTGTCATGAGCCATAAATGACCGGCAGCCACCAGGGCAATGCAAATCAAAAATGTGGCCACATTCAATGACTACTTGTGATTGATATCTTTGGATCAGTAGGGCAAGTTGGTGGCACATCATGTGCGTATACAGCATCAGTTTGATTGGGTCTAAAGTGGGCTGTCAAATAGGAGTAGGTGTCAAATACACAAGCTTTGACATAAGACTAATACTACACACGACACAAATACTGTTCACACGCAAGAACAGCAAGCCACAGTTCATAATTCATAACAGCAAAGGCATACACATACACATACACAGACATCATTTCCACAGTCTTCCTTTAGTACATATGGGTGAATCTCATCAAAACGGTCAAAAAAAGTCTGGGTCATATTTCACTACAATAAATTAAAGAAAAAAAAAAAAAAAAAAAAAAAAAAAAAAAAAAAAAAAAAAGGTTTGTAACTCCTAATTATGGCATAAAAAGTCAAAATTATGAGATTCAAAAGTACGTACATATAAGTCATAATTACGACAAATATATACACATTATGACTATCTCATGATGGCTTTTATCTCATAATTTCAACTTTCATATGGCATAACTATGATTTGCCAAAGCATGATTTTTTTCCTAATGTGGTGGAAATAAGCTTCCATACAACCTTCCAGTCTATGAAGGACATGAACATTGTTTTGTTTGTAAAGGCTACAGAACTTGTGTAGCCTCTACAGATGCATCATGGGAAATCAATGCTCTCAAGTCACTAGTACAGCTCAAGGAGCAACTTTAAAAAAATGCATATTAAAGCTGCTGACATGCACTACAGCAAAAAGCAATTTTTCTATCTGTCATAACCTCCATCCTTTGATGCCGCAAGAACAATAAGATTTGCAGAAATAAGATGTCGGCAGAGGAAACAAACATAAAATTCATATATATAACAGAAATATTCTTGAGGGGGTGTGTGGGGGGTGGGGGGGGGGCAACCAGAGCAGAGAATAGCGCTACAGTAATTTTCATTTACATTCTGTCTGACCAATAGCCGTTTGCACACTGACCCTGCAGTGACACTGTGTGGCCATCAACACTTGTAGTCTAGCTCACTAATGCTACGTTTAGATGCATGAAATGTCCGGAAAACAAAACTGACCGTGGTAAGAGGGGGGAAGCAGGGGACCAATTAGAACTGGTCAAACATCTAACAGGTTTTTTTGGGAAGCGGATTCATACTGATTGGATGTGCCATTTGGATAATAACAGTAAATGTTGCCTTTAAAGAAATAACAGGATGTTACTAATTGTGTACATTTGTTTTGATGCGGGCTACACTGTCTACATGATAGATGTTACTTCATTCAAAATTTTTAAAGGAATAGCTCATCAAAAACCAAAAATTCTGCCATTCATTCATCCCATGTTGTTCTAAATCTGCATGACGTAAACACATGACACAAAAAAAGATTGATTTAGATGAATGTCTGCTTTTTCTCTAAATACCAGCCATTAGTAAGTCGTAACCAAATACAATATGACAAGTTTGTATATACTGAAGTGATCAAAGTTATTATTTATATACTATTAATAGTATTTTTAGTATAGTATAGTATAGTATTTTGAATTAGCTTTTATTTTTAGGGTACGTTAACACGACAGCGATAAATTAAAAACGGAAAAGTTTTTTCTTTGTTTTTGAAAAGTTTCTCATACAGACGACAACGTCTGCGAAAACGACTAAAAACGCTGTATTATTCATGCCAGGCCAGTAGTTGGCAATGTCACTTTGTACAGAAACACTAAGCTCCTATAGACTGAACACACTGAATATGCATGCATATGTTCACCGTTTTCGGTTAACGGAATAATTTTCAAAAACGTGCACTTTGAAACCCGCTTTCAAAAGTTTGCGTTTTCACCATTACACCATTGCCGTGCAAATAAATGGCCAACACGCTCAAAAAGGTTTCCGTTTTTAGCTGAAAATGGTGTCGTGTAAATGCCCCCTTTTATCTTTAATTTGAGTAATTTGTCATTTTTAATTGATACGTAAAAAAAAAAAATTCTATTTAGCTTTATTTTATTTCAGTTTTAGTTTTACGACTTACAGTACTTCAACTCAAACTTATTTATTCCAGTTAAAATTTCTTCCTGTTTTTCATCTAATATTTATTTTATTTCAGCTTTGTTTAATAATTTTTCTTTTTAATTAACAATAACAACATTGCTGGCAATGATTAACAACTTAAAATTGGCAACATTTGTTTGGAACTTTTTTTTGTAAATAATGTGAGAATTAATTTGTTTTGAATGAACACAAAACCACAACCTTTTTTGGTATACCATTATCTTTATCAGCTGACCACCTCATGTGCTAGACAAAACAGCAAAGGTGCTACCAAGAAGAACAGTTCACAGTTCCAAGAATTTGACTTTGGAATTTAATTAATGCTACTCTCAAGACCAGCTTGATTGTGGTGGAAGACACACACTGGCAACTGGAAGCTGTCGCACAGAGCAAGAGATATCACCAGCTACTTCAAGGACTTCGAGGGATGAAATGAAAATAGCAATACTAATGCCTAGCTGAAACAGCTAATCCTATCTTACACAAATCTAATACAGATGCTATGAAGATGCTGTTGACTCCAGCTCGGTGTTTCCAAAGCATCTTCACGAGGATTATCTAGATATAACAGCATGACATTGTGCTGAGCTGAAGGTGACTCTACCATTCAAAGAATCTCAATCCTTCATGTTCCAGCTGGAGGTTTCTTAAGTGAATTCATGGATATCTATATTGCACAGTGAGGGTATGGGTCCTCAAAAACCGCCTGCTCTTCGATCCCTCTCGCAAACAGTGTGATCAACTGGCAGTGGACCCTGAGACAGAAAGAAAGAAGAAAAAAAAGTCAAACAAAATGCAACCACTTCACTGGAAAAAACAACATGCTAAACAACAGCCCAGGCACATTGGAAATATGTACCTGAGGCGGCATTATACTGTATATACCCGGATATAAGACGACCCTGAATATAAGACGACCCCCCCCCATTTTCCAGACTTATTTTTGGGGAAAAAAAGGTGCTCGCCACCTCCGAACATTGCATTCTGTGACTCCAAATTTTTTGCCAGCTTTGCAGTTATTAGATGATTCTGCCTCATTCACGACCATAAGTTTAAAGTCGGTGTCATAACTGTTTCGAAGGTGTTGGTTTATTTGACCAACTTTTGAAGCTCTTTTCTCAAGATGATCTCTTGACTTCTCCATGGTGGCACTTTACTGTTTATTTAATTCATAACACTGTCACTAATTGCGTAGCCTATCGTGTTGGCGCCCTCTACTGTTTCCCCCTGCTTTCTCCCTTTCCCCCGTGATTTTGTCTATATCGCGAATATTTCATTCTTCAGCCTATTTTTAGAACACAAACCTAGTCTTATATTCGGGTATATACGGTATTATGTTTGCACATTTTGCAACACATTCAAAGTGGTGCTAAAATCTGGATAAGAATGATCCAAAACTGATGAACATGAATCTGGCAATGATTTATTATGTTGGATGTTGTATGTATTGCAGCAGTTTGTGAATAAAATGTCCGGTGTGTGGTGCTAAAAGGTTAATGCTCTGTCGCGTTTGAACTACATACCACCTATACTAAAGCAAACATAAAATAAAAACACATTTGCTGAAGCAACCAGGCCATTTTAGCTTGCTTTGACAAGTCTTTCAGAGGTATCATCTTGAATTGTGTTTCGTGGGACTCGTACAGAGCGCTCCACATAGCAAGTGTGTGTACCAGGTTGCATTTACACTGCAATTCTTAATGCACAGATCCGATATTTTGACCATATCTGATTTTTTGGCCTGTCTGCACTCTCAGAAATAAAAGGTACAATGCTGTCACTGGGGCAGTACCCTAAGTGAAAAGGTACATCTTTGGGACCCACATAAGGACAAGGTAACAGCCATTAAGGATGTTTTGCAGCGGCTATAGACCGGAAAATAAAAGGTAATATTCGTTAATTTTATCTACAGCTCATTAGATCTAGAATTCTGAAGTGACAAAGTAGCGCTGTAAGATTTATTTTTTCTTTTAATGAATTTGAATGAATTAACGAGAGAGAGAGAGAGAGAGAGAATGAATTTGAATGAATTAACGAGAGAGAGAGAGAGAGAGAGAGAGAGAGAGAGAGAGAGAGAGAGAGAGAGAGAGAGAGAAAACAAGCAAGTAGCCTAATAGTGAAGCTTGTTGGTTTAATTACAGCAAAGTAATTACCTCATTGCTGAGAAATATAATGTAGATTTCAGCAGTGAAGCTGTTTTATTTATAAAACTCACAGCAGAGGCTGAAAACCAGCTCCTGAATGTCTGCGAGTGCAGTGCGCACAATGTCTTTCCTTTATAAAGTTTCCACCTCAAGCGAGTGAGCGCATACAGGCACATCTGCTTCATAATACAACATTAAAAAGCTATCTTTGAGGGCAAATGGGTCACCCTTGCCTTGTGGTGGCTTGGAATTCAATGGGGAAATGGCTATTCATGTTTAGACGCAAGTCAGACATCCAAATATCGGATATGTATCTGATTTAAAACCACCTTTGGAAATGGCTCAGATCGAAAAAAAAAAAAAAAAAAAATATCTCATGTGGATCTTTGTGTTTACACGTGCAACATATTCCCATCTGTGTCAGATGTGAGTTTAAAAAAAAACAAAAAAAAAAACAACGTATGATGATTACTTTCATATGGAGCTGGTTATGTGATGCACACATGAAAATGCATTCGTTTACAAATCATGCACTACGGTAAAAGTGCTTTGAGGTCATAATATAGTATTGTGCAAGGAACCGTGCGTTAAGTCTTTATTAATCAATAATCTGCCCCTGTAATCATGATATGTGTGAACAGGAATAAAAGTAGTTTTTGTCAATAGAGTTCATTTCAACTGGAAACAATTTGTGTTTCAATTGTGTGTATAGGTAAATTATTGGAGTTTCATTTTTCCAATGTGTACAGAGGTTGCTAAAACCATCCGATTATAGTTAGTTTGCTTAATGTTTCAGTATAAGTCTAATATTTAATTTTAGTGGTTTGTCTAAATCCCAAACCCAAACTATTTGCATTGTAACATTGATGCTTGCTTTAGCAAACACCACTAATATGTTGTGTCCTGGACTTAAAAGAAGTACGAGCAAGTGCTAGTAAGCAATAAATGCTTAGTCGTGTTGAGTAAAAAGTTTTGCAGTTAAATGCGCGTGCTATTAGGAGGTTCGGGGCTCTTTAATTTCCTCTAATTCCACTCAATACTCTGGAGGTGAGTTCAGTGCCAGGCGATTGCCTTTTTTCGGCCGTGGTATCATCATCAATTATCTCAACAGGTTATTTGCTTACTCATTCGAGAAACAATTACTGAAGCTGAAAATGGAATAAATGAATGGACTTCTATTTTAATTAAAGGAGGTGAGCCTTTAACAGTGAGAGGGCCATTAAATTAGGAGCATTTCATTGCTACGCATTGTTGACACAGAACAATGGGGCGTGAAGGAAATGATGCGTTCGGTCAAGCCGTCATGCTGCATCAAGGAGGAGAACAACTCCTCTGCAGGCACAATGGAGGGAGTTTTTAATTTTAATAGCAATCTTTTCCACAGGCTCAGACCACAAAAGTCCATTTATTTACCCTGTTTAGTATGCTAGTGCTGAGACAATCTGGTGCTCATGAGACCTCAACATTTCAACTAAAGCTTTCACTAATCGACCAACACTTTAGTGAAGCATGTTTGCTTTGTGTTGGAGGAACATTTTCTGAAAACTGAACACTGTTCATACAAGGTCTAAAAGAGATGGTGACATCTCTTAAATATATGAGGAAGTCTCAGTGTGAATGGCAGTGATGTCCGCACCCCTTAATTACAACGACAAATTAGAACTTGCTTGAAGTAATTAGGGCATTGAAAATATAATGGCGCACTCTTTCCTTTTTGAAACATGACGCAGTGCTAGAGTTCTCATTTTCACCGCATACACCTTCTAAATTCATAATTTTTCAAATTATAGTGTTTTATTTTTGGTCATTAAACCATCAGAAAAATGTAGGGGTACAACAGCTTGTCATTTGGGCAGTAGCCTTAAAGGAACAACTTTGTGACCCCTAAAAGGTGCATATTAGTACCTTAGGCTATGTACGTTGCCTCTGGCTTTTGGCTTGCTCAGTTGGGGACACCTAAATTTCATCTGTATTACAGATCTGCCCGCATTGACACTATATGATACTTGAAATTAGCTGGATAACAATCACCGTTTCACCAGAACGGCTGTACAGATTCTGTTGCATTATTTTCCTGTTAACAATGTGAAGCTGCTTTGAAACAATTGGACTTGTAAAAAGCACTATATAAATAAAGGTGATTTGATTTGATTATACATTAAAGGGATAGTTCGCCCAAAAATGGGAATTTTGTCATTTTTACTCACCCTCAAGTTGTTCCAATCCTGTATGAGTTTCCTTCTTCTAAACCAACATTCTTCAAAATATCTTCTTTTGTGTTCAACAGAAGAAACTCATACAGGTTTGGAACAACTTGAGAAATTTGAAAATGGCATTTTCATTTCAAAATGCTCTCCACTGACGTTTTCAAGTTTCAAGAGACAGACGAGACATTAGAGGTGCTCTACTTTCAAAGCGTGAAAAATTACAGTAATACTACTACTTGGAATACATAACTAAGAATATGTACTAGAAACAATAACTATGATTAATTGTTAACATTCGATCTGTCAAATTAAATCACCTTTATTTATATAGCGATTAAACAGAATTTGTACAGCCGTTCTGGTGAAACGGTGATGTTATCCAGCTAATTTCAAGTATCATATAGCGTCAATGCGGGCAGATCGGTAATATAGATGAAATTTAGGTGTCCCCAACTGAGCAAGCCAAAAGCCAGAGGCAACGGTGGCAAGGAACCAAAACTCCTTCAGAGTCAGAATGGAGAAAAAAACCTTGGGAGAAACCAGGCTCAGTCGGGGTGCCAGTTCTCCTCTGGCCGACGAACAAACAGTGTATGATTATAATTCTGGCAACATAGCAGGTCTTAATTCATATTAGGTAAATAGATCTGTAATTGAGCAAAATAAAATAAGTAAAATAAGTACGTAACAGACAGGTTTGTCATATATCGTTGAAAAGGTCTCAAATAGCAGAATACAACAAGCATATGTTTCAGCTAGAGACCAAACTATTCCAAGTATTTGTATGAAACCGCGCCGCCAACGCATGTGTATAACCATACATACTGTATGATGGTTTTGTGCCACGTTTTGGTTTGCAACTACATAGATCGCATATTTTTATTTAGAGCAGGTGGTCTTGAATGAGCCCAAACACAACATAAGCAATGCGTAGTACATTCATCAGTTTTGTATGGAGTGACATGACATGCTGCTTGGCTAAAGCTACAGGAATTCCAGGATCGCAGCCATTGATTTTCCAACATCATTTGAAAGTTCAACCAATGGAACTCGGGTGCGGTGGGCATAGTTGATAGGGACGATGTGTAGAGACCAATTGGACACTGTTTTACAGCTGGAGCGTGCTTGGATTAATTGCTGAGATTGACAGGTCTTGATTTACCGCGCACCATAGAATAGGAGCGCACAGCTGAAATAGCGCTGGAAGACCATCATTCAACCAGGATCTTATTACTCGTTTATTCTATGTACTTTTATTAGGGCGTTAGTAGTTCTTGCGTTCAGTAAAATCACTTGTTTGGAGGGTTTTTTGGACCTTGGTTAATAGATTCAAAATAAATGAAATGGATTTAATAGCCTACCTAATCCATTGAATGGCTTGAAGACATTAATACACTTAGAATACGTAACTACTTGAATATGTACTAGAATACATAATCGACATAACTATGATTAATCATTAGCATTCGATTTGTGATTGAGATTGTACAAAGTAACATTTATCTTTAGCAACACTGTGAAAGTGAACATACAGGTATAAATGTAGATATCTATCGGCATAATATGCGCCAGATAACAAAACAAGATTTATCCTTTTCAAATACCTCCGTTTTCACAGAGCAAACTACAACGCAAACACAAGGTGTCTTGGTACAGTGGGTGTGCATCACTCAAGGAAAGTGTCTAGATATTTGTCTGGCTATCACCAGATCAAGCTCAATTTAAGATTGAACATTTGTCTGGGGAGTCTGCTATGCATTTTCTACTGCACAAGAGGCGTGATAAACGAGCATAATTCAAATGACTCTGTATGCAATTGGTTAGTCCTTCAACCAATCAGACCACAAGAAGCAGGATCAACGGGCAACGACCCATCACTTCTCTATCCATCATTGTGTTAAACCCGCCAATAGCGCGCCAGGTGGATAAGCCAGTCTGTGATTGGTTCCCGCAAAAGTGTAACAGAAGCAGTAGAAATTAATGTACAGGTTTTCCAGACTGAGCTTCAGGGCAAAATCAAATCGCCGGCAGATCAGGCTGGGTTTATCTAAATATAGCATTTCTGCAGATCAAACAGTAGAGCACTAGCTACACAAGATCATGGGTTAAATTCACAAATGCATGATTTCATAAGCAGGTATACCCTGAATGCAATGTAAGTCGCTTTGGATAAAAGTATCTGCCTAAATGTAAAAGTAAGAATTGGTGTATCTGGACAGTGAGTGTCCTACCGGACTTGAATTGCAGTGTGTGGAAGGATGTCTCCATCACAGTTCCAGTTGCTCTGGGAAGGCATACAGCCACAGGCTCTGTGCTCTCTGCAGATCTGACTAAGGAATCGCTTGCCTCCTGCTCCGCTCTCTCTCAAGTCCACTTCGGAATCACATTCCTGATATCTGGGGGTGAATCGGAACTGCTTGACCCGGTACACCTCCACGAAAGAGTGATCAAACTGTACAAAAGAAAGAGATAAGAACAAAAGTAATGCTTACATGTTAAAAATAACAAAATACTACCGTCTGAAATAATACTTTTATTCAGCAGACAGATCAAAGGGGCATTTCTAATGTTACAAAATAATATTTATATTTCAAATTAATTCTGGTCTTTTGAACTTTCTATTAATAAAAAAAAAAAAAAAAAAAAAAGAAAAAAGATAAAAATAAACAAATTTTCCACAAAATTGTACTGTTTTAACTGTATTTTTAATCAAAGAAATGCATCTTTGGTGACATCCTTCAGAAAACTTTACTGGTCCCAAACTTTTGAACGATCGTGTAAGTGTTTGTTTTGACAAGGATTCAATTAACAAATGTGAATGATCATGAAATCTGAAATTTGGTCTAATTGGACCTAATTTTCAAAGTAATTTTGTGATCTGTATATTGTATATTTACAAATTAAAATAGATCAAGAATTTTATTTTTTATGAGAAATAAACAATATTATTGCAATCAATATTTAAGTTCTGTAACATTTCTGCACGGATTAAACATTGTCTACTACTGTTAGTTCCATGCCCAATTAAAATCTCACTGTTTAAAAAAAAAAAAAAAAAAAAAGAAAAAAAAAAAAAGATTGTTTTTATAGAGATTGTACTCACAAAAAGCCATTTCTAGTCATTTTAATATGTTAGGAGTTAAGCATGAAAAAAAAAAGCATTAAAAAAATAAATAAATGGACAAATTGCTAGAATCAATTTGAGGTGACCATGACCATGAACTCTGCTGTGATTACGTACTTCAAAGAACAAGAATCCCTGTTCTTTTTCAGAGAAAGAAAAAAAAAATATTACAGTCAATTAAAGATACATATGAATTTATACTAATATAACATTTACAGGCTTTGATGAAACAGGAACGAATTTCCTTCCTCTCATTAATTAAAAAAAATATTCTACTAATATTTTCAGCTGTAGATAAAACAGGTACCTGGTCGTCCTTATTGACGTGGCGCAGCAAGTGGCGCAGGAAGTCAATTCGGGAGCACTTCCTGACAAGGATGAGGTCAGTAGTTCCATCGGCGAGGTGCGCTGACGGCGAAAGGCCTTTAGGACTGCGAGGACATGCACAACTCATGCTGGCGGCATTGATGGCCAAGAACTTCCCTCTGATGACTGTCCACGTGTCTCGACACTCTGAAATACAACATCATGTGACTACTAGTATAGTAAGCAGTTTTGAGAACATATTACAAGTACATATTACAAGTACAATTTTTTTTACTTTTTCAAATAACTAGTAATATTATGTATTACTTTTAAATTTACAACAAAATATCTGAGTTACTTTTTCAAATGAGTAACGCAAGTTACTTTGTTTTCCATTTATTGACTGACACTCTCCTCTCCCCATGTTGAGAGAAACCGTGAGTAAGTGCAGAGGCATTGTGTGAAAATGTATTGTAGTTTTAGATTAAAGTGAGCATGCATTTACTCATTTCAATGGCACAAAAACGGATTCAGTATTCCTCAAAATGAATAAAAACAATGAAATGCAAACTCTGAATATTATGCAAATCTGTGATAATTAAATATGTTAAATAACAAACATAGGCTACCTTATGTATTTAATCTCACTTTATTAACCAATGTCTTTGCTGCTGACTTTCAATGATCCAATTCAACCATAATAAGAAGCAAAACCGACTAGTTTTTATTGCTGAAGTAAAAGTGTTGAACTTTCTTCTCTAATGTCCTAAAGGTTTGTTTGAGCTGCGCCCTCTACTGTACAGGCGTGAATTCGCATTTCCTTCTGCCTGAGGCTTATTCTTTTCACTTTTGGTTTGTGAAAGGGCCTTTACATTTGCCCCAAAATTTTCTGCTATTAAAGAACAACTGAGCAAGCCCATCTCAAGTGAGAACAAGTAGCGTAAAAGTAACATAACACATGACTTAATATAAAAAGTAACTAAATAGAGCAATGAGTTACTTTCTTAAGGAGTAAGGCACTATTGTAACACACTACTTTTAAAATAAACTTTCCCCAACACTGGTAGTAATGACCGTCTGGATAATGAATGTATTTCCATTAATTGGATAAAAGTGTTTGTTAAATTAATAAAAGAAAATATTTTTCAAAACGAACTGAATTAATATTTTCAGGTTCTCCAAGACTATGTCTAAGATGTCCAAGCAACAATACAGAACA
Organism: Paracanthobrama guichenoti; assembly: GCA_018749465.1. Classification (NCBI taxonomy): domain Eukaryota; kingdom Metazoa; phylum Chordata; class Actinopteri; order Cypriniformes; family Gobionidae; genus Paracanthobrama; species Paracanthobrama guichenoti. The sequence goes on from CM031946.1 coordinate 19,036,680, forward strand.
CCCTAAAAACTCAGAACACATTAGACTTAGTCTTGCACAGGCAAACCACTCACATTTACAGGAGAAAATGTAAAAAAATCTACTTATAAATTTTGGAGTAGTGAGGTGACTGTACATCTCAAGGCATGTATAGCTGTGGCGCTGGCTCACTGATGAAGGGCCCTTGATTCTCTTTCCTGTTTACATCATTCTTTCCCTCATTCTTCCCTCAAGAATTTATTTATGTCATGCGGTCTAAAAGCATTCAGGAAATCATCATGCACAAATGCCAATTTGGGACTGTGAGGGCAGAGAGTGTGTCTCTGTAAACAGCACTTATCAGTGCTCAGGGTAAACACACAGAAAGCTGGGTAACGGAGGTGCCAGTTGTTCGGAGGGTGCTGTGAGGCAGAGATAATATGCTGTGTGTGTATGTGTACACTCTCTAAATGATCAGCCGGGCGGCAGCTTGAACCATTTGGCCTAATGTTCACAAACAGCGTGCCAGTCGAGCCGACAGATGGGGGCATTACAAATCACGGCTGAAAATGCACTTTGTTGGCCTGTACTGTGGGTGGGCACATTTACCACAGAGCACATATGAGACTTACTGTCAATGCCCGAGCTCAGTTAAACATTGGCATAGAGAGTATTCCCAAATGCTCCTCACCAGCATCAGAAACACTGTCTTCATCTTTGCTGACCAGTCTGTCAGAGGAGGATTGCCGACAGATACTACACCTGCAAGGCAAACAGAAACAGATGTTACTAACAGAGAACAAAATATACTCAATACTCAACAAACTCATTACAAAAATAAATACTTCATACACTGGACTACCAGTAAAATGTATACAAATTTGGGATCAACATTATTCAGACACTTTGAACTGACCATGCTTTGCTTAAGTGTTTTTTCTTGAATTGCTAATGCAACCTTTTACACCACAGACTGAACATAATGAAGCATTGATTGGTAATTGGTTGAACTAAATTGGTATTATCTAATTGTGTACTTAAATTTCACAGCTGACAGCTGATTGGTTGATTGTAATCCATTACATACCTTTGTATTAATTTTCTATTAGTTCTTGTCATATTGTATTACCATTTTCTTAACTACAGCGAATAAACTGTGATAATGTGAGAAAATGTTGAAGGTGTCTGAATAAATTTTGGTTTGACTGTATATACACACATTATTATAGCCAATTATATCCAAACTGTTTAACATACCCATAAGTAACTTTCTATTTTAAACTAATCAAGGCATGGTTTAAAAATAAAAGCAGAAACCATAATATATAATCCTTATATTAAAATATTTAGACTAATTTATATGTAGAATATATTGTGAATATACACTACCATTCAAAGGTTTGGTCCAGGAAGGACTAATTAAATTGATAAATTGAATAAATTGTATCACGGTTTCCAGAGGTTTTCAACATTGATAACAACAAGACATGTGTCTTGAGAATCTAATCAGCATATTATGATTTCTGAAGGATCATGTGGCTGAAGACTGGAGTAATGGCTGATGAATATTAATCAGCAAAAGAGACAGAAAATATTACCATCTACAAACTGTAGTGTATAATTATCACCTATCCCTAGCTTACAATATAATTGAAACAAATTAGATGATTCCTTAGTTGACTAATTTTACAGGTCCTGTCATGTTGTGTTAATGTTTGCTCCTGACTCATATTATTGGGATTGTATTATGACTAAATAAAAGACTCAGTACAGCATTTACCCAGATAGACACTGCATTTTGTCTCTTGGAGTTCCCAAATCTCCTTCAGCAGGTAAGAAGGACACGGTTCCCTCATAGTAGCGATGTGACAGAAAGGTTTTAACACCTGGGGAAAAAAGTAATTTCCATTGAAAATTGCAGGCAGACACATATCACCTATTTCAGTCTTAAGACATTTTCCTGTGTACCTGAGATATTGTAACGGGCTGGGCCCATCCAGCGCTTCCTCTCGCTGTCTGTCAGCAAGTCTCCGTAGAACCCGTAACCCAATAGTGACACAGAGTAACGCAAGAAGCTGTCTTCATTGTGCACTGAGCAGACATCCATTGGCTGAGAATCACCTGTGGGAAAAGTCAGGATGGATTACAGGAAACACAAACCGATAATGTCAGTATTATGTGCTAGGATGTCACATCTGAGAATAGAGCATACTGCTGCAAAATTAGATCTCTCCAAATATAAAAATCCTGACATTATTTTTAACCTGGGCTAATGCTTTAAGCAATGCAAATAATATATAGTATTTGCTATTGCAAATCACTGAATATATATATGATTTACTGAAAATATTATTATCACTTTTCATTTGGAACTTGGTGGAGACTATCCAAAAAAAAAAAAAAAAACACATTACAAATGAATGACAAGTTGCGCTCTTGAGTTAAAAACAGAATAGCGGAATCTCTACCAGGTGACATTTCTACCCTTGCACAATATATACTGTCATACTGCTCAGCCCTAGCTGTCAAATGCTATAGAGAAATTCACATAAACATACATACATAGCTAGATATATGTATCATAGGCAGATATGGAGATGACCACTTACCCACAACAATGTGCAGTGCTGAGGTGATAGGGTCATTTGAACCAACTGTGGCATAGCATATACAGTCAGTCGAACCTGTTTCAAAAACACATTTCATGGGTCAGGGGTTCAGAAATGGCCTAAAATCTATCTCTCATAATTTACTCTGAAGGTTAACGTATGAAAATCACACTTTCATTTTCAATTTCGGTGGCATACGGGGGCAGCCGCAATCTAACCTTCAATTGTGAACGCTAACCAAACATCACAAGCCAATGGAGGTTTTGCTCCATTCGAGGGTAAGAAAGTTTTTCGATCTTGAAATGATTGTAGCTGAAGCATTGCAAGGCACTGTTATATAGAGAGATGAGATTTCAGATGAGTTCAGCCCTCTTTCTATCTCGTATATACGCTGTCTGTTAATCTAATTCCTCTTCCTCAAATTGCTGATATAAAAGCATGAGGTTAAAGGTTTAAAAACACACCCACTGCAAAAGTGGCAGACTAATTCATTCACAATTCCAGTATTGTTTTCATGAAGGAAAAAAATAAATAAACAAACAGTGTTTTTGAATTTTGGATCAATATATATATATATTATATATATATATATATATATATATATATATATATATATATATATATATATATATATATATATATATATATATATATATATATATATATATATATATATATATATATATATATATATATATATATATATATATATATATATATATATATATATATATATATATATATATATATATATATATATATATATACATATACATATACATATACATATACATATACATATACATATACACACACACACACACCTAAAGGATTATTAGGAACACCTGTTCAGTTTCTCATTAATGCAATTATCTAATCAACCAATCACATGGCAGTTGCTTCAATGCATTTAGGGGTGTGGTCCTGGTCAAGACAATCTCCTGAACTCCAAACTGAATGTCAGAATGGGAAAGAAAGGTGATTTAAGCAATTTTGAGCGTGGCATGGTTGTTGGTGCCAGACAGGCTGACCTGAGTATTTCACAATCTGCTCAGTTACTGGGATTTTCACGCACAACCATTTCTAGGGTTTACAAAGAATGGTGTGAAAAGAGAAAACATCCAGTATGCCTTGTTGATGCTAGAGGTCAGAGGAGAATGGGCCGACTGATTCAAGCTGATAGAAGAGCAACTTTGACTGAAATAACCACTCGTTACAACCGAGGTATGCAGCAAAGCATTTGTGAAGCCACAACATGCACAACCTTGAGGCGGGTGGGCTACAACTGCAGAAGACCCCACCGGGTACCACTCATCTCCACTACAAATGTCACCACTGTGCAGGCTGGTGGTGGTGGTGTAACGGTGTGGGGGATGTTTTCTTGGCACACTTTAGGCCCCTTAGTGCCAATTGGGCATTGTTTAAATGCCACGGCTTACCTGAGCATTGTTTCTGACCATGTCCATCCCTTTATGACCACCATGTACCCATTCTCTGATAGCTACTTCCAGCAGTATAATGCTCGAATCATTTCAAATTGGTTTCTTGAACATGACAATGAGTTCACTAAAATGGCCCCCACAGTCACCAGATCTCAACCCAATAGAGCATCTTTGGGATGTGGTGGAACGGGAGCTTCGTGCCCTGGATGTGCATCCCACAAATCTCCATCAACTGCAAGATGCTATCCTATCAGTATGGGCCAACATCAGCACCTTGTTGAATCAATGCCACGTAGAATTAAGGCAGTTCTGAAGGCGAAAGGGGGTCAAACACAGTATTAGTATGGTGTTCCTAATAATCCTTTAGGTGAGTGTATATCATATATAAACCATACTCTGGCGGTACCATTATAGAGCGACAGTATTAAATGCCATGGTACTTAGGCATGGTGTTCCTAATAATCCTTTAGGTGAGTGTATATCATATATAAACCATACTCTGGCGGTACCATTATAGAGCGACAGTATTAGATGCCATGGTAGATATATGAGATAAAAAAGGGTATTCTGATTATTATCATGTTATAAACAGCATGGCAAAACTTTTAGGTTTTGTCAGTGATTTCATATGCTTTCATGTATTAAACGTGGTCAACATTTTAAAAATGTATTAGCAAATGTAAAAAAAAAAAAAAAAAAAAAAAAAAAGCGCTATCACCATGGCGATACAACTAAAAAAACATGGTAAAATCATGGTACACATTAAAAAAAAGAAACGGGGTATTTCCATGCTACATGGCCAGAAAACGTTATTAACATGATACATGATGATGCTTTCATCTATTGGACACTGAAGTCAAAGATTTGTCTCAAATTCCCCTGTTGTTCAGATCATTTGTCACAAGTAACAAGATAAAGGACAGATAGATGTTCTTGGAAACTGTCACTTGACCTTGTGTGTCTGGACAACGTGAGATAAGGCCATAAATAGACAGAATTACACACACACTGATAAACATGACTGATAACAACATGGACTCTTAAGGGTTCGACATTGTCAGGTTTATATGGCACACAATAATACCAGAAAACACAATTCGATAAGCCACAGTCATTAAGTTATCAATAGCTGCCAGATCTCTTGTAAAGGTGTCTATTTGTTCTGCTCTTGCTCGTTGAGGCTGGTCATTTTAATGTCTGGGTCAATGAGATTTTTGGGAAAGTGTGTATATAGTCAACAGTTCTGATCCACAAAGGATACATGTAGAGCTGTCTTAGGGCTTGTTTACACCTGGTCACTTAAAGCGTTTTCTCTGATCTGATTTTGAAAAGACCAGGTGTAAATGCCCTCTGAAAAGCATTCATGGCGGATTTAAATCCGTTCACTCAAACCACTTCAGGAGGTGTGGACAAGTGGACAAGTGTAAATGCATCTGGTTGTTGAAGCCACATATGTACATTTTATTCCTCCAAAAATGGTAAAAAAAAAATAAAGGTGTGAGCACGTTAGAGGCTACCAGCAAGCAGATATACCAGTGATACTGCAACACGCATTGCCACAGATATGACCCAACAAAGTTGAGTAGCTGAGTATCTCTTCAGCAAGCCGATTCACAAACTGTGAAAACAGGCCCTTAGGGTGTCAATCAGAATGCTAGTGAGAACTAGAGGGAAGATGCTGAAAAGAAAAACACAAAACAAAAGAAGATATTTAAATAGACCCACACAGAAAACTAGAATTTGTTGCGTTCTATTTTTTGAACATCCTTTATATCAGGAGTACACCTATGAAGCGGAAACATGCTCTCTAGGCAGCTCACTAGATTTTGAAAGAGAGCTATAATCTCCCGCCGTTCTCCTCTAGTATGCAGCTGTGCCCATGAGCAGGTGTAAAACTTACAATGACTTGGAAATATCTCAAAACAAAAATGATGTAAATGGAACCGTGAGCAACAGATATTTCCAGGAATGCTGCCAAAGAAGTGGTGTGCATGAAAAAGCAATGAAATTCATGCTGAAGGACTGTCCTTGCTGCATCGACTCTGAGATTTGTGATTGTAGACAGGTGATTCCCAGTCCTGGAGAATCACCAACACACATTTTGGATGCCTCTTTTATCTAACACACCTGATTCAACTCATCAGCTTGTTAATGGAGTGCTCATGAACTGAATTGGGTGTCAATCGAGGGACATGTACAAAATGTGTTGGATACGTGCTCCAGTACCAGGATTTGAAAAGACTGTTGTGTAGACTAACCTGCAGGAATGATGCCGATGCGAAGTCCACATGGAACAAGGGTCTCCTCCATGGAGTTCTCGTCTACACCTGCATCCTGTTGCGTACGGGAGACGAGGCCATGCATAATTTCACTGAACATGCCATCTCCTCCGACACACACCACACTGCAGAGAAAAGCACTGATCACTTCACTGCATGTTTGTTTAAAATAACATTTTCTGCAGTGAAAGATAGGGTGCATCTTGGCAAATTAATAAAATCCGGCCATATTGCAAAACTGGGAAATTCTCTGCAAAAATAAAAATGAAGACAAAGGCAATCGTTTTCATTTTTGGGACTGGAAATTAAGTTAAAGGAATGCTGGTCTTGATCAGATTACCAACAAAAGTACCAACAAAGTACCGGCACTAACAAAGTACTGAAAGAGCTGATGTAGTTAGTCTAGGCCCTCTATTTCTAGGCTTATGTGACATAAAAATTCAATGATTTATGAGGTGAGGATGCACAGACTTTAAAAACTAACCATAGCTAGTTGGCTAAAGGAAATATTTCAGGAAACTTTAACAGGGCTGTAAAATCAATTAATCGTGATTAATCGCATCTAACATAAAAGTCTGTGTTTTTATATAATATATATGTGTGTGTGTGTATACACACCAATCAGGCATAACATTATGAATACTTTCCACCTTTCTAATATTGTGTTGGTCCCCCTTTTGCTGCCAAAACAACTGTGAACCGTCAAGGCATGGACTCAACTAGACCCCTGAAGGTGTGCTGTGGTATCTGGCACCAAGATGTTAGCAGCAGATCCTTTAAGTCCTGTAAGTTGCGAGGTGGGGCCTCCTTGGAATGGACTTGTTTGTTCAGCACATCCCACAGATGCTCCATTGGATTGAGATCTGGGGAATTTGGAGGCTAAGTCAACACCTCAAGCTCGTTGTTGTGCTCTTCAAACCATTTCTGAACCATTTTTGCTTTGTGGAAGGGCACATTATCCTGCTAAAAGAGGCCACAGCCACCTGGGAATACCGTTTCCATGAAAGGGTGCACATGGTCTGCAACAATGCTTAAGTAGTTAGTACGTGTCAAAGTAACATCCACATGAATGGCAGGACTCAAGGTTTCCCAGCAGAACATTGACCAAAGCGTCACACTACCTCTGCTGGCTTGCCTTCTTCCCATAGTGCATCCTGGTGCCATGTGTTCCCAGGTAAGCGACACACATGCACCCGGCCATCCAAGTGATGTAAAAGAAAACGTGATTCATCAGACCAGGCCACCTTCTTCCATTGCTCCGAGGTCCATTTCTGATGCTCACGTGTCCATTGTTGGCACATTCGGCGGTGGACAGGGGTCAGCATGCATGCTGTGCAGCCCAATAAGCAACAACCTGCGATGCACTGTGTATTCTGACACCTTTCTATCAGAAACAGCATTAACTTGAGCTACTGTAGCTCGTCTGTTTGATCAGACCAAACGGGCCAGCCTTCACTCCCCACGTGCATCAATGAGCCTTGGCCACCCATGACCCTGTCGCCGATTCACTGCTGTTCCTTCCTTGGACCACTTTTGATAGATACTGACTACTGCAGACTGGGAACACCCCACAAGAGCTGCAATTTTGGAGATGCTCTGACCCTGTCGTCTAGCCATCACAATTTGGCCCTTGTCAAACTCACTCAAATCCTTATGTTTGCCCATTTTTCCTGCTTCTAACACATCAACTTTGAGGACAAAATGTTCACTTGCTGCCTAATATATCCCACCCACTAACAGGTGCCGTGATGGAGATAATCAGTGTTGTTCACTTCACCCGTCATAATGTTATGCCTGAATACACACATATATTATGTAAACACAAACTTTTATGTTAGATGTGATTAATCAATTTTACAGCCCTACATTTTTAACAGCATTTTAGTGGAAGTGTCACCTAAGAACTAGCAATGAAAGACGGCAACAAAAGCATACTACCTTGCATCACCTACATCTGGGCCAGAAATTTGTGCTTGAACACACCACAAAGACTACAGCTAATGTCCAAGTAGAATATACTAACTAGCACTAGTACGTCTGTGTGAGAGGAAATAACTATATGTCTATACACCAGTAGAGGTCAGCTGTCTATAGAAGAACTCTTCATTCCATACAGCCACGTTATGAAAATACTGCTCAAGTAAGATGAAGATGCAAGGGCACACACTGAAAGTTATTCTAATTTTACATAAATATGCTCAATCGGCCAAAAAGCAGCAAATGGAGTCCGGCTAGTGCCGACGGTTGGAACACATTGCAAAAACAATGGCCCGACTTTGACCGTTCATCAATTTTGTGTGTCACGGCCTTAGCGGTAGAAATAGTAGTAAGACTTGTTGCATGTGAGAATAACAGACGTGGTACCTGTACCGTAAAGTGTATTTTACAATTTGTCACTTGACAGGTGAATTGTTTCTACACTGTTCACAGAAATGTATGTTGAAAAGAACAGGAAAAAGATCCAGATGCAACAGTCAGAGTTATTTTCTGAATCTAGCCTCTGGCCCAGGTTTGAAGCATCATCCATGTTGTCATCACCAAAAGCCACTTTACTTTAAGTCGTCATTTCCCAAGCTGCCCGCCATCATCTTCCGCAGTGCCAGACCGATGTGCAATGATGTGCAAATGTTAATCTGAGCTTTGCTGCAGAGGACGCTTTCCTCGCTGGGCAAATTAAGAGTCGTCGCACAGCGACCACAATCTCCCAGCAGGATGCCCACTCACCCATCATACTTCTTCAGATCAGCCTCTGTCTTCAAGTGGTCCCTGGCATGATTTGCACGCTCTGTAACTATAGAAACAAAAGAGAAAAGCCATTGTTAACAGGACGATGACAGCGAGGCTGAGCAAAGGGGGGAGAAACATCATTATGTTCATCTGGCAGTTAAATTGCATTTTTCTGCTGGCTTGATGGAGACCATCAATCAGCTACATCAAATGATAAAGCTGAAGTCATGGAGAAAAACAATCCCCGGTACATTTCATTACCGGTTCTTTACCATCAGCACTGATGTAAAACCGTAACTCGGAGGGATGTGCTGAAAATGAATGGGGCCTAGGACCGAGCCCTGTGGATCACGTTGATGATATATGCCAAAGGTGATGTATAGAGCTTATTAAACCGTTGGCAGAACATCTTGTTTGGCTCCTCTAATGATTTGGTTTGAATGGTATTTGTCCAGCCAGACATGTACTTTACCATTTACGAAATGTTCGCATGGTCGTAAAAAGAAGACCCTCCAGCAACTGCTGAGTAAGCCTGTAAGCCTCAGCTCTAACAGCCAATATTCACACCAACCCAGGGTCTTCCTCTCTCAAACTTAATAAATAATGGATGTCTCTGCATTCGTATGTTCATCGACTATCACAGTTTGCATTATGGCCAGCTCGGGTGATAGATGGCGCTGTAAATAAAATCATATTCGTGGGACGGGTTGGCAGGTGGGGCCATTTGCCAACGGAGATCTATTTGCGAAGCATAAAAGCTCATTTTTTATTTAAATGTTAATGCAGGCAGCTGACGGGCACTCACCAATCACGTCGGTGGAAATGGAAGCCCGGGAAAAGATGGGGGCCACTTTGTGGTCGTAAATCTGCTTCCCGCGTTGTTTTCCTCCGTAGGGGTTGATGTACACCAGCAACTTCTTCGGTCGATTGGCTGTGGAATTTGAGGCAGGCAGAGCATTAAAAGTGAGTTGTTGTTTGACAACAGTCTTTCTAGGCTGTCAAAACTACTTCATTAAGTTGCTTTTGACAAACTTCATCTGATGCGACAATACAGAGAAGGCCAAAACTGCACTTGTACATAGTGCAAAACACTATGTACATAGTGTACTACATTCAAAACACTTCTTCGTTTTTTTTTAGTTTTTTTTTATAATAAATAATTTGGGTTATTTTAAATTTACAATTATTCAGCAATTAAATCAGCCAATCATAATCAAACATAATTGATTTTTAATACATAGCTGAACTACTTGTACCAATTAAATTTCACTTTGGGCGGAGCTACAGCACAAAACAGCTTAAATATAAAAAGAGTGACTAACAAAAATGCCTGCTATCTTGTCAGATTAAAACAGATCAAAAGGAAGGTCAACAAGCAATTAGTGTCCATAATTTACATATACTATAATTATGTACAGTACCAGATGTGTGGCAATAAATGACTCATTTCTCAGAGTTTATAAATGAACAAAAAACATGTCTACAGCTTACACATAATAGAAACCAAGCCACTACCGTATTGTTCCGAATATAAGAATGTTTTTTTTCTTAGAAATACATCTGAAAAAACAGGTCTGTCTTATATTCAGGGTCTAGAGTTTTACATGTCAATAATAATACACCCGCAACAATATGTGGCACTAAATACATATAAAACGAGTGTGCTAAGAAATACGGTGCGTCAGAGTGTAATGTTAGAAACGTAAACAGTCATGTTCGTGTGCCTCGCTAACGGGACCAAACTTGCCCAGCGTGATCTTAAAACGTAAGTCGGTACCCAGATTTCACTTCTACTGTTAATGAAATTTTGGTAGGCTACATGGTTTTCACTATGAGATGGGTAACCTAATTGTTATATTGTTATATATTTACCATTTTCAATACAAAAAAATGTATATGAAAAATATGCTGTATGAAAATGTTCAAATAAAAGCATTTTCTTTATGAAAAGTAGTCTTATAATCAGGATTGTCTTATATTCGGAACAATACGGGTATTACAATTTTCAAAAGTATAAACACAAACGTATTCATGCACAGTGGTGTGACAATCACAAACCTATAACAATAACTTATTTTGTTCGCTATAGTTTTTGTGTAGTTTACAATAGTAAACATTTCTGAAATAGAAAATAACCCCAGAATTAGTTGTAAGAAGAACGCACTCAACAATCCAAGTTGCTCCCTAATAGTTTGGACCCAGAGCAGACACAGGGAATGTTCAGAGCAATGGAAAGTCACATTGCTGCACCGCCAGCAGTGCTGCCTCGTCCTCTCTATGTAAAACACTGCAGAAAAACACAAACGGGAATACCACATTATTCCAAAGGTAAAAGGTGACCTTTATGGTCAAAATCCTTCCGATAATACACTCACAGCATAGTAGATAAAACTTAATCTATGTTTTCCCCTATTATCATGGGGCAGATGACAGTCTGGTTAGGCTGGTGTACCTGTGAAAGCGTGCTGGCAGTCCGCTGGGCTCTGAGGCACCTTCTGCCATTTCCCAGTGTCTTTACAGGGAGAGTCATCTTCCTTTTCCTGAACGGCTATAATCTCACACACAGGGACACAATGACTTCCTGTGTATAGAAGAGGATCACTGGGTCACATAACATAAAAGACATAATCACACATTGCAAAACCTCAAAAATAGAACCTCTTAAGTGACAGATTTAGACTCTGCATAGGAAGCAACTTGCAATTCGTCATACAAATAGAGCTTGACTGTGAGACTTGACTCTAATCAGCGTTATTTTCAATTCGTTTTTATTTTTAGGTTTTCAGTAGCGCTGTCAAAATCGAGTTCTCTTTCGTGCCTTGAATGAAAAAAAAAAAAACACACAAGTATGCCAAAATGCCCGCTTTGTCGCATATCCTCGTAATAAACACAGTCTTAAATTAGTTAAACGGACCCACTTTATATGAGGTGGCCTTAACTACTATGTACTGACATTTAAATTAATCATTTGATACAATGCACTTATTGTGTATTTACATTTTAAAAAATTACCTGCATGTAATTACATCTGTAATTAATTTCTGTAGTTACATTTATAATTACACTGTTGACACTTCCCTTACACCTAACCCTACCCTTAAACTTACCCATACCACCACACCTGTCCCTAACCCTGCCCTTAAACGTACCCATACCACCACACCTGTCCCTAACTTTACCCTTAAACTTAACCATACCACCACACCTGTCCCTAACCCTACCCTTAAACTTACCCATACCACCACACCTGTCCCTAACCCTACCCTTAAACTTACCCATACCAGCACACCTGTCCCTAACCCTACCCTTAAACTTACCCATACCAGCACACCTGTCCTTAACCCTACCCGTAAACTTACCCATCCCACCACACCTGTCCCTAACCCTACCCTTAAACTTACCCATCCCACCACACCTGTCCCTAACCCTACCCTTAAACTTACCCATCCCACCACACCTGTCCCTAACCCTACCCTTAAACTTACCCATCCCACCACACCTGTCCCTAACCCTACCCTTAAACTTACCCATCCCACCACACCTGTCCCTAACCCTACCCTTAAACTTACCCATCCCAGCACACCTGTCCCTAACCCTACCCTTAAACTTACCCATACCACCACACCTGTCCCTAACCCTACCCTTAAACTTACCCATCCCACCACACCTGTCCCCAACCCTACCTGTAAACTTACCCATACCACCACACCTGTCCCTAACTTTACCCGTATCCCACCTCAATATCAGCAAAAGTGTTTTGCAATACAATATGAACACAGTAAGTACATTGTACTTATTTTTTGATAAGTACATAATAGTTAAGGCCACCTAATATAAAGTTAAACAAAGTCTTAAATGACTGTAAAGAGTTGTGAGGACAGCGGATATGTGCCAGATCCCGATCCACGTCTTAAAGTGACAGTAGCCTAATAACCCTGCTGCTGTCTGTCATTAATGTAAATCAAAGAACAAAAGACAGAGAAAATCACTCACTGCTCTTGACTGAATCATTTTTGTAGATTTAATAAGGATGAATCTATATTAAATGTATGATTTATGCAGTGACAATGAAGTAAAGAATACAGTGTTTGATATTTATGATTATATTATATGTTATGGTTATGTTTTTATGATAGTTCTGTTTATCTCCTACCTGTTAAATAAAATATTTAAATTAAGTGTTTAATATTATTGATAATATTATTACAATATATAAAAATATTAAAAACGGTAATGTTAAATCGCTATTAATTACAGAAAATGTGAGATTTTTTTGAAAAAGAGAAGTGATTGACAGCACTAATTTTCAGTCTTTTTTATTTTAGTTTAAGTTTTATTAATCTTGTGTGCTTTTATTTTTACTAGTTTTTTATATTTCTGTTTAGCTTTAATTTGTTATTTCAGTTTAGTTTTAGTAATTTAGTACTTCAACTTATTTAAGTTAGTTGCCAAGGATTTTTCATTTTAATTATTTTTTTTTATTCCAACATGAACATGCTTCTAAGCTAATAATAATAATAATAATAAAATACAATAAGAAATACTGGGTGAAAGTGCATTTTAAGTATTAGAAATATGAATCTTTGAACTTACAAATAATTGATTGGATTCATGATGCATTGAGTTTCGAGTCAATAAACATTGAACAGACTATATATCAGACTGTAAATTATTGTGCAGTTATTGTTGACTTGGCAGCTATATCAATGGATCTTAGTCAGACTTGCCATATTTAATTTTTCCCAATGAAAGTGAGGTTGAGGGTTTTTTTTTTTTTTTTTAAACAAAAAAAGTCTTTTTTTGGCATTTGTAAAATTATCCAACACAATTTACAACTGAAATGTCACATTTCAAAATCAATGCAGTTTTCTTTTTTTTTAAACAATGCACCGAGTAAACATGTATTGGTATACCTTTAACCCTTTATTGATGCCTTTCAGTAATTATTATAAGTGAATTTCTCTCAAATCATCTGCTGTGTTTGATTTTTTTTTAATAAAGCCTGAATTTGTAAATGATTACAGAAAATGCTTTAGAGACTTCAGTTTGCAAAATGTGAGTTGAGATTTTTGGTGAAGTCGACTGCTTCATTTTGTTTGCTTTGCAGTAAGGCACTATGTAAATGTCAGTTTCCATCATTTCTGTCTCTGCTATGGAAAATATCTCTAAGCAAAAGAGGTTTTTGCATTCTGACGGCTTGTGCCCAAATGAGTCAATCTCATGTTGTTACATAACGCATGCTTTCCAGAAAACCCCCAAGAGACGAAGTTAATGAGGTCTGACCTTATTCAAAAGATCAGAGTTATGTGGATTAGAATAAAGTATTGCTTCAAAAACTTTACTTAATACCCAGATAAAGCAAGGGTAATGATTTATCTTCATTAAAACTTCATGACACATTTACATAAGACATAACACGTGGATTTCCTTTTTATGCAGCCTAATGAAACCGTTCATACGCCCAGATGTAGCCATAAACTTCATCACAATACGGAAACAACAACCTGATAAAAGTTTCATGATACTTGCATTAGGGAGTTATTGTATAATGCATGAATACTTCATGAGGAAAAACCTGAAATGTAAAGGTGTTGCAATAGTTATAGAGTTCATAAGGGACACTAGATGCTTGTTGCATGCATTCTTGGTTTTCTGCCCATGTTTTAGCATCCACTGACCAAAAAAAACTAAACAAATGAACATAAAAACACTCCACTGCATGGAAAGTATTTGCCACCTTCCACAAATAAGGCACAAAACAGAGTTTGAAATTCTTCAAGATAAATGTCTGGTCACATTAGCACTGAATGGTTGATGAAAGCAGTCAACGGCATAATTTGGTTAAATATGAGAAAATGGAATGAGTATTCAATTAGTAATTTTGTAACAAACACAAAATACATTCTTTTGATCATTTAAAATCTATTCAGCTCATTTAATTCATTTCCACAACAATTCTCCCTCAAATACCCTGCGTTTAATTATATCACCAAACAATGCAGACACACATCCAACTGCATAAAATGTTCTGATTGTTCTCATTTCCATGTTAACTAGTAAACTGTGTTAAACAGATGCAGTAAACTTGAAGGGGATAGAGGAAATACCACTGAACAATAGTTGACATTTCAGGGGTCATTGACCGTTATATCACAGCGCTCTCTCTCTGCAAAACACATTACGAGGCTAACATCATCACACTAAACCAGCAGGCATGTAGAACTACAGGATTCCACAAACCGAGTTTAGTCAGTTAAGGTTTGATGTGCTGCCCTCAATCAAACAGCATAGTTCTGTTCCAAAACCTAGTGAGCTACCTATCTAGACAGTATTTTTAGGCATCATAGGCTGTTCCAAACAAAATTATTATAATTATTCTTTTGTGGATAAAGCACAACTTCAATGCATTTCGGCTCAGTTATTTTTACCTATTTTATATTACCTTTTAAAATCATGCAGAAAATATATTTATTTGGTTGTTTTATGCCATGTCAGCCATGTTAGATTTTATGGCACGGGGGAATAAAAGACAAATAAATGAATTTAGGGCTAAAAAAAAGTCATATAGGAAGATAAATCTTTACAATAATTATAACCACGTATGCATATGTATACATGATACAAATCTCTACTGACATATTTCTATCATTGCATGGCATATACAGTTATACCTCCCAGGCATGTTTGTTATTAATATGGCAAGAAAACATAACTGTGATTATTGCATTAGCGCAGTTGATTATTGCAGTTGGATATTGCATAGTTATGAAATCACACAAGCCACAAATTAATGTCTTGAGGGCTGCATGTTTAATAGCACCAGGCTAGTGGAAACCTTAATTTTATGGCAATGGTTTGAAACAACAATCCTAGAACGTATGCATTACTTATGGATCCTGATGCGGATCATGTTGCGGAATATTACTTGCATCCTCCCAGGTGTCTATTACCATGGAGACATGAGTTTGGTACCAAGCGTTTATTCCATTCATGCAAAGTTCTGAGGCACAATGTTTGACCAGCATAACACACCATTCATTCATCCAACATGACCTTTCCAGCAAAACCAAACATTTGTTTAGTATGAAAAGGCCCTCTACAAATAATGTCTTTTGTGTCCCTACTACTTTAGTTAGGTGCATTCTGAAAAAACTAACTCATGGTGAAAGGAGTTAGATTACATGGCAGATGGACAAAGTACATCACACACTAGACAGCCAATGCTGACACAAGTCACAGTGACAACCTGAAGATCTTCGCAGTAAAAACAAATGAGAAAAAAATTATATTCCATGTCTCCATGGCAATAAAAGTTCAAAGAGTTAGAAAAAACTTTATTTGCAGTCAAGTGACCTGTCTGTTTTTCTCAACAAAAAAGCAAAACAGAAAAGCAAAACAGAAAACAAAAAAGCAAAACACAAAACAAAAAGCAAAACACAAAACAAAAAGCAAAACACACAAAAAAACACAAAACAAAAAAAACAAAACAGAAAACAAAACAAAAAGCAAAACACAAACACAAAATGAAAACCAAAACACAAAACAAAAAAGCAGCAAAACACAAAAACAAAAAAAAAGCATAACAGAAAACAAAACAAAAAAGCAAAACAAAACAGCAAAACAAAACAAAAAACAGCAAAAGAAAACAAAAAAAATGTGGGTACTAATGACAAAAATATGGTTTAGGCAACTGGAATGTCTCTCACCTCTCATGAGCAATAGTTTTGTTCATTTGAAATCCTTTAGCACCTTAAACTACGTTAAGCAGGGTGGAAACTTCATTTCATATGTGTCATGGCCCTGAGGAAAACATCCATCAAGACCTTTAAATAAAAGCCGGCTTTGTGTAATGGATCTTAGTCCTGGAGGTCACCCAGTTCTCAACTTCTCCTCAGAGTCAGCATACAGTATTATGTATCCACAGCATGGGAAAAGGTCTTGTATAGGTGAAACCATTTTAAAAAATGGATTAGGTTTGGACTGTGGAGTTTATGGCTCTTCAACAGGGACAGTTTTAAACATGTTCCAAAGGTCAAAAGACCCAACCTCTTTTTTTACACAAGATATCATCTAAAGATTTTTAGCAGACCCTTTTATAGCAACAGTTCACAGCAACCACATATGGCAGGATTCCTGATGATTATGGTTATCAAATTAAATGCCCAGTTAGTTCATCTGCCATATATAATTTGAAAATGAAAAGACACCGTTTGGAGGAGGTTCAGTGTTTTCATGCACTACACTGAACCTACACTGTTTATTTTTATCAATTGCAAGGTTATGTTTGTGTAACCTTTATTCTTGATTATTAGCAATATGCAATTATTTTATTATTATGGTGGGTCTGTTGTAACCGGTTGCTGTTGTGATAATATATGTGATACATTTAGTGTTAGCCAAACTTACAGGCCCAACACATGATGGACAAGCATCGCACTATTTGTTTCAATACATGATATTTTTTACATGATATGACGTTTTATATAATCAGCTAAATTAGTTTGGAAAACAAAAAGAACACAAATTGTATTCATTTACTTTCTAAAAGCAGGTAAACTGCAGCATGTATTTGCTTTTGTATCACATGGTTTAAAACTTTAACTGATTAACATTTTACAGAGTAATCTGGAAAGTTTGTGTTTCTAGGATGGTCTAGGATTTTCCAAGTGTAACCCATAAATATGCATGTTTCATGTTGAATGAGAGTGATTTCCAGAAAAAAATCCAAACCTGGAGGTTAATGTATGACAATTCATGACATCTAAACATTCATTAACAATCCCAGCAGGCATAACCCAGCAGAAATGAGAGGACAGGAGAGTAGTGTGTTATTATTACCATGCATTGCATTTCTGTAAAGAAAAAAAACGAACCCACTTTTTATATGCAGTATGTGCAAACATTTAAATAAATAATTTGATAAATTGCCCTTTGCATGTCAAATGCATGTTTTTAGGTTGTACTTATATTTAAAAACTACTGGCATGTAACTACATCTGTAATTAGCAAAAGTGTCCTAGGTGTACACTCACCTAAAGGATTATTAGGAACACCTGTTCAATTTCTCATTAATGCAATTATCTAATCAACTAATCACATGCTTCAATGCATTTAGGGGTGTGGTCCTGGTCAAGACAATCTCCTGAACTCCAAACTGAATGTCAGAATGGGAAAGAAAGGTGATTTAAGCAATTTTGAGCGTGGCATGGTTGTTGGTGCCAGACGGGCCGGTCTGAGTATTTCACAATCTGCTCAGTTACTGGGATTTTCACGCACAACCATTTCTAGGGTTTACAAAGAATGGTGTGAAAAGGAAAAACATCTAGTATCGGCAGTCCTGTGGCGAAAATGCTTTGTTGATGCTAGAGGTCAGAGGAGAATGGGCTGACTGATTCAAGCTGATAGAAGAGCAACTTTGACTGAAATAACCACTCGTTACAACCAAAGTATGCAGCAAAGCATTTGTGAAGCCACAACACGCACAACCTTGAGGCGGATGGGCTACAACAGCAGAAGACCCCACCGGGTACCACTCATCTCCACTACAAATAGGAAAAAGAAGCTACAATTTGCACAAGCTCACCAAAATTGGACAGTTGAAGACTGTAAAAATGTTGCCTGGTCTGATGAGTCTCGATTTGTGTTGAGACATTCAGATGGTAGAGTCAGAATTTGGCGTAAACAGTATGAGAACATGGATCCATCATGCCTTGTTACCACTGTGCAGGCTGGTGGTGGTGGTGTAATGGTGTGGGGGATATTTTCTTGGCACACTTTAGGCCCCTTAGTGCCAATTGGGCATCGTTTAAATGCCACGGCCTACCTGAGCATTGATTCTGGCCATGTCCATCCCTTTATGACCACCATGTATGCATTCTCTGATGGCTACTTCCAGCAGGATAATGCACCATGTCACAAAGCTCGAATCATTTCAAATTGGTTTCTTGAACATGACAATGAGTTCACTGTACTAAAATGGCCCCCACAGTCACCAGATCTCAATCCAATAGAGCATCTTTGGGATGTGGTGGAGCAGAGCTTCGTGCCCTGGATGTGCATCCCACAAATCTCCATCAACTGCAAGATGCTATCCTATCAATATGGGCCAACATTTCTAAAGAATGCTTTCAGCACCTTGTTGAATCAATGCCACATAGAATGAATGCAGTTTTGAAGGCGAAAGGGGGTCAAACACAGTATTAGTGTGGTGTTCCTAATAATCCTTTAGGTGAGTGTATATGACGTTCTTCTTTCAGGCTAATACAATCAGAGTTATATAAAAAAAAAATGTCCTGGCTAATCCAAGCATTATAATGGCAGTGAATGGCAGCCCAAAAAAGTGCATCCATCCATTATAAAAGTGCTCCACAACGGGGAGGCTCCGGCGGGTTAATAAAGGCACCACTGTAAATGATGGATTTCACACTGTATGTCGATTTGCTTCAGAAGGCCTTTATTAACCCACCGGAGCCGTGTGGGTTACTTTTATGATGGATGGATACACTTTTTGGGCTTCAAATTTTGGACTGCCATTATATTGCTTGGAAGAGCCAGGATATTTTTCAATAATGGCTGCAATTCAAACCCAAGAAGTAAACCATTTACTTAGTAGACAGCACTTTAGGGCATCATGTGTGTCTGCATAGAATGCAGCATGTTTGGGCCTAGACAAGTTACTAGTAAGTAGCATCATACACGTGTAAAAACACAGCATTTTTAGGGTGTCACAGATGTTCTGAGTCAGCAGAGATTTATGACAGAGGCATTTCCTGAGTCAGTAGTGATTTAGCTATCACAGACCTGCTCTGAATCAGCTGCATTTCTGGGCATCATACATCGGAGCATTTCTGGGCATTTTTATGTGTATTGAGTCCATACGTTTCAAATCAACAATGTTTCTGTGCATCACAAAAGTGTTATGATATATAAAAGTGCATTAAAGCTACACACTGAGTTAGTGCTAGTAGGCATCAGAACAGATGTCCTGACATTTCACCCTACCCGTCAGATTGTCCAACTAGGGCTTATTGCTCAATTTAAGCACTAATTTTAATTAGGCCTATATAATAAAATTAAAATTAGTGCTTAAATTGAGCAATAAGCCCTAGTTGGACAATCTGACGGGTAGGCTGAAATGGCATCATTTGGGACATCATAGTCAGCTGGTCCAAAATGCTGCGATCTATGATTCTCTGCCCTGTACGATGCCCAAAAACTGCGGTCTACTACGTAGGCAGTTTTGTTTTCATTTGAGACACAGACCACTAGAACAAACAACAGCAGCGAAAACGCATTGTATATCTGTTATGGTGTTATTATGGTATTAGATATGTAACTCACCAGCTTTGACAGCTCCATATATGGCGCGTCCGGTATGTTTTTTGGCGATTTGTAGGTCTTTCCACGCGAGAATCGCGCAGTTTAATGTGACCTCATACAGTCTGCGCTGAACACACAGCTCAGAACACAACAGACGCGGCTGCTTCTCCATTTCTGCTCTTAACAACACATACACATTAGTTATCTCACTTTCATCTTTAAAACGGGGTTATACTATACCAGCCGACGCTTTAAATTATTATAAAAATGCTACAGTCGCTACAATGGTGCTCGTTTTCTCCTGAGCAGTTTGGCTACATAGCGGTTTTCTCTTTCCCGATAAAGTGGGAGGAGCTCGAGAGATATGCGTCACTCATAATCCTATTGTAGGAGGTGTGATGTGGGTGATTGACATACTTTTATAAGTTATTATTTATAAAGTATTATGACTAGCAACAATCAAAGAAATAAAGTATATTTTTCAGATGAATCGTCCCAAATGTATTGTAGCCTACTATATTTAATGCCACCATTTCCCCCTATTTTATTTATTTATTTTTTTGTCTTTTTCAGACCATGACAACATCAATCCTCTTTCACTTTCATCATACGGAAAGGCGACACATGCAACACTTTCTTCTCTATTAAACTGCAGCTTGAAGCAGCTTTTGGCTTTGTTTTTGCTTTGTTTTACTTAATTACATGCTCAAGTATTTTATAATTAGAAAACAGAACAGAAAATATTTTAACAAGCCAGTGAGGGAACGGAGAGGAAACTAAAACTTTCCACTTGTGATTGGCTGTTCAGCAGCCACTCATGAGAACCCTTAGCCAATCACAGCTGCGTTATGTGCAGTGGGCGGTATCAACATGGCGGCTCTCTGAGTTTGCGAAGAGGAATTGAGGTGTAAATAAACTCTTCGTGCACAATTTGCACAACTTATCAGCGTTTTTCTCTAAATTAATTTATGAGCGAGTACTCTGAAGCCAAAAGATGTCAGGTGACGGCAACAAAAAACAGTTCTGGAAGAGAAACACAGCCAAGGTTCCTGGGAAGTGAGTGACGTGTTCATGCTAATGTCTATGTGTTAGCTATGTGTGTGTGTATTTAAATGTGTTCAGTTAGAGAGTCAGCTAATCGAACAATATCTGTCAAGGCTACATCTCACCATTGGGGCTCCGAATGTTTAAAAAGACATGTCATTAAAATATATATATATTTTTTTAAGGCTCTTGTGATGTGTGCTAGTTCTACACTTCCATGTACACTTCCATGTTTGGATTGATGTCACTGATGTTTTTATTGATCATGATTATATTCCTTTAGCACTGCCATCTGATCAATCTTTATTTGGTGATAATATCTGTTATACTGTTTAAAGCTCTGTGTTAATAGTCTAGTTCATAAAGTCATGTGTTAGCCTGTTAGCTATGTGCTGCTGGGCCCCTCTTGACAACTCTTACGGATAAGTAAAGATTGGTACAATGGTCGTAATACTATGTTAGTAGTATTATTTTAATATATACCATGGTACAGGAGGCCTACTGTATTTATGTACCATGATATATACCATCACATAGAGTGGTGCATTTTTGTTGATGACAGCAACTTTCCAAAACTTAATAATGTATGTAGTGTGTGTGTGTGTATATATATATATATATATATATATATATATATATATATATATATATATATATATATATATATATATATATATATATATAGATGACTTATAGATTAATTAAATGTATCTAATAACACTTTTAAACAAAGCAAAGTTGTTGTTGTTTTTAGAAATCATTACTTCTTGACTTGTCAAACCAGTTTTCGGATCATGTAAATAGTGTTGGGAGTTAAAAATAGAGACACATTTTTTTCTTATAAACATGCTTGTTCTTTTTCACAGTATCCAGCATGTTTACGGAGCCCAACATCCTCCCTTTGACCCTCTGCTACATGCCAAGTAAGTGCAGCTATATTTAAAGGAAGTTATGTATTTGGCATGTTCAATGATAGAAGAGGATCCATTTGTATTCTCTTTCATGCTTTCCCTTTCATTTTGTTTTTGACTTCAGTGCTGATGGCAACCTATTTTACTTTCTTAGTTTCACATATTTAGGGGTTGGACAACGACACTGAAACCCTGGCCACTAAAGTGTTGGAGGTTTTACACTTGCGTGGCCAATCTTCACTGATTTTACATTCCATCAGTTAGAGCAAGAGTGTGAAGGTTGAATTAGCAGAGCAATAGCACAGCTGTATGTAAAATATTGCAGTCCATACAAGATAATGGGAGACATATCAGAGATCAAAAGAGGACAAATTGTTGGTGCGTTTTGCTGGCTCATCTTTGACCAGGTGGCAAGTTTTGTTGTTTTTTTTGGGTGATTCCAGGGTAATGTCGGCATACCACTACATAGGATGAACCACATCCAACAGCAGTAACTGAGGAGTGCAAGAGGAAGCTCTCTGAAATGGATGTCCAGGTAACCTGGATTGTATCCAAAAAACATAAAACCACAGATGCCCAACTCACTGCAGAAATAAATGTGCACCTTGACTCCCCTGTTTCCACCAAAACTGTTTGTCGGGAGTCAATATTGATGCTATAGCCGAAACTTTGGCCACTCGTGCCAATACCAAATGTCAGTTTCAATCAACAAATCTTGGGCTGTGGACAATCTGAAACATGTATTGCTCTCTGATGAGTCCACCTACATTGTCTTTCCCACATCCATGGGAATTAAAGTGTGGAGAAGCTCCAAAGAGGCTCAACATCCATACTGTTTCTTCCCAGAGTGAAGCACAGGGCTGGATCAATGATGGTTCAGGCTGCAATTTCATGGTATTCCCTACTGTGCTTGATGGGCTCGTCACTGCCAAGGACTACCGAACCATTCTGGAGGACCGTGTGCACCTAATGGTTCAAACATTGTACTCTGAAGAGGGTGTGGTGTATCAGCATGATAATGCACCAATACACACAGCAAGACTTGTGACAGAATGGTTTGATGAACAGGAAAGTGAAGTTGAACATCTCCCATAGCCTTCAGAATCACCAGATCTAAATTTTATTGAGCCACTTTGGTGTATTTTGGGGGAGTGAGTCAGAAAACATTTTCCTCCACCAGCATCACATAGTGACCTGGCCCCTGTTCTGGAAGAGGAATGGCTCAAAATTAATTTGGCCACTGTGAAGGACTTGTATCTGTTTTTCCCAAGATGAATTAATGCTGTATTGGCCATAAAAGGATGCCTCTCCACCAAACTAATACATTATTATGGTATAAAACCAGGTGTTTCAGTTTCATTGTTTCAGAGAGAGAGAGGTATATAACACAGCCCAAGTGATGTCACTTTAAAAGGAATGTCTTTTCAGAGAAAAAGGAAGTTATGTCAGATTGATTAAAGATAACCTATTTCCCTTTTTCTGTAACG
This sequence comes from Paracanthobrama guichenoti, assembly GCA_018749465.1. Classification (NCBI taxonomy): domain Eukaryota; kingdom Metazoa; phylum Chordata; class Actinopteri; order Cypriniformes; family Gobionidae; genus Paracanthobrama; species Paracanthobrama guichenoti. The sequence goes on from CM031946.1 coordinate 19,060,456, forward strand.
TGCACCGATTAATCGTTCACATTAACACCAGAAACATGATTTAAAAATATGAATTGGGGTACATTTTGATTGTTGACTGCATATCATTAAAAAGTGTAAATGCAGTGGTCATACTTGTCACACTTGTTGTGGTATTCTTTGTCACAACCACAGATGTTGCTGCAATGAGTCAGCAAACCCTGCCCATTAAAGTGCCACGTGGAACAGCGTGCCTGAACTAGACCAAAAACAGCCGCCTTTGTAAATTTTAGAATGAGATGCTTCATAGCTAGACTGGTTGTGGAAATATGATTTAAGTTAACTAGCTATAGTGAGAATAGAACATAAACTTGAACACATTAAGCATTGTATCGCATTTCCTTATTTAAACTGATCTTAACCTGTAATGTACGTTAAAATATGAGCTATATAATGTGTCCTTTTTTCTTTGGAAATCTGATTTTGAGTAGCAGCTCATTGTGCATCAATTTAATCAGAATTTTTCACTCAAAAATACATAGTCTAGAGGTAAAGTTCTCCTCCTAAAATTGAAAATTGTCATCATTTACTCACCTTCAAGTTGAGTCAAACCTGTATGAATTGACTTCCATAGTATGAATTATTATTGTTAAATTAGCGCATATGTAAAAAGTTAATGCTTTAACAACTTAACAGTAAATATTTCTCACTTTAGATTAGGTCTTGGAAAATGGGAAAAATGTCATCAAAAAGTTCATGCTTTGAACTTCCCTTTATTGGACATTAATTGCATTAATATTATTCAGTGTTCCTTAAAATGTTTACAATTACATTAAGCCTATCCTCAACGCTAAACATAACCAGTTAATGAATAATAAATAAACAATGCTGTCAATATGAAATGCATACAAATACTCATTAGATCATTGTTAAAATACACTCACCTAAAGGATTATTAGGAACACCTGTTCAATTTCTCATGAATGCAATTATCTAATCAACCAATCACATGGCAGTTGCTTCAATGCATTTAGGGGTGTGGTCCTGGTCAAGACAATCTCCTGAACTCCAAACTGAATGTCAGAATGGGAAAGAAAGGTGATTTAAGCAATTTTGAGCGTGGCATGGTTGTTGGTGCCAGACGGGCCGGTCTGAGTATTTCACAATCTGCTCAGTTACTGGGATTTTCACGCACAACCATTTCTAGGGTTTACAAAGAATGGTGTGAAAAGGGAAAAACATCCAGTATGCGGCAGTCCTGTGGGTGAAAATGCTTTGTTGATGCTAGAGGTCAGAGGAGAATGGGCCGACTGATTCAAGCTGATAGAAGAGCAACTTTGACTGAAATAACCACTCGTTACAACTGAGGTATGCAGCAAAGCATTTGTGAAGCCACAACACCCACAACTTTGAGGCGGATGGGCTACAACAGCAGAAGACCCCACCGGGTACCACTCATCTCCACTACAAATAGGAAAAAGAGGCTACAGTTTGAACAAGCTTGAACAAGACCAAAATTGGACAGTTGAAGACTGGAAAAATGTTGCCTGGTCTGATGAGTCTCGATTTCTGTTGAGACATTCAGATGGTAGAGTCAGAATTTGGCGTAAACAGAATGAGAACATGGATCCATCATGCCTTGTTACCACTGTGCAGGCTGGTGGCGGTGGTGTAATGGTGTGGGGGATGTTTTCTTGGCACACTTTAGGCCCCTTAGTGCCAGTTGGGCATCGTTTAAATGCCATGGCCTACCTGAGCATTGTTTCTGACCATGTCCATCCCTTTATGACCACCATATACCCATTCTCTGATGGCTACTTCCAGCAGGATAATGCACCATGTCACAAAGCTTGAATCATTTCAAATTGGTTTCTTGAACATGACAATGAGTTCACTGTACTAAAATGGCCCCCACAGTCACCAGATCTCAACCCAATAGAGCATCTTTGGGATGTGGTGGAACGGGAGCTTCGTGCCCTGGATGTGCATCCCATAAATCTCCATCAACTGCAAGATGCTATCATATCAATATGGGCCAACATTTCTAAAGAATGCTTTCAGCACAATCAATGCCACGTAGAATTAAGGCAGTTCTGAAGGCGAAAGGGGGTCAAACACAGTATTAGTATGGTGTTCCTAATAATCCTTTAGGTGAGTGTACATCAGTTATGGGGACAGAATATAGTTTATACAGTATAAAAATCATTATTTTTCTATTGAAAGTCTCTATAAAACATGGAAACGTGTGTGTGTGTGTTGTGTGTGTTTCATGTTTTTCTGAAATCATACAGAATGAGTTGTTTTTTTTGTTTTTGAAAATGTAAAAATGTAGCAAGTTTTGTGTGATGGGTAGGGTTAGTGTAAGGGGATAGAATGTACAGTATAAAAACCATTATGCCTATTGCTGTGTGTGTGTGATCATGTGATCATGTTTTTCTATCCCACTGCAGTCAATCTGAATGCAGTCAATGCACACACTCATGGGGACTCGTGTCACCGTGGGGACCTAAATTGAGGTCCCCATGAGGAAACAAGCTTATTAATCATAAAGAATGTTTTTTTTTTTAATGTATTTTTTTTATGTAAAAATGCAGAACGTTTTTTGTGATAGTGTAAGGGTAGAGTATAAAAACCATTATGTCTATGGAGAGTCCCCACAAAGATTAGCGAACCAGACAGGTGTGTGCAATCAATGCAACTAATGTCCAATAAAGGTTGGTTCAAAGCACTTACTTAATAACATTTTCCCATTTTCTGTGGCCTAATTTAAAATAACTACTTACATTTAATAAGTTAACAAATCATTATCTCACTCTTTATGTATGAGCTAATTAAACAATAACACTTTAATTACACTCACATGAATGGAAAAACTCACTATTCGTATATAGTCTATTAAAGGTGCAGTGTGTAGTATTTATGAGGATCTATTGACAAAAATGCAATATAATATACATAACTGTTTTCAGTGGTGTATAAAGACCTTACGTAATGAACCGTTATGTTTTTATTACCTCTTAGAATGAGCCATTTCTATCTACATACACTGCGGGTCCCCTTACAGCGAAATCACCATTTTTGCATCGCCATGTTTCAACAGTAGCCCTAAACGGACAAACTTCTCTACAGAGCGCTAGCTACTCTTTGCTGTCTCAGACGACAACATGTTTGTCCTGTGTCAGCCACCATAGCTTCATCTTCCAAGATGGCGCCGCCGTGTTCGGTCGCCGTTCAGGTCGCTCCGCGAAGACTGTTCTTTTATTTATTATTTTACTTTCTTTTGCTCTCAATTTTTAAAAATTTATCATCTGCATTGATCTGCTATGACAGCAAAACTCTTTTGGACATTGGTTACCTCTACACTGGACTGTTTCAGGACACTTTCACCGATCCTCTGTGGCCATCTGAGATTCATCGGAACGCCGAGTTGAACAATGGCCAGAGCCGACGGCGAAGAATCAAGAAACACTGCGGGAAACGCACTGTGATTCGCAACAGACTGAGAAAAAGGGCATTCGGCCCACCTCTCCCGAGCATCCTGCTCGCAAATGTCCAATCTTTGGAGAATAAGATGGACGATCTTAGAGCCAGGATAAATTTTCAACGGGACATGAGAGACTGTAACATCTGTTGTTTGTCCGAAACATGGCTCACGCCTGCGGTCCCGGACACAGCTGTGACGCCATCGGAGAACTTCTCTGTTTTTCGGCTGGACAGAACAGCCGAGGCCGGTAAATCCAAAGGCGGTGGAGTATGCTTCATGATCAACAAGAAATGGTGCGAACGAGTTTTCCTCGGTCATCGCCACCGCCGTTTACATTCTACCACAGGCAGACACAGGGCTGGCTTTATCTGGCCTTCATGATGTTACCAGTGGCTTCATAAACAAACACCCCGATGCTGCGTTCATCGTCGCGGGCGATTTTAACAAAGCAAACCTAAAGAAAGTCTTGCCAAACTTTCACCAGCATGTCTCCTGTCCTACACGAGGAGCAAACACACTGGATCATTGCTATTCTCCGTTTAAGAACGCCTATAAAGCTCGCTCACTTCCAGCTTTTGGCAAATCGGATCATGCCGTCATTTTCCTCACACCTGAATACAGACAAAGGCTTGTTCAGGAACCCCCGGTGAGGCGGGAAGTTAAACGCTGGTCACCCCATTCAGAGACCGCGCTTCAGGCAATGCTTGATGACGTCGACTGGGACATGTTCCGGGGCGAGTTCATCTGACGACAGCGAGTTCACGGATGTGGCGCTTTACTTCATCAACACGCTTACAGAGCAAGCCACACAAACAATAACAATAACGTCCTTCTCAAATCAGAAACCGTGGGCGGACGATTCAATCCGCGCTGCAGTGAACACACGCACTGCCGCTTACAATGCCGGTCTCCTATCGGGGAACATGACTGAATACAGATCGTCCTGCTATGCTCTCAGACGCGCAGTTAAAGCCGCAAAGCTCCATTATAAGGACCGAGTGGAGTCTCATTTCCAACTCAACGACTCGCGGCGCATGTGGCAGGGTCTGAGGTCCATCTGCTCTTTTGGATCTAAATCCTCTACAGAGGTGAGCGCTGATCCGTCGCTTGTGAATGAGTTAAACTCTTTCTACGCTCGCTTTGACTGTAACCCCGGCAACGCAACTCCGCCAAGTGGTGCGTTAGAGGGAATTACTCAGGGCAGCAGCAACCACGTGATCTCTGTCTCGGAGGATGAAGTTCGGAGGGCACTCAAGCATGTGGACGTCAGGAAAGCTGCTGGGCCGGATGGTATTTCAGGCTGTATTCTGCGGTCCTGTGCTGATCAGCTCGCCGGGTTGTTTACATCTATCTTTAATGAGTCCCTTGCTACATCTGTGGTCCCCACCTCCTTCAAAAAATCCACTATCATCCCTGTCCCTAAGAACAGTAAACCCTCTTGCCTAAATGACTATCGTCCAGTGGCTCTCACGTCTATAGGCATGAAGGTCTTTGAGAGACTCATTAAAAACACCATTTGCGCCTACATTCCTGACACTTTGGACCCTCTTCAGTTTGCCTATCGTCCCAATAGATCGACTGAAGATGCAATCTCTCATGTCCTCCACTCCTCCCTCACTCACATCGACAGCAAAAGTGGGAACTACGTAAGGCTGCTATTTATTGACTATAGCTCAGCCTTTAGTTCCCATTAAGCTAACCGCCAAACTCCTGGATCTCGGCCTGAATTCTTCTCTCTGCCACTGGATTGAAGACTTCCTCACTGACAGGCCTCAGGTGGTGAGAATAGGCCAGTTCACCTCCACCTCCATCACCCTGAGTGTGGGAGCTCCACAGGGCTGTGTCCTGAGTCCCCTGCTCTACCCTCTCTACACACATGACTGTTTGTCCACACACAGCTCCACCTCTATCATCAAATTTGCTAATGAAATTCAGGGTTTCGCCAACTATCCTGAAAACTTTCTATTTAGGGGCGATAGAAAGTGTATTAACTCAGTGCATCACAGCGTGGTTTGGGAACAGCACCAGTCATGACTGCAAAGCCCTGCAAAGAGTCGTGCGCTTATCCGAGCGTATCTCAGGGTCAGCTCTCCCGTCTCTGCAGGACGTCTACACCAAACGCTGCAAAGGTAGAGCTACTAAGATCATCAAGGACTCTAATCACCCTGCAAACCCTCATTTCACGCTGCTGCCATCTGGTAAGCGCTTCCGAAGCCTGATGGGACTCAGGAGCTTCTTCCCCCAGGCCATCCGACTCCTGAACTCAGTCACTTAACATCACGTGACTTCAATTCAGGATAAACATCGACATACTGACATTGCACTGCACTTTCTGTTCTCGTTGTTACGGAATAACAACCTGTTATAAACCTGTTTGCACATTATACTTTGTACATTTTTGTTAACCACATATTTATAAGTCTACAGTTTATAAGTCTTCACTTATTTTATTCCCCTTATTTATTTTTTATTTTTTTCTACTTGATTTATTTATAATTCTACAGATATGTATGTATGTATGTATGTATGTATGTATGTATGTATGTATGTATGTATGTATGTATGTATGTGTGTATGTATGTATGTATGTGTATGTATGTATGTATGTATGTATGTATGTATGTGTGTATGTATGTATGTGTGTGTATGTATATATGTGTGTATGTATATATGTGTGTATGTATATATGTGTGTGTGTATGTATATATGTGTGTGTGTGTGTATATATATGTGTGTGTGTATATATATGTGTGTGTATATATATATGTGTGTGTGTGTATATATATATATATATATATATATATATATATATATATATATATATATATATATATATATATATATATATATATATATATATATATATATATATATATATATATATATATATATAAATATATAAATATATATATAAATAATATTAGTACTTTTTTTATTCTATTTCTATTATAATTTCCTCCTTGTGTTTTTAACTGTGAATTTGCACTGTCCATGGAGCGGACCTGTTTACATTTCACTGCCGGTTGTGTATTCGGTATATAATTTTGTATGTGACAAATAAAACTCTTGAATCTTGAATCTATAACTCCTTTTCCACCAGAATGAACCGGGTGCTAGTTCAGAGCCAGTGCCATTGCCAGTTCGAAGTTGGCGAGCCTTCTAAGAACCGGTTTGCCTTTCCACATGCTAGAGAGCCACCACAGAGCCAGGTCTTACAACATTATATACGTATACGTCTTTCTCAGCAACGCTAGCGAGGCTACACAAATAGCCTCGTAGGCTACACACTACTCTGCTTATAACATCAAAATACCGCAATTCAAAATCATAAGGAGTCGTATGCTATCATTGTACTTTGATGTCATACGGTAATCGGTCTGCACAGCACCGATGCATCTCGAACAAGCCTTCCGTCAACAATGGCGAACGTTGCATTACTATTGATGCTCATGGCTTTACAATCCTACATCCGCATCAAAACAGTGAACCCAATGCAGTCGTGCAGCTCGCCGTAATTTGTATAGATGGAGATTACAATCAAGCAGCTATTAGTTTGATTAGCTGCTATTTCAAAAATGGCTGATTTCAAGTTTGTGTTCATCTTGGTGGTCACGGTAACCCCACCCCCAGCCACTGACGCAAGCGGTTCTTACTTCTAGACCAGCAATGTTTTGGTGCTACTTAAGAGCTGGTGCTTTGGGTGTGGAAAAACAAAGAACTGATTTGAAACTAGGCTCTGGCTCTGTACCAGCACCAACACTGCCTTGGTGGAAAAGGGGTATATGTGCTTCGAAAGGGAGGGGTGAGCGGTGGCTGGTTGCAATTCACAACCTCACTACTAGATGCTGCTAAAATTTGCACACTGCACCTTTAATGTATTAACTACAGATTATAAACTATTAATTAACTAAAAACTAATAGGTTGCAAATTATTTATAAGTGTTTTGTTACTGTATACTTATTATAAAGTGTTACCAGAAATTCATACAGGTTTGGAACAAATTGAGGATGAGTAAATGACAGCAATTTGTTGTGACAAAGTGTATGGAAGTCATCTGATTTTAATGAGAGTTTGCAGTTTGGGACTACATGAGCAGCAGAGACCATTGTGACAATTTTTTTGTGATTCACCAACATTGTGAAAAATGTAGCAATTACCAATGGAAGTCAGAGAAACCAGAAAATGTCCCTGTTCTATGAGATGTCTTTTCCCACATACGGATATGGTTAAACATTATACATGGAACACCAGTATTCGGTGTGAGTTTGATTCATATATCAATAAAAGCCTTATCTATTTGTTGCAGTCTGATGAAAGCAGGAAACAAGCCTCCATCTGCCACTACGCCAGGAAAACCAAAGAAAGCCACCACCTTCCAAGAGTTTGAGAGCATCACCAGTGATGCCTGGGATGTGGGAGATGATGATGATGAACTTCTTGCTATGGCAGCCCAAAATCTCAACATCGAGGTCGTCATGGAGACAGCCAATAAGGTGATAGAAAACCACAGCAAGCTGCAGGAAAGAAGACAACAGCAGATGGACAAGATGACTGAGCCTGATGAAAAAGACGGCGAGGAAGAGGAGGAAGAACCAGAAGAAGAGGAGGAAAGGGAGGAAGGGGCAGAGATGACAACAGATCTGTCCTTTAGTTCAGAGGCTCTTCCACTCAGTGACAACAGACTGGTGAAGTCACACAGTGAAGCTCCCGTCGGCTCGCCTAAAGGTCAGTTAAACATCAGAACAACTGCATTTCCTGTCTCTCTTTACTTTTAGTCTAGTCGATTGTTCGGCTGGTTGCTCTGTGTTAACAAATCTGATATTAATCTTTGGTTGTTGTGTTAATAATGTTGTTGTAACCTAAAACAAATAAAAATGTCTTTTGGTAATTGAATATTATAAATATTTAAAAAATATATAAAAAATATATAATTTGAATATTTAAATATATTTAAAATATATTTTCAAAATTATAAATATTAGATGACACACTTAAACTTAAATTACAGTTAGAAACTAAAATACGTAAATACGTTCTGTAAATAAAACAGAAATAAAAAAAGCTAAATAGAAATAAAAAAGCACAACAACAGTACTAAAATAATACCAGACGATACCAGACGATGAATAAGGGTCTTATCTAGCGAAATGATCGGTCATAATTATTATTTTTTTAGTTTGTTTTACAAGCACAAATGCTCGCCTTGCTTTGTTCTGTGATGCACGTTCGTGACGTCACGTAATACGCAATTACATTGAAAAGGTCACGCTTGATGTAGGCGGAAGTACTGAGTCAGTGTTTACAAGTTGAATGTGCACATACTAAGTCAAACGCCATTTACAAAAAAAGGGAGTTAAAAGGTAAAACAACGATGATGGACAATTTTGAACTTCGATGAGAATATGAGATGGAGTTTTTCACCCTGCCCTACCTTTTTGAACCGTGACCTTTTCAACGTAATTGCATATTACGTGACGTCACGAACGCGCATCACAGAACAGAGTAAGGCGAGCATTTGTGCTTATAAAACTTAAACTTTTTTTTTTTTTTTAATGACCGATCATTTCATTAGATAAGACGATCTAATTCATCATCTGGTATCATTTAAAGCCCTTTGAAGCTGCACTGAAACTGTCATTTGGACCTTGAACCGTTTGGAGCCCATTGAAGTCCATTATATGGAGAAAAATCCTGGAATGTTTTCATCAAAAACCTTAATTTCTTTTCGACTGAAGAAAGAAAGACATGGACATCTTGGATGACATTGGGGTGCGTAAATTATCAGCAAAAGTTTATTTAAAAGTGAACTAATCCTTTAACAGTATTTCAGGTGTCTGGTATAGCTAACCACCTCTGTTTAATAAATGTCATATATTTTAAAGGTTGTTGAAAAGATGTGTACTGTTCTCTTTCTAAATGAGTTAATAAAGATGATAAAATGACATTAGTCATGTGGACTTGCATTGAAAGAGACATGCATAAAAACAACACCTTAGCAACTTGTGCACAGGCAAGCACAACAAAAAATGTAGTCTTCATTATCATTATTTCCAACGTCGTGTTGCCATCAGATGCAGGACCTTGCTGGGAAATATCAGCCAATTTTCATAAGACTTACATGAAAGTTTGAATTTTGGATCAGACCTGCGACCTGTTTTTAAACTCTAGCATTTCATTTTTTTCTTGTCCTCTTCCTAGCTAATTAGCACGACCTTCATTAAATTAGGTTTATTTGAACTTGTGGTAATTAACCAAGAGACTGTAGCATTGGAAACCTGTGTTGCCCAAGCAAATTGGAGTCAGTGAAATGTCAATCAATTGTTTTGTTTGCCACTGAGCTGTATTATGTTAATACAGGATGTTTTTTTCCATTGACCTGTCACTCAGACTTTCACACTGATGCTTCTGAAGCATGGAAAATTAAGTGAAAGCATCTTTATTTTAATACTACAAGAATCCCAGATCTTCATGACACTGAAGACCTAAAAGACCCAAATGTTCATCAACCGAAATCGAAGAACGAATGGGTGTGATTGTTATTTTGTAGAACATCTGGCCAAAATAAAGATTTGTGTTTGGGGTTCTTTTTGGTGGCTCGAAACAGCTCACCAGCGTGAACTTTCCAGAAAACTTTGCAATGACTGTTAAACGCCTTTCTGCCATTGGTCCATGACAGTGACATGGATTCACCTTTTTATGAGGTTCAATGCTTAAAGTCACAACACACCAAGCTGTCGGCCAGCGTCGGGCTGTTGTTTAGCATCGGCCAGTCCAGTTTTTGTGGTGTTTTGAGAACCATTGGCACTAGTCAGACCCAATTGGGTTTTAAATCGCCGCCTTCTGCAAGAGAGAGAACTTGGATTGGCTGTTCAGTTTAGTGAATGAGAATAAAAGCAAATGCGGTTAAAATGAGCAAAGAAGTCAAAGCAGCACAGACAGAAGGTCTTTCTAATTTTGTCTCATCTTATGAGCATTAAATGCGCAAATATTTTCATAACAACATGAGCCACCTGGGTTGAAGAAAGTGTCAGCATGATTGATGTTTAAAATAAGCAACCACTGCTTTGCTTATGGTTTGTATATCTGCAGTTCTAGTTCCTAGTTCTTTTTTGAATGACGAAAATAGACTCTTGATACTGATATATTCTTACACGCAGGTGCAGAATGCCAACATGCTAGTTGAGGTCCACCAATGAATTATGACTAGCCTTTAGTCTTTTCTGTTCAAGCGCAGCTTTTTGGCGGAGACTCAGCTGTCAGCTTTTGTCACCACTAGTTCTTTTACATAAGCTTGGTGTGTCATGGCTTTAAAGGGTTAGTTCATCCAAAAATTAAAATTATCCCATAATTTACTCACCCTCAAGCCATCCTTGGTGAGTTATGTTACAAAAAAATATACACACGCACACGCACACGCACGCGCACGCACGCACACACACATTATAGCCAGAATATATATATATATATATATATATATATATATATATATATATATATATATATATATATATATATATATATATATATATATATATATATATATATATATATATATATACACGCATGATGTAGGAGTAGCTCAAACAAATAGGACTAGGCATCAAACTCAAGCTCCTCCGACATTTCTCTTTAAAAATTCTCATTTTAGACTTCTAATTCATGACCAGTGTTTTGTTTGCTCTATCCTGCGCTTCCGCGTTCGTCAATATGTCATGCGTCGGGTCAGAGGTCACTCTTCCGCTGGAACTAGACTTGCATACGGAAGCCAGTGAATCTAGTTTATAAACCATATAAATATAGATATTTTTCTCACAATAACGCATAGCTTCGCTTTGCTTCTGAAGGCCTATATTAACGCCCTGGAGTTGTTTGCATTACTTTTATGATTGATGGATGCGCTTCTTTGGGCTTCAAAATCGAATGGTACTGAGTGGTACGGTTCAGTACAGTACTGTTCAGTACGATTCGGAACGCTAAACCCTGATCCGGCTTGCGTTTCCACCGCCAACAGTACCCTTATGATAGGCGTGGTGTAGCGATCAACTGCATTTTCATGCGAAGAAAGCCACACAGTTAACAACAATGGACGACATACAGCAGATCTTGTTCTTGCTTCACGCCATGTGGCTGTTGTCACAAGAAGTCGACGAGCTTTGTTTGAGCCAAGGCTGAAAGCTGCAAGGAAAAACACAGCCCGAAAAAGCACACGCAAGTGATGATTCTGTCAACCAATCAACATTCTACAGTGAGTCTAGCTCCACCCTTTAGTACCGGACTGCTGTGCTAGGTACCCCAACTGAAGGGTGCCAAAAAGTGGTACGGTACGGTTTGGAATTAGAGTACCATTCACAAATTCTGACAAATGACAAAAATGGCATACTGAACTGTACTGAACCGTACTGCTCGGTGGAAACAAGCCATAAGGTACCATTCACTCCCATTATAACGCTTGCAAGAGCCAGGATATTTTTTTTATCTTTTTATAAATTTTTTTTTAACTCTGATTGTGTTTGGCTGAAAGAAGAAAGTCATATACACCTAGGATGGCTTGAGAGTGAGTAAATTATTGGATAATTTTTGGGCGAATTAACCCTTTAACTAGGTATTTCACCTACCCAGGTATTTCAAAATATCTTAACCCTTGACTGAAGAATGGAACAATTTTCGCTATGAGTTTGAGTATATCAGACAGGGACTGTCTGTTAATACCATTACTTACACTGATGGACAGTTCTGCCAGTCCTTTGTTTTGCCAGCCAGAGTGGCGATGGATGACCGTGATAATAGACTTCCTGTTGACGTGTTCTACCTCCACTCTAATAGTACCTTGTGTTGACACTGTCAGCAGCCGTCACGCACCGTCTAATTTATGTAGGGATTACACAAACATCTTTAAACATTGAAGATGTTATGACGCTTAAAGCGAGAATGATCTCTCAAAGTCATCCATTTAATGCTTCTAACAAGCATACAATCACATTTTACAGTGACTGTCAGTCTTTGGACAGCAAGATTATTAAGCATTAGGGTAAAATCTATTCACAGATGTATTGTCATATACGTGCAACACTTCCAAAATAGCAACTACACTAATTGACTCAGAAAATCGTGTGTGTGTGTGTGTGTGTGTGTGTGTGTGTTATATAAAATATAGCGTTTTATATAAAATGTAAGCTTTTTATATGGCATCTTTACACAAAACATGAGACCGCATGTGGCAGTGCTGAGAAAATATCAGCTGAACTAGCAAGTGTGAGAAGCATTTTGACAAACTTAGATTTTACCTGAGGTAAAAACAGTGACCAGTATCTATGGCTGTGTGGAACTAAAATGTGTCTCTCTGGGACTAAAATAAACTTTATTAATGCAAAATGTCAATAAATCATTCAGTTAATCAATAAATGTGTGTATGGTATGTATGTATGTATGTATATATGTATTAATAAATGTATGACAAATCAATAAAATTAAATTAATAAAACAACAAAAGCACAAATCTTAAAAAAACAAAAAAAAACAACATAAATAAAACCTTAAATAATAGATATACTTTTTTTATGAAGTGAGAACACATTAAATGTTTTTTTTTTTTTTTTTACTTAATAAATATTAAACGCATACAATAAACATTTCCTGACATGAAATAACACAAACAATTTTTAAGTCTTGATGTTTATATTTAATGTACAATTAAGCACATACTTATGAGCCGGTCAGTTCAATTCAGTTTCATTTGTTCACCTTACAATTTTAACACTTTTTTTTTTTTTTTTTTTTTTTTTTGTACACATTGTTTCATCTTTAAGAAAAATATTATTTTTATTATTTAAAAAAATGCCTACAATCAGCGAGCAATCTGATGGGCAGGAAAATCTCATTTGTATTTTTAATATTTAAACAGTATTAATTACAGTAAGGACCACAGTAATTACGGTAAGTGCATTTCCTCAGCCAACCTTCCCTGATATTCATCTGGGTTGAAGTGTGCTTGCTTACAAAAATTGAGATGTGCCAGGTTCAGCTCACAAATGATTGGTCCCTGTGCTGTTGCTGAAGATACACATTGAGAATCGTATATAATCTCGTCGTGACTCCCTGAATCGAAATTAAAATCTATTCTAAATTAATTGAATTCTGTGGTGCTAAATGATTCCCACTCCAAATGATGATGGCACTCTTGAATGAGGTTCATCTGTCCGAGCTCTATAATGGATTTAGTTTGACAGCGAAGTGTTTCTTTTCCACTAGCTGAGCATCTTGGGGTAACTGCCTCGCCTGACCTCTGGGCAAACTGTCATGAATTGCCTCCATAATTACATTTAATGGGCTGAGGCATGTGAGAAAGCAGGCAGCGGTTTGTATATTCTCATTACAGCTGTGTTTTCTCTTCGTCTTTGTGTGTCAGAAGTGGGCGTTGAACAGGCAGCACTACACAGACAACAGTCACTCCCGCACAGGCCAATGATTCCACTGGTGGCCCGCATGGCGGATCAGAACACATCTGGAACTCCTGCCATGACCGAGAGAGAAGCATCAAGGCTCGACAAGTTCAGACAGGTTCTGGCCGGGCCTAATACTGATCTGGGTAAGATGCTGTTTTATGGCTTGGCTATATGAATGCTTAGGCAACGCATCACTAGAACATATGCATAGCAAAGTCCAGTACTCTTTACAACACATGAATTGTGTTCTGACATTTCCTAATGCAACATTTGAAACTGTTCTCGCTAAGTGTTCACACATTATGATTGCTGTGATGCATAAAAAGTTAACAGAATCCAGTCACTAAAATGGAATTTAACTAGGGGTGTAACAATATATTGCGGTATAAAAATGTGACAATATGTATTGTTGATGTAAACGATATGATTCACTATATAGTTTTTATCCAAGGCTCAACTTCCTGTATTTATAAGGTATAATTCACCCAAAAATTTTAAGGTGAATTATACCCTCATGTCGTTTCGTTTAGCTTCCAAACACAAATGAAGATATTCTTTATGAAACCTGAGAGATTTCTGCCCCTCCATTTAAAGTCCATTCCTCTCAAAACATAAAAGATAAATGCTGTTTTGACGCTCTTTAATCTGACGTGACAGATCACTGTATATGCGGGTCAGTGCGGCGCGCGAGTAAACGTGATCATCTCTTCCTAGTCAAAGAATAAACATGAATTAACATCTTCTGAAGGTATGTTGAGGATACATTACAACTTACTGAAACGTATTATATGTCGTGTTTCAAAGTTTCAATTTAAATCCTGATATCGACTTGCAAAGTGTTGTCATTTACACATACACAAGGACCCCGTGTACATACTCTTGGTAGAGGACACTCCACATGAACTTCATCTCCAGAGCTGCTCTTAGAGTCACTTCACGAGCATCTCACCATTTGAAAACTTCAGTTCTTCACAACACAAACTCTTTGCTTTGAAGTAAAAAGAAGTTGGAAATACCTTTGCAGTGATATAATGTTAACGAACATAACAGCACCGTCCACACTGCTGAGAGTGACGTTTAAATGAATATGTAAACATGTGATGTGCTCTTTCCTCTCAATAATGAAATAAATGCACAACAAAAATGCCAGCGGTGAGAAAACAGTAGTTAAGAAAGCATCTGGTCATAGTGATGTGAATATATTTGCACCAGCTCTGCAATTCACTGGCATCATGTTGCCAGATGCGATAATTAAAATTACACCTTTATGATAGCTTGATTTATAATGAATATTTGAAACCTATAGACTATTTAGATTTGGCTATGTGAGACTATAGTTTGTATTAATCCGTTTTCTTCATATTGACCTTACAGTACAGAATAGCTGTTTCGGCATTATCCTGAGCATATAAGCATTTGTTTCATGTGTTTTTGTAGTTGACCTCATTGAGTCATTACACTGTTTATGTCACTGTTACTGTTAGAACTTTTTTATTTCAGTTTATGTTGGAGTCTGGGTTGTGCTGTTCACTTGTTGACATTAGTGGACTACATCTCTAAGCTAACGTTAGCTAGTGTTGCACACTTGTAGAAAACGGACGAGAGGCTCTCGGGACATTTATCGCAATGTTTACTTTGCAATAAATTATTACATTTTGAACATTTTATGAATTTGATTGATTAGACATGCTTTTTGATTATTACAATTTATTTAAACCATTGAACTGAAATCCAGAAAAAAATTAAATAAAACGGGAAACAAAATCAGGTGAAAAAAAAAAGTACTTGTTGGCCAAGCATTCATATTTGCTTGGGTTATGTGTTGCTACGAATGCAAATGCAAATTTTATCACTATTTAATAACCCTCATGTTGTTCCAAACTCATATACCTTAAATGTTATCGTTTTACTGTTTGCCACACAAAGCTATCATATGGCTTGGAATATAGTGTATGTTATATGGACCACTTTAATCTTTGTTTCCCCCTTCACTCTTGTTCTTTGTGGACCTGGATAGACATGATTGCTATGAACTGTATTGAATTATAAATACCTACATGTTCTTCAGAAACCACATACAGGTTTGGAATAACATGAGTGTCAGTAAATAATTACAGAATTTGTAATTATTCATTGAAAGATAATGAATGTGCAAGTGAATTGTGCACAATAATGGAGTATCGCATTAAGAAAGCAAATAGCGTAAATATAGCTTTCACTTGAACAGTCTGTAATCTCAACCGTCTCTGCATAGCTCTCATATCATTGCTCGGCAACATCTCTGGGGTTTAAGCATTGCAGATCCACGAAATCAGGACTGTGTCGATGTTGACAGGCTTCTGGATGTTGGAGTGTCATTTCTGGTTTCATTTGACTGGCTCTCAGGGCATCCCTGAATCAGTTTGGCTGCTGTTGCCGTTATTAGACATCTGAAATTATGAGTCAGACATGTGGCAGCAGAATGAAATATGAATGAAATCTATAATTAAGCTGGGGTCTCCAACATGATAATGAATTACCATCCATCCATCCATCAATCCTTCCATCCACAGCATTGATGATTGCCCTCTATTGGCAGTGACTCATAATAGCTAAAAGACCCAGAGAAATAGCACAGAGCCCCATTTGTTTCCCTTGTTGATGTATTTCTTATTATAATAACATGAAGTTTAGGGGAAACTTTTGTTAAAATAGGCTTATTTGATTATTTATTGAAACGGTGAAAATGCACTATACTGTTACCATCAACCATGACATATCATATCAACAGTATGTAATCAAGTATTCAGCAACTTGAACACTCCTGAATGAAAAGAAAGTGTGAACTATGGCAGTGGTTTTCACATGCAAAACAGAGGTGATTAAGGGTGCTTTCACACTGGCAGTTTAATTCGAAATGGGGCACGCCTGAAAAATTGCTAATGTGAAAGCTGTCATGCGGACCCGGGTGCGCACCATGGGTACCGAACCCGACACTACCTGAAGGAGGTGGGACAATTTGTGCTCGTATTGAACTGTAATTGCCAATGGAGCTCCTATGATGAAAAAACAAACAAACAAAAAAAAAAAAAAAAAAAAAAAAAAATATGCTTCATTGCTTCAGCATTCTGTCCTTTTTAAGGTGTTTTTGGTTCATTTAGATGTCTTTGGTCTGTGTTGCATTCATATTCCCTTCGAACCGCACCGAACCTGCTTGTTTGGAAGCAGACCAAGACCCATCATTTCAGGGTGTGTTCACACTTTTCCCACCCATTATTAAAGGGAATATATGTAGAATTCAGAAACCCTTGTTATTAGCGACACCGGTGGCCATTAAGTGAACTGCATCAACTTATTGCTCGTGCTCGCACTCGTGCGCACGTAACGTTCAAGAATCTGAATGTATGAAGAGGTATTCAAGGCCCCGATACTAGTCACAGCGATGTTCTTTGCTTCGAAGTAAAAAGCAATATAATGTTAACGAACATAACAACGCTGTCCATGCTGCTGAAAGTGACATTTAAATTATATTTATATCGTATGTTGAAGGCGTAGGACCATAAAATGTTCATTCAATCCTTGCGTTCGGTCCGAACGATCCTATAGCACGTTCCCTGTCAGTCAATGTGTGTTTGCATACCACTGCGCAGCCAGTTCACGCAGACATTATACGTTATCACCACGTTCACGTACGACCTTCCTTCAGAACTGACCACAAGTAGCCTTGTAAAAGTATCGACCAAACAAAAGACAGTCTTTGAAAGGGCTACAACTACAAAAAAGGCTGGATCATAAGTTCTAAAACCCAAATTAATATCGGTGTTGCTTTTGAAAACGTGCGTCCTCCAGTGTGACTCCTAACGTTACTTTTACAGTACTCTGATACTGCCGCCGCCGTCCCGTTCTCTGCAGCACATGCATGTGACCCTTCAGGGTAGCTGCCCCCTAGTATGACCCCACCGGCCAGTGTCTGCCTGTACGCTTAAGTCGGACAAGGTGCTTGTTTCCATACAGCCATTGGAGCGAAGCAGATATGCTTGAGCATATTTTTGAGTCTTTTTAAGGGTCGCATCTTGTGACATCCGTCCTGTTTTTTGGTTAGTTTACATGTTTTTGGTCCGAGTTGCATTCATTTTTCATTCGAACCACACGTTCGTTTGGAAGCAGAGCGAGACTTTTCAGCTCTAACAGAGCAATTGCACCAGAGTTCGTTTTAATCCAACCAAACATGCCAAGTGTGAACAAACCCTCACTTGTCTCGGTCCGCTTGTGTGGTGCTCACCAGGGTTCGGATGGCAGCGTTTACACTTATTCAAATGAACCGCACTAACAGAGCAATCGCACCAGAGTTTGTTTTAATCCAACCAAACCTGGCAAGTGTGAACACAACCAGAAACACTGCATCATGAACTACACGTGTCTAAATGATGCGCTTCAGTCTGAAACCACAAATATTTACTTAATTAAAATCATGTATCGTGATATTTTAAACTTAAAAAAAAAAAAAAATATATATATATATATATATATATATATATATATATATATGTATATGTGTGTGTGTGTGTGTGTGTGTATATATGTGTAGTTTATAGTTAGTGTGTGTGTGTGTGTGTGTGTGTGTGTGTGTGTATATATATATATATATATATATATATATATATATATATATATATATATATATATATATATATATATATATATATATATATATATATATATATATATATATATATATACATACACACATACACACACACACACACACACACACACACACACACACACACACACACTAACTATAAACTATAAAATAAAACTGTGAACACGCTTTTATTGCTTTACAGTGAAATATTTTGTTTCATCGTTTCATTCTAAGGCTCAGAAAGGAGGAAAGTAGTCATTTTAAAATAAATAACAATCTTGATGCAACAAACTTTGACCAGCTTTTAATGTGACTGCAGCCAACTTTTCTTTCTTCACTCTGCTACATAGGTGTAAGTATGTACTACACACATAAGGTACGCAAGCAAGTAAAGGTTATGTAAGGTTTTGAAGTCTTCAGTAGGCACAGTTTATTTCTGTCTCCAGAATAAATGTCAAGCATTGAATTGTGAGCCTTTAGAGCTATTTGTTTAAGATAATAAGGAACGTTTTAGTCTAACATGTCCAAACTTTTAATGTCGTGTATTGGAGCATTGTTCCAACGCATCTTTGAAAGTAGATAGAACAGTACATAGACATTTAATTTGTCATATCTAACACACAGTAATGAGCAAAAAGTCATCTTTTCCCTTTACAAGCTCTTGTTTCTGAAGCGTTTGGTGCCATCTCGGTGTCCAAATTAATGAGTACCTGATGGATGGGTTTTTAAGAGGGATACCATCAGATGGTCAGCTTTTACCTCTCTGAGAGACTGCTACAATCACAGGAAGCAATTACTCCCTGATGCTGTCTACTGTTGCCATGGCGATGCATCACCTCTATTGAACCCTTCTCTCTCTACCGTTTGACTACCTTTTCTCTCTGTGTGTCTCAGATGGGGGAGCTGTGGTGCTCTTAATACAGCCGATTTTTCTGTTAGTGCTCAGCCTCAATACTATAAATGCAGTCCGATTCAGATTCACTTAGATTAGTGGCATCTGCGGCACAGAAATTCTTTTAAGAAATTCAAAAATATTATATTGAGAATTTGGCATTGAGCCATTGCAAGCATTCCGTGAGACATGTGCTGTGAATAAATCCAAAAACATGAAAAAGTAGAGAGAATATGCACATTTACATTTTAATAGCGGTTCATGTAGAGAATTAAAGAAATCGAATTCCTCTCTCTTTTCCATTTGACACTGTTCACAGTGTCTATCAAGCTTAACATTGACAAAAACACAGAAACTTAATGTTTTAACTTGCTGCATCACGATCGACATATGCTGTTTGACTTCTGTTCCTCACCCAGTCACATGGGTTTAATATTGGAGTAAATTGCAAGAGCTTAGCACTTTTAAAGTGCTTATTTTTTGTAATTTGTTTTATTTTAACGTTTGAGTAATAGATTATTCTCTTGTGTTTGGTGTATTTTTATTCCGTTATAGTATAATCAGCACACATTCTGGGATTCATTTGATTTCTGTATTTGTAAGTAACTAAACCTCTGTGCTACATCTGTGATGTATGCTAATTCTGAAGTAAACTGAGAATGAACTTAACAATCAACATTTTGACAGATTTGTGTTTCACATCATTAAGCAGTAGGCCAATGTTGATATTTCTCATTTCTGCCAATATGAGGTACGATGTTTATAGTTTATCACTGCAGGAATCAAAAATAATTTAACAAGACTCATTATTTTCCACATTCTCATTTGGTTTTAAAGGGGTCCTATTATGCTGTTTTGCATGTTCAACTTTCTTTATGTATAATGTTGCAGTTTGAGGATGGAAAAGTTCTGCAAAGTCCACTCCAAAGGGGCTTTCACACCGGAGGAACCTTTCCATAGTTCCTATATCTAATGGCAGAAGTACTTGCTTTTTGGTGTGTTTGCACTGCAGGAACTGGCAACAATTTTAGTTCTAGGAACGCCTTTTGGGGGAACTAAAATGGCTACTACGTGAGAGTAGGGTCTAACCCAGCACATTATAAACGACCAGTGACATAAGTGCGAAACACGGGCACCCTTTTTAAATTTATAGCCAATATTTTATCCACAAACATGGAAAGCAGGGAAAGATGGGCTGATGCCAAATTGTGGGGCTTATGCTGCGTTCCAGGCAGGTTTTTGAGCCTGTAAGTTACGACTTAAATTCACGACTCACGACTTTGTAGCGTTCCAGGCAAAGTCACGCCAAACTGCCTGAGCGCAAGGAATTGTCGTAGCTAGATGTAAACAAAGCATGGTGGGCCGTACGGACCTTATGCTCATTTACAATCATTTCTGTCGCCAAAGGTGCTTACTCTTTGCTTTTTTTGAGGGAAGCGGAGGATAAAAAATGGCGCATAAGGCAAGAGAGGCTGTTATACCTTTTATTTTACGTTATTTGTATATCCGTAGGGGCTGCCATTGTTGTTTCGCGGGCTATGTCACGTCAGAGCACGTAACTGGGAGTACATCGATCTAGTACGAGGTCACGGGTTTGACTGCCGTCCCAGTGCACTTTCACGTGTAAAAGGTTGGAAAAACAGTTACGGGTTGCCTGGAACGCCTTTCTCAGAGCGGTCAAAATAAAAGTCTTCTGCACCGTCAAAATGAAAGTCCCACACAACAACCAGAGCGGCAGGTCGCAAGTAACAGCTTACGCCACTTCAAAGTTCCAACTGCCGGTTCAATTACAACCGAGAAAATGGTCCAGAGGGAACATTTAGTTTATCGGAGGAATGCCCTGGTGACTAGTTCCTATAACTAACCGGTGCCAAAGTCTCCCAAATGGAATTTTTCCTCTGTACAAGTAAGCACTGTTTCTGAATTCCCTGAAATGCCTCGAACAGGAACGTAAACGTCCAAATATTCCTCATTTAAATGATACCAAAGTGTTTTTTTTTTTTTTACTAATTTTACTCTTCTTTTCTAAAGAAAAATGTGTTTTAATAAGACATTTATATTGGAAGTCTGCACATTTAAATATTTAAAGATGTAGCCATAAGATGTACATGTGTTGGCATTACACTAGCATGATAGACAGGGGCCTGTAAGCAGTCCTTATATCAACTTATATCAAACTGCAGGATATCTAGGGATGTCCCAAAATTTGGTTACATGCTTCCAAGTACAGAAAATCACAAATGAAATAAATATCAAATTAATTTAAAATAGCTCATATATTATTTCGTGATCTCCTGAGATTGGTGATTGACATTTTCTTGGAAGACAATACAACTTTCAATTTTCTAAACAACTTTCATTTTGAAGTGTTTTGTCTGTTTTGTATTTTATTTGTGTCTAGTGGTATTTTCCTAGTGCTTTATTGCACTGTCAACATTTCGCAGCTTGTGTTCACTTTCATGTATTTTTTTATTTGTAATTATGGCTCTGTGGCAGTATCTTTTCATCATAGACTTTTGAGAAATCGAGAATATTGCTCAAAGATATTGCTAACATCAAGGTCTCTGTTTAAGCAGTCTAAAGCTGAACAAGGTCACCTGGATCTGATCTAGAGTCATGAAGTACTTCAGACAGTTGTTCAGATAACCTTGGTGAGCACTCAAATCTTCACACGCAGCACTCGAGACACAATTAACTGTGTTAAACCAAATCCCAGAAGTGAATGAAGCACCAGTTTGTTGCTTCTGAGACTTACTTATTCATCTCAGTGCATTTAAAGTTAGTATTTGGGCTCCCATATTGAATTTTAATCACTTTATAAGGTAACCTGGGTTTCCTGTAATTATTATCACACTTAACCTGACAGTTATTAAAGTGTAGCTTCACACGCTTTGTGTTATAACAATGTCGGTAGTAAATGAACAATATTTATTGTTCGTTCTCCGTGCTGCTTGGACTGATAAATGCATGTATATTTGTCAGCTAGAAGTCTGCAGATGACGCAAAATGGCGGATTTTTGACAGCTTCAGGGCTTTCGTGAAAGATTTCTTGCTTGAGGGCAATTCCAGCGCAATGGACGTGACATTTGCAGTCAAAATTTGAAATGTAAATTCTTAGTGAATGCATTTAATACCAATATATTGAACAGTTTTTTTTTTGTATATTCATGGTCCTTTAATAAAGGAGTCCAGGCATTTAAAAAAAAATTAAGTCTACACATGCGTTTTATATTTTACGGAAATACACGCGTGGACGTGACAAAAAAGGACGTGACAAAAAAGTCTCTAAGATTTAGGTGAAAACGTTTTTTTAGGAATTCTGTGAATTACAATTCGCCAACCAAAAGGAATAATACCCACTGAATGAAGAAGGGTTGGCTCTCCACAGAACATAAAATATTCATTTTGACAGATCTCCGTTATGGACGTGACCGGTCTGAAAGCGGCACTAAAATACTGCTTTAAACCTCGAGTGGGCATTTAAACCACCAAAAATTGACATATGCGACACCAGTATAGTAAGATTGCACAATTAATCAACTTTATTACACTAAATCGCTGTATTTCAAATGGTTATGGATTGTTTCTCATGTTGACAAGCATGTGCGTTCAAGACTCTGAGACCATGATTTTCTTTCGAACACAACTGCTTGCTAAAAGTCATAAAGAAATATTAATGTTCATCGTATAGGAGTTCAAATCGCAGGATTCACCCACAGTCAGGTCAACCATTTGACACTATTGTCTGTAGGTGTGAGACGCACTCGCAATCATGTCAGTTTATGTTTTGTGTCTAAATGATCGCACGGTTTTCGGCCAGTTTATGAAGTTCAAAATACAAGTCAGAATGATCACATTTTATTTTAAAACATTTAAAAATGATTGCAATATCATTATTATTATTTTGTCAGCTTGATCACGGGATTATGATGAATAGGCCTGTTCATGTTTTAACCAAGAGGGGAAAAAGATCGGTTCATGTGCGCGTGATCCGCTTGATCTGCCGTTTACACTGAGGCAGTCACACTTTATTAAAGAGCGTGACATCTAGGCTATTGCTTGAATTTTGTTATAAAATCGACTGAACTTGAAAGTTGAGGCCTTTTTTTCGTATTAAAACTAACAAAGCACAAAGATTATTGCGATTTATTAGATATGCACGGATATACGGTACGCCTGAAACAGATCACAGCAATAGTCATATGCATAGGATTTAAAGAAGCGTCCGTAACGGTTACGTCCGTAACGCATTATTATGGTTGTTCAGAGCGAAGTAGTAAGATTAATTGTTGATCCTAATAAGCATAGGCATAATTTAGCTTTGTATATAATGTTTCAAGTTATTTGTATTTATTTTTGTTATATAAACTTAATCTTTAAAACGTTATGGACGTGACCGAGCACTGCAGCACCATGATCTCTTAATGATATCCCTTATAAATTCAACAGGAAGTTCTCTTATGACAAAATCAGTTTATTTATTTCTCAGGCATGCCTCCATCTTTCTGCAAAATGCTTACTGTTAAAATAAAGTTTAAAAAGGGGAGTCTTTGATCCCTCTTTTGAAAGCATGAAATATGGTTGGTTGAAAATGTAATTTTAACATTGTTGCTCATCTCATATGTGGTGGAGGCAATTTTCTTAATTTGTTACAGAACATTAATACAGTATATTACAGACCTTAATGGACAACTTAAAAAGGGTTTTGTTCTTTTTCAAGTAAAAACAAAAATCATGGTAAGGATGACCTTTGCATGGAATGGCCCTTGAACAGCTTATTTGGATTATTCAGATGGTGACAAGATCTAATTTTTTTCACTGTTATTGTAGTTAAACGCAATTGCCATTATAGTTATATTGCATTATTGAGATTTGCATGGTTTTATTAGAACGGCCGTGCAACCTATTTTTAGGTCTCGATACTGGTTGAGAACCACTTTGTTAGAATATCTTACACCCAACTTTAGTTATTTCAGAGATATCTGAACTTGTTCATCAGACACCAGAAATCTGCACCGAAGGCAAAGTTTGCACTTTTTACAAACTTTATTTCTGTCCAGAAATGTGTCACCTGGCCTTGGGTATACCTGGCTCATGACGCAATTCATATGAAAGAGAAAGAAAATTCATAATGCAATCAATGAAATACAACAGTGCAGTTATTCCAAGACCCCAGAGGAAGTATCTACTGTACTCTCTCCCCAGACACCTGAACTACATATCATCCTCAGCAGCTTGCGTTAATACAGTGAAGTATCTCTTTACAAGAGCTGCATTATTTTATGGCTCTGTCACGTGCTGCAGTGTCCTTTATATGACTTACCACTGCCATTCATGAATCTACCTTCACACGCTTTAGTACCAAACTAAACTTTTACAGCTCAGAATAAAGACATTTCATGGTTACTAGCATACCATTCTTTAAGGACTATAGGTGATGTAGGAAAATGGGATCGACATAGGATCTCAAGGCCATTACTTCACATTGTGTGGCCACAACATAAGGATGATGTTACTTAGACAAAACGGCATAAAATCGCGTTCCCACAACTTAATATGCCGTGGCCACAGCATAACTAAGTGAACCGAACATGTTCCCTCACAGTCATTGTAATGAATAATTTGAGTTACTTTGGGTAAAAGTATCTGGCAAATGAATAAATGAGAATGACGCTATTAAAATGTATCTTAATTAGTGTTCTTGTATTGTGACACACGGAGCTTCTTCTGCTGCCACTATCTTGAGGAAACCTAATAGCCAAATATGAATACTGGGTTCTGACCCTTAAATGTTTCTTTGTCCCTGTTTCCACCAAAATTATCCGGAACATTTTTTCCCTCCAGACCTGTTCCTGTCTGCGTTTCCATCGTGGTCTAAAGTACTGTAACGATCCTGTGACGTAGGACTTGTGTTGTCAAAAATATCGATATTTCGATATGTATCGATACTGAAATATCTGAAATGATGCCAGTACTCCTTTCAACAGTATCGATACACCGACACCAGCTGCGCTTTCTTGCTCTCTTCTCTGACCAACAGTGAGTTGAAACACTGCCTCCTCTCATTCACTCCGTTTAAATAGTGTTGGTGTGACGGGTCTGATTTTCACACGGGATTGCACATAATTCTGCTCATTCCCTCAGATTTTGCACTCACATCTGAAGCGCACACACATACAGTAATAAAGCCGCTTCTGACATACAAGTGCAAAAATGGTGTTCTTTTTCCCAGCTTATTAATGGTCAAATACACTCAAAAATGGTGCCCATCTTGGTGAGTATTAACGTAAACGCAGTTCAGGAAGAATGTGTAACAGGAACAGTATCTTGGAACCATGCGTGCGTCAGGTCTTAAAGGGTCATCAGCCGAATAAACGTGCCACTCTCTATGTTGTTAATGTTATTCAAACTACAAAAAGACAAACGATCACTTCTCTTGACTCATTAACTTGTGTAACTTTAATGGATTAATCTGCATTTAATTTTTACAATGAATATTATCCAATGTTATTTTAAATTTGATTACGTTGTTAATTTGTTTATTTGTTCTTATTTTATTACTGGTTACTTGTCTTTTTAAATTCAATTTACCATTTTAAATCAATCTGCCTTGTGCTGTGTGTAAGCTATTGCGACAAAATTACCCCACTGTAAAATATACATTGAGTTAGCAAATATTTGTGAGCTAATTGTAATGGTAATCAATGTTTATATATGAGAAAAAAGTTTTTGATTGCCCAGACTTTCAATAGATAAAAAAAAAATATATATATATACACTCACCTAAAGGATTATTAGGAACACCTGTTCAATTTCTCATGAATGCAATTATCTAATCAACCAATCACATGGTAGTTGCTTCAATGCATTTAGGGGTGTGGTCCTGGTCAAGACAATCTCCTGAACTCCAAACTGAATGTCAGACTGGGAAAGAAAGGTGATTTAAGCAATTTTGAGCGTGGCATGGTTGTTGGTGCGAGACGGGCCGGTCTGAGTATTTCACAATCTGCTCAGTTACTGGGATTTTCACGCACAACCATTTCTAGGGTTTACAAAGAATGGTGTGAAAAGAGTATATAGAGCAATAGAGCATCTTTGGGATGTGGTGGAACGGGAGCTTCGTGCCCTGGATGTGCATCCCACAAATCTCCATCAACTGCAAGATGCTATCCTATCAATATGGGCCAACATTTCTAAAGAATCCTTTCAGCACCTTGTTGAATCAATGCCACGTAGAATTAAGGCAGTTCTGAAGGCGAAAGGGGGACAAACACAGTATTAGTATGGTGTTCCTAATAATCCTTTAGGTGAGTGTATATTTGACAGTATATGCAGCGTTTTTTCCCCGTAGTATCGAATATCGGTAGTTTTCCAGGTATCATATCGAAGTTAGAAATTCCAGTATCGTGACAACACTACGTAGGACTGCATGCAACTTTCCAGTTCCCGCTGGATTTCATCCTCTGCATGCCGCACAAGTTCTGAAAAGTGAAGCCAAAGCGGCTCGATCGCCCCAGGTGGTTGGTCCCAGTATAGCTCATAAACCCAGCCCTCTCTGTGTAATGTAATGTAACTAAACAATTAAGGTACACTTCAAATAATAATAAAAAAAAATGTTTCGAAGATGCTTTCTGTCATTTTATGTAGTTTTTAATCACGCTGATTTAAGTGTTTGTTTTTTAAATAAATTTAGTTTTAGTTAGTTATTTGATGCTATTAAAATGGGGGGTGTGTGGTATCATGATTGACAGCTGAGATTGATAGGTTCTCTGAGTGAAGTTGTCACCGAGGCACCAACAGTATTTTTTTCTGGATTTTCAGGAGATTGGATCTTCAACTTTAATTTCTACATTTTCATAGCTGTTTATTTCACACCAACATAATGAGTTGTTCTGCAGTGTGCTGCGGGAGTGTGGGCGGGGTTTTGATTTTGTGGCTCTACTTCCTGCTCTCTATTGTGCAGACTCGGGTCCCGTGTTTACTACAGCGGAGACTCTGCTCCCAAATCAGCGCAAGATGTCAGCGCCATATTGTGACATTGGCAGCTTCACTTTTCATCAGTGGAAGAGAGTGAAGGTGTCCATCTTCTTTTAAGGTCTATGCTTACTGCACGCACCGCAACAGACTTTTAAAAATGGTGGTTGAAATAAAATGCTGCGTGGAGTCAATCAGCAAAGTTCCTGAACTTTGAAAAAGTACTACCTCACGAGCAGGGACTTTCTGAGGGAGAAATTTTTACTCAGAACTTCATTTAGACCCTGGTCCCTGCAGTCGAACACACATACCATATTCCACCAGAATGAACCAAGTGCCAGTTCGGAGTTGGTTCTACTGATGAGCCCTCTAAGAACCAGTTTGCCTTTCCACAGCCACCACAGAGCCAGGTCTTACATCACTGGATACATCTCATCTTTCTCAGCGACTCTAGCCAGGCAGCGGGAAATACAAACATACCAGGCTTGAGCGCTGTGCAGACCGGTCCGGTCCGCGATATCAAAATACCGCATGAGCGATTCAAACGCCGATGCATCTCGAACAAGCCTTCCATCAACAATGGCGATCCTACATCGGCATCAAAACACAGCAAATCCAATGCTTCCGTGCAGCTCGCTGTAATTTGTATAGACCGAGATTACAATTGAGCAGCTATTAGCTCAATTAGCTGCTATTTCAAACATGACGGTCACAAGTTTGTGTTCGTCTTGTTGGTCACAGTAAGCCCGCCCCCAGCCCCTGTCGCAAGCTTCTTACTTATAGACCAGCAATGTTTTGGTGCTACTTAGGAACCACTTTTCCTGGTTCGGAGCTGGTGCTTTTGGTGTGGAAAGACAAAGAACCGATTTGAATCTAGGCTCTGGCTCTGTACCAGCACTTGGTAGAAAAGGGGTAACAGAGTACCACTGCAAAGTTCCTGGTTCCTGGGGAAAGTTTCTACAGTGGAAACAGCTTTTTTTTTCTCCTGATGATAAGCACTACAGTGCGTTTGACTGAGAGCCTTCTCTCGTGTTCCCTGGCGAATGGAGTGTGTCTGTCTGTCTCTCTTGCTATTTCCTTTGGTGTCTCTTAAATAAACTCTCAGATGAACCATTGAAGTTCTGTATGAAGTGGCATGCATATGTTTTCTTTTTAGTAGCTGTAGTGCTTCTTTGAGGGATTAAAGAGCACATACTGCCTGTGTTAGTCTATTCAGAGTTCTTGTGTTTGATTCAGTCTGCAGCAGTGTTTGAAGCACACAATAGACCACTAGACGAAGATGTATAGGCTTGGGAAGGCATTATAATCTATAATGTATTCTGAGGATATTCTTTATAATGGGCT
Organism: Paracanthobrama guichenoti; assembly: GCA_018749465.1. NCBI lineage: Eukaryota > Metazoa > Chordata > Actinopteri > Cypriniformes > Gobionidae > Paracanthobrama > Paracanthobrama guichenoti. The sequence goes on from CM031946.1 coordinate 19,089,175, forward strand.
GTGGCAGTGTAATATTCGTTCACTCGTACTGCAGTATGAACATTTTAAAATGATTCATATTCTGCTTCCAAACCCGTGAGATTTGAAATGCACATAATAGTCATGTGGACTACTTTTATGATACTTTCATGATGCATTAAATTTCATTCTATTAACAAGAGCAGCTTAAATATTTTGTAAACCAAGGTTTCCATGAAAGAAAGTCATATGGGCATGAATGTTTCTTTTATTGAGCTTTTTTTTTTTTTCTTTTTTTGTGAACATTAATTTATTTAATGACTTGTGTATTAGGGCTAGGTAAAAAATATTTATTTCTCGATTTTAATCGATTCTCATTTTCACGAACCGATATCAATTCTTAAATCCCAATAATCGATTAGTCATCCTGTTTTCAGTTGATGAACGAACGGGACATTGTAGCACACCTAACATCCAATAAATCACAATAATCTTTGTGCTTTGTTACTACTGATATGAAACAAAGTCTGTTTGTTTCAAATTACGTCCATTTTATTAGGAAATTCAAAAACATAAATGCCGTTTTAGCGCTGTGGCGCGAGTTGCTCTGGCGCAGCTCAGCTCAATAGAAGCGGTTCTTCTCTGATCTTCTCTTCCGCCTTAATACCAGTTACAGCGTGAAATAAACCTGAATGAGAATCTGAAAATGTGTTAAAAGAGAGAGTACAACTTACAGAAATCCGTATCATGTCACATTCAGTGTTTCAACTGTGGAAAGGCGTCAGTAAAACCGCTTGAATTGTCACATTTACCTCAAAAAAAAAAAAAAACACATCCAGTGTCCATAAACTTGTTATTCAGCTAGAAAAATTAACTCAGAGAGGAGAATTTTGTTAAATATATGCACCATATTACATATTCATAATTTTTTATGTTCTTCAATATTTAATGCATGTTTGAATACATCTGGCAAGTTTTTATGACAGCCACCTTTTAAATGTTTAAATTTCATATAACTTTTATTATTATAAAAAAAAGTGTAATTTAAGTGTTTGTATACAAATCAGTTCATTTTTACCTTCAATATTATAGTAGGCTACAACTGACTCCCATAGTTTACAGCATTAGTTAAGAGATTTGCATTCGTGGAAATGAGATGCGGCATTCTATTGAAATGCTCAGTGTAATTTAGTTTTTTTATTTTTTTATGTCTGTTTATTTGCTCTCACCAACCTCATTTTCAGTATGAATATCTCATAATGTATAAGATTGAGGGGTTTAATATTGCCGTAAATGCTCATTGATGTCGAATATGATTACAATATGAAATATTTCAGTATGAATATGCATGTTGTGTTAGCAAAACTTAACTTAAACTGCAATAACAAGAAGAAACTCATCTGTCAAGAAATCCAAATGACTCAAAATAATCATTTAGTGTTTTGAGTAGGGCTGGGCGATATGGCTGAAAACTGTATCACGATATAAGTGTTTCATCGATAATTATTGATATATTTTTAGGACCTATTTAAAATAAGGACCAGGAGAAAAATATATTATATTTAAACATTTTTATTTTAAACGTAACCTTCCTCTGATTATAATCCCCTCAGTTATAAATGTCAACACAGCCATGGAAAACACTCAAATAATTCAAATCTAAATATGTTTATACTCAATGTGTCCGCACGAGCGCGAACAAAAAAATGACATCAACGCGGAGTGGGCGGTCGTGTGTTAGACCCCATTTCGCTTGGCAGTGAACTTTGCGCAGCTCCGCATCCGGAGATGCAAGAGTTCGAGGTGAATCTGGCTGAGCACGACATCTCGCGTCTAAATCAGTTGCTTATATTTACAAAATGAGCCAACAATAGCAGAAATAAGCCCTTTTAATGAAAATAAAAATCCATGTTTAATAAAAATGTTCATGAAACTAATTGAAAATGTTTAGAAAAATTAGGAAATGTTTAAGAGATCGTTAATTTAGTTGTAGACATGTTCTCCCATGATCCCATCCATATATTCTGTTCTAATGCCACAAGTAATGCTGGGTTTAACATGATTCTTTCATAGTGTGGTTTTGGTAAAGTTTAATAAAGTAAACATTGTCACGTGTGTACCTTACTACTTCTCACCGCTGTTTCCTGATGGTTTACAGTCAGTGGAGGCTTTTACTGCGGAGCTAGACGAAAGGCTAAAGCTGATGATACACAGGGCAACTTTTTGAGCAATCTTCTGGGCAATGTTGCTGAAAGATGTTGCTTGCGCACTTTCCCATTGAGAATGGGCAACACATTTCTATCTGGATATCCAAAGAGAAATGTGTTGCCCATTCTCAATGGGAAAAAGCTCACAGCAACATCTTTCAGCATCATTGCCCGGCAAGATTGCTCAAAAAGTTGCCCTGTGTATCATCAGCTTTAAGGTGGTAAAACAAGTATTACCAGTCTTGGTGGGAACGATGGTCTTGAATAATTTGCAGATGATATTGGTCTGACTATGGTCATACTTATAAAATAAAAAAAAAAACACAAAAAAAACTGCCATACTGGCGAGCTGACTTTTTCCTGTTTTATCAACAATTTGATAAAGATCTAATTTTCCACGTATCACTCCACGCCGGTTCTGTTACTGAACCAAACATGATACTGTTACATGATTGGCTGTAAGCGCGTCACTCCCTGCGTTGCTAGGTTACCAGAGAGTGAGTGCCTTTGTTCATGTAACCAAACTTGCTTCGCAACCTCTGGTTTCTTCCGACGAAGAAAACTAAAATTATCGAACGTTTTATCGAACTCATTTTTTATTGATATCGTTTACGTGTCTATCACGATACATATCGTTATCGATTTATCGCCCAGCTCTAGTTTTAACAATAGATATATATTGCTTCCTTGGCTTTTTTTTTTTGCTGCTGTTGTTGTTGTTTTGGTAGAGTTAACAAAGAAAGATGGGTTGTGGAAACCGTATTGACAGAAATAAATAGCCCTCACACAAATTGGATAAAGAAAATGAAACGACTGCCTTAGTGGTTTGGCATGAACAGTACTGTCCGCAAATACACACAGATACGCACACACACACACCTGTGGTCAGAATGGGGATGCATACAGTTCTCACGAAAACATGTCAAGGTAATATTTCACCCATATGTATAAGCTTTCTATTTCAGATAAATACTGTTCTTTTGAACTTTCTATTCATCAAAGAATCCTAAAAAAAAAAAAAAATTTTACCCAACTGTTTTCAACATTGATAATAATCATAAACGTTTCTTGAGCAGCAAGTCATTATATTAGAATGATTTCTGAAGGATCATGTGACACTGAACACTGGAGTAGTGATGCTCAAAATTCAGCTTTGCATCACAGGAATAAATTACATTTTAAAATGTATTCAAATAGAAAAAGGTTATTTTACAGTTGAATAATATTTCACAATATTACAGCGCTATATATATATATATATATATATATATATATATATATTATATATATATATATATATATATATATATATATATATAATATAATATATATATATATATATAATATATATTATATATAATATATATATATATATATATATATATATAATATATAATATAATATAATATAATATAATATAATATAATATAATATAATATAATATATACATTCACCTAAAGGATTATTAGGAACATCTGTTCAATTTCTCATTAATGCAATTATCTAATCAACCAATCACATGGCAGTTGCTTCAATGCATTTAGGGGTGTGGTCCTGGTCAAGACAATCTCCTGAACTCCAAACTGAATGTCAGAATGGGAAAGAAAGGTGATTTAAGCAATTTTGAATGTGGCATGGTTGTTGGTGTCAGACGGGCCGGTCTGAGTATTTCACAATCTGCTCAGTTACTGGGATTTTCACGCACAACCATTTCTAGGGTTTACAAAAATGGTGTGAAAAGGGAAAAACATCCAGTATCATGGCAGTCCTGTGGGCGAAAATGCCTTGTTGATGCTAGAGGTCAGAGGAGAATGGGCCGACTGATTCAAGCTGATAGAAGAGCAACTTTGACTGAAATAACTCGTTACAACCGAGGTATGCAGCAAAGCATTTGTGAAGCCACAACACACACAACCTTGAGGCAGATGGGCTACAACAGCAGAAGACCGGGTACCACTCATCTCCACTACAAATAGGAAAAAGAGGCTACAATTTGCACAAGCTCACCAAAATTGGACAGTTGAAGACTGGAAAAATGTTGTCTGGTCTGATGAGTCTCGATTTCTGTTGTGACATTCAGATGGTAGAGTCAGAATTTGGCGTAAACAGAATGAGAACATGGATCCATCATGCCTTGTTACCACTGTGCAGGCTGGTGGTGGTGGTGTAATGGTGTGGGGGATGTTTTCTTGGCACACTTTAGGCCCCTTAGTGCCAATTGGGCATCGTTTAAATGCCACGGCCTACCTGAGCATTGTTTCTGACCATGTCCATCCCTTTATGACCACCATGTACCCATTCTCTGATGGCTGCTTCCAGCAGGGTAATGGACCATGTCACAAAGCTCGAATCATTTCAAATTGGTTTCTTGAACATGACAATGAGTTCACTGTACTAAAATGGCCCCCACAGTCACCAGATCTCAACCCAATAGAGCATCTTTGGGATGTGGTGGAACGGGAGCTTCGTGCCCTGGATGTGCATCCCACAAATCTCCATCAACTGCAAGATGCTATCCTATCAATATGGGCCAACATTTCTAAATAATGCTTTCAGCACCTTGTTGAATCAATGCCATGTAGAAAGGGGGTCAAACACAGTATTAGTATGGTGTTCCTAATAATCCTTTAGGTGAGTGTATAATATAATATAATATAATATAATATAATATAATATAATATAATATAATATAATATAATATAATATAATATATTAATTATTCTTAAATGTATTTTTTGTTTGCATCCACATTGTGGTAATGAGTGAGTTTTTAGGATTACATACATTTTGGAGAAAATGTGCTTGCTTGACTAATGCAAATGATCTAGGTATTGCAAATGCAAATGATTTAGGCAACAGATTTGATCATGCTCTTTTCTTTTCTTTTTTTTTTTTTTTCTTCCCTTGATTATGGGGTTAAATATGTTTTATATGGGTTTCGTGAGACTCGTTTAGCTGGCAGCTATAGACGCTTTTCAGGAGCAACTGTCCGGACGATCACAACCTCCTTTGAGGTCACCGTCTCCAGAGGGACAAAGACAGCAACAATGAGCTGATGAAATAGTGAATGTCTAATTCCTCTCTCTTCCTTTCCCCCCGTTGTGAGATTAATGCCACGCAGAGGAAATATAACAGATAGTTTAATTAAGTGCCAGGGCACAAGATTCATCGACTAATTTCTGCAGCTGACAGCGCAAATGAGGGTTCAAAGGTGCGAGCCGAGGAGACACCCTTGAGTGGCTCTGTGTTTAATGAATTGAGCGCTTTCCCTATAAAGTTCCTGCGTAAAGCAGCACGCACATTAAAGCTAGCCTTCAATGTGTCAGGACAACCTACTGTCCTCATATACTACACCAGCATACCTGCCTGGAGAGAACACACACCCATGCCCTCTGTCCTTACGCTTTAGCCGCACAGGTATTGCACAAGCTCCATGAAGATCAGCAGAAATGCATTCATTATACTGGAAATGGTATCTTTTAAAATGATGTATAGCTTAATGAAGACTTTGGAATTACCTGGGTTACTGCATGACTGACCCTAAAATCAGTTCAGTGATAATTCTACCAAAAACCATCATTTGCTCACCTTCTTGTTTTTCCAAGCCTGTAAGACTTCTCTTTTTCTTTTTCATGGAAAAAAATAAGTTTTGAAGAATCTTCAGGCTGTTCTTTTGTTGCAAAAGTAATTGGAAAACAGAATTGTTATATATCCATCCATCCATCCATCCATCCATCCATCCATCCATCCATCCATCCATCCATCCATCCATCCATCCATCCATCCATCCATCCATCCATCCATCCATCCATCCATCCATCCATCCATCCATCCATCCATCCATCCATCCATCCATCCATCCATCCATCCATCCATCCATCCATCCATCCATCCATCCATCCATCCATCCATCCATCCATCCATCCATCCATCCATCCATCCATCCATCCATCCATCCATCCATCCATCATCCATCCATCCATCCATCCATCCATCCATCCATCCATCCATCCATCCATCCATCCATCCATCCATCCATCCATCCATCCATCCATCCATCCATCCATCCATCCATCCATCCATCCATCCATCCATCCATCCATCCATCCATCCATCCATCCATCCATCCATCCATCCATCCATCCATCCATCCATCCATCCATCCATCCAAAGTATTTTTTCCCATCAGCATCAGTCTTAGTCCTTGTCCATGTCCACGCCCCCCCTAGGTGTCTCAAACTTAATGCACAGGGAAATGGTAACAGTTTTCTAAATGACTTGTATAGTTTTCTAGTTGACGTTTTCTAGTTGTCTAGATCAACTTCCAGACAACTGTCTGGATCATAGGTGTTTTTCAAGTTACAAGTAATCTAGATTTTCACAAAAAGACACAGGGACACATGGACACATCCAATAAAGTGTGTATATGTATAAGTCTGGGTGGTCCCACTAATGTAATGCAAAGTGCAAAAAAAATTGCCATCAATAATAATGAATGATGTGTGAATAAGTAGATCATGTTTATGTTTTACAGTCACTCGTATTTGCATGGCAGTCATAACAAACACTATTCATTATTCATACTCTTCAGTCTTCATTTTGCCCTGACAAGACACTGCACAAGAAACATCCAGCTCTGATATCAGAAAGGTTTTTATTTTTTTAATTTTTTAAGAAAATAAAAATGCTTTCCCCAGAAGGCTCTTGTTGTATTCATGGCACATTTCGTCTATTGTATGAATTTTTAAACCAACCTCTGATTTAAAATTTAGATTTATCTTTGATGTCAAATAAAATGCATGCACATTACACTGCAGCCTATTGTCAAGGCTCTGAGAAATGACTAATCCACATTCAACACATTATGATCGCTGCCATCAACCCTTGAAATATGCAATACAGATACGAAATGAGAAATATTTGGTATTAAAGTTCTTTTTCACTCTTTAAGGCTCTGCTGGGACTCTTTGTCCATTTTAAAAGTCCAATTTGGCTCACTGAGATTTATTCACGTTAGCACTCTTGGTTTCACAAATGCACACTTATGCAGTGCTTATTGAATGCATGGTGTGCCCATAGAATTAAAATATTATAGGCTGAATCCTGTTTTGCAGGCTATCCGCCCTATTAAATATGCCAGATTAGTGTGTCTCAAATCATATGTTGAAAACTGTTTATCAGAGATGCCTTGACACTATTCAGTATTTAGAACATATCAACAGAAGTTTGAATTGAATACAACCATGTTATTATACTTTTTTTTTAATAGTATGTGTACACTATGTAGTATGTACATTTTCTGTACGCATCATTCTATTTGTGATGCCAGATCAGTCATTATTTTTAACATCTTTAATTTGATTTGATCGGAAAAGGAGTTGTTGTACAAAATTGAATTGAATTCAAAATAGTCATGTTTATTTCCAGGATAATAATTGGACGGCACTCGCTGAAGCATGCACAGCTGGGCCTCATTCAAGAAAAATGAGCAGAACAACTTTCAGCCAAAGTCATTTGTAAAAGTATTCTTGCATAAATTGCCAGTTCAGTGTGACAATTTATGCAGGAATGGTTTTACAAACTATTTACAGAGCAATTTTTTTCCCCCCTCATGCGTCAGTCCTGAGAGGTCCGATTTGACAACAATGTAGTGTACTAGTGTTTGAAAAGTTACAGTGGGGAACATATTTATTTGATCCCCTTCTAATTCTGTAAGTTTTACCCACTTACAAAGAAATGAAGGGTCTAATTTTTATGTTAGGTTTATTTTAATGGATAGAGATAGAATATCAACAAAAAAATCCAGAAAAAAACACATTACACAAAGGTTAAGTGATTAGCGTTTGATCGAGTGAAACGTGTTTGATCCCCTACCAACCAGCAATAATTCTGCCTCCTACAGGTGGTTATGTACCCATGTGGAACCCAGATTAGTCCTGTCACTTTAAGAAAGTACTCCTAATGTCAGCTCATTATGTGTATAAAAGATACCTGTCCACAGAATTTGTATCTTCCATTTCAACCGCTCCACCACCATGGGCAAGACCAAAGAGCTGTCAAAGGATAGTCAGGGACAAGATTGTAGACCTGCATAAGGCTGGAATGGGCTACAATACCATCAACAAGAAGCAGTCACCAAGCAAACCATTGGTAACACACCATGCCACAATAGATTGAAATCCTGCAGCGCCCGCAAGGTCCCTAAGCTCAAGAAGGCACATGTACAGGCCCATTTGAAGTTTGCCAATGAACATCTAAATGATTCAGAGAAGGCTTGGGAGAAAGTTATGTGGTCAGATGAGACCAAAATTGAGCTCTTTGGCATCAACTCAACTCGCTGTGTTTGGAGGGAGAGAAATGCTGACTATGAGCCCAAGAACATCATCCCTACAGTCAAGCACAAGGGTTGAAACGTATGCTTTGGGGCTGTTTTTCTGCTAAGGGTACAGGACGACTTCACCGCCTTGAGGGGCTGATGGACGGGGCCATGTACCGTAAAATCTTGAACCTTCCCTCAGCCAGAACACTGACGATGAGTCGTGGATGGGTCTTCCAGCATGACAAGGCAAAAAAGGAGTAACTCAAGAAGAAGCACATTAAGGTTATGGAGTGACCTAGCCAGTCTCCAGACCTTAATCCTATAGAAAATCTGTGGAGGAAGCTGAAACTTTGAGTTGCCAAGTGACAGCCAAGAAACCTTAAAGGAATACTCTACATTTTCCAACTCCCCTAGAGTCCAGTTGAGTTTTACCATTTTCGAATCCATTCAGCTGATTTCCGGGTGTGGCGGTAGAACTTTTAGCATAGCTTAGCATAGATCATTGATTCTGATTAGACCGTTAGCATCTCGCTCAAAAATGACCAAAAAGTTTATATATTCATATTTAAAACTTGACTCTTTTGTAATTATTCGTGTACTAAGACGGAAAATGAAAAGTTGTGATTTTCTAGGCCGATATGGCCAGGAACTATACTCTCATTCCTGCGTAATAATCAAGGAACTTTGCTGCCGTACCATGGGTGCAGCGGTGCAATGATATTACGCAGCACCTGAAAGTAGGCTAGCTTCCATCAACATGACCAACGTGATAACCTGCTTGCACAGGGAGCGTGCTGGGGTCTATTTCCAGGCGCTGCGTAATTATCATTGCGCCTGCTGCACCCGTAGTATGGCAGCAAAGTTCCTTGATTTATATAATTTATAATCTTTATATAATGTGTCTCAATCTCGATCTCTATCCATTAAAATAAACCTACCATAAAAAATTATAGACCCTTAATTTCTTTGTAAGTGGGCAAACTTACAAAAATGATTATTTTCCCCACTGTATATTGTTGCATATAGAACTGCATGATTAACCGCTCGATCACTAGCTGAATTTCCAGTAGCCTTCAAATTGCACAAATTGAAAATACAATTTGAAAATGCGACCAATGGAAACACGTCAATTTAGCAAAAACTCCTATATAGCGCAAAACGTTTTTACACTCGCGTGATGTGTTTTGTTAAGGATGGGTCCTGTTCTTCGATTGAGATGTTAAACCGAGGTCCTGACTCTCTGTGGTCATTAAAAATCCCAGGATGTCCTTCGTAAAAAGAGTAGGGTGTAACCTACTCTAAATTTTGCATCCTGGCAAAATTTGCCCATTGGCCTTTGTCCATCATGGCCTCCTAATCGTCCCCATTTACTGATTGGCTTCATCACTCTGTCTCCTCTCCACCAATCGGCTGGTGTGTGGTGGGCGTTCTGGCACAATATGGCTGCCGTCGCATTATCCAGGTAGATGCTGCACATTGGTGGTGGTTGAGGAGATTCCCTCCTCCTATATGTAAAGTGCATTGAGTGCCTTATAAATGTAACAAATTATTATTTATTATTATTATTATTATTATTATTATTAAGGCAATTGAGAAAAGGAATATTTCGCAAAACTGCAATGGAAATTTACAGGGCATCTGGCGTACGTAAAAGTCGATCATTCTTTAAAGAAGGTGCAGTATGTTTACACACGAAGACGAGACAGAGGTCTTTATTAAACTCATAAAAGACGAAAGGTAATACTTTAGAATAATGGTCATTAGTTAACTACATTAGTTAAGATGAACTAATAATGAACTGCACTTATAAAGCATTTATTTATCTTTGTTAATGTTAATTTCAACATTTACTAATACATTATTAAAATCTTGTTAACATTAGTTAATGCACTGTGAACTAACATGAACAAACCATGAACAGCTGTATTTTTATTAATAACGTTAACAAAGATGAACAAATACAGTAACAAATGAACTGCTCATGGTTAGTTCATGTTAGTTAATACATTAACTAATGTTAACTAATGAACATTATTCTAAAGTGTTACCAGACAAAAGAATTGCAGGACTACTGGATTCTAAACAACAAAGAAATGCCACAATTTATCAAGACCTTGAAGCAGATTGGAGGGAGAAACACCCAGCAACACCTCATATGTGTCCACTCCCAGGGCTTTCCTTGCCATTAAAACTGGGATAACTGCATCTACTACTAAAAAAGTCTAGTGAGGTGGCTGCGATTTATATGAAAAGCTGTAATTTCACGATACATATTTCACGTAATTTTGTCAACATTTTGCACAAATCTTTAATAGTTACAAATATTCAAATTATCTCAGAAGGACTGGTATAAAAGTTTATAGTTTGGATATAAACACTGATGTCTAAGGTAGAGATAAAAGTAGAGCATATCACCTTTTGGAAGTAACCTGATGCTTCAGATAAAGATTCTATCAATTACATTTTTAAACTAGTAGGTGGCAGAAAGTGACTGTTAAAAAACATATTTGCCATTGAATCATTCACTCAAGAGATTCGTTCAAAAATGCCATTTCATCCAGTAATGAAAAAGTTAAGTATTTATGAACGAAGTCATTGAATCATTCATTCAAAACCGAATGAAGAAAAAAAATGAATTCAAATTAATTTAACATGTTTAATAGACTGCAACAATTAACAGTTTGTCAGAACCTCTAGTAAATTACGTGTCATTTTGTTTAGTTGTTTGTTTAGAATCGTGATACCTCTTTTAAACCCCCAAAAATTCTTGTCACTAATACTAATAGCATAAAATACACAATGGTTATTGGTGGGTTTTTACTGCAAAACAGAACAAAAAGGCCTCAAATATCACTGCAGTTATTTGAGGAAACCTGCAGGAATGTAAAAATCAAGGCCTTGATAAAATCTTGATAGGTCTATTTATTAATAATTCAGTCTATTCACAAGGGATAGACTCATACTACTATTTTGAGTAGTGAATTTCTGATTAATAAAGATCTTTTCTTTCTGCAGAGGAGCTTCGGAAGTTGAGCTGGTCTGGAATTCCGCGGCAGGTGCGCCCCATCACATGGAAGCTGCTCTCAGTAAGTAGAACAATCTCAGCGCACAGTGAAGTCCTGCTTCAAATGGTCAAACTCATTAGAGAACTACAGCGCACATCCATTACAAGATGAATCAAAGAATACATAATGCATTCTACATAAATACACATTTATAAGTAATTAGGCTTCCTACTAATGACTTCTAGGATGACTTCCGCCTGGAAGCTCAGAGGTCCAGTCGACTGAAAACTAATGGTGCATTAAACGTTTCAGTGGTCGAGCAAAACCTGAATCTGAGAATGAGCAAAACCTATTTCTATTAGGCGGACTCTTAGACCACCTGAGCTGAATCCTATGCATAAATACTTGCTTCATTTGAATTACGCAAAGATCTTTGGAACGTTCTCAAATCATACTGGGATAACGTGAATCATGCTGCTTTGTTCATGCCAGCTCGTGCACCTGCTGTCATTAAAGCTCTTTCTTTCCTAACTTTAACTTTGCTCACCATAAATGAGTTTTCATGGATTTAAAGAAAAAATTAAAATATGGTAAGTTAAACTGTAAATGTAATTTAAAAACACAGAGTAGAAACATGTTTCTGCACCTAACCTCGATTGCCCATGGCAGAGATGACAGAAAATGTACTCGCAATTGTTGTCCTGCGGCAAAACATGAGAGCAGTTGCGTTTTAGACCAAACATGGTGAGTGAGCGCGACCTGTATAAAATTATCCTGCCTGAAGAATAGTATGAGAACTTTGTCTGTTCCGTCTGTATCATCTCAGTGAGCTTTTATTCAATTCAATTAAATTCAGTTTACATTTATTTGTAAAGTGCTTTCCACATTACATATTTTATAAGGTTTTATGCATGCGCTTAAATAAATAATACAGGTTAATTTAGCTTTTTCCGATGTTTCATTGTGGATGTGAAACTTTTGGAAAACGCTAATATGGACAGAGAGTGTTTTGAAACGAAAACCCCATTAATGTACTTACACACAGGCACAGAATGCACATGCTATTTGACAGCCGCCTTTTGTCCTTTTGGTGTGTTCAAGCGCAGCTTTTTGGCTGAGACGCAGCCGATGAGAGGCGACAACACAGTCAGCTTGTCATGTCCCGGGGTTAAGGGGGTGACCGTTACCACCCCCTTAAAGGTCAGCTGGTAAGAACTGTGCAGGTAAACCTCTGCCCTGGCCAAACTCACTTGTTAGTGCGCCCACCTCCCAACTCCACATTGGTTTGAATCCCACTCTGAGTAGTGTGAATAAGATGCATGCATTTTAAGAAAGGGTAAAACTTTAAGATTGGAAAAAAAAAAAAAAAAAACCTTTCCCTTTTTATTATAGATGAAAGATATCAAGTACATAACTGGTGTAAATTTTCCCCCAGGACAGGACTGGCGTGATGAGGGGGTTATATGTGGTTGTACCCTTTGACACACTGACAGGCGGCAGTGTGCCCTCCTGCCACACTGATATATGATGTGCCAGTCTGAAACAGGATGGAGTAGAGGGGGATATTTGATATTCTGACCCCCTTCTAGGCTAGTGTGTGGTCACACACACACAGAAACATCTAATTCACCCGTGTGACCTTCATTTGCCTACGGCTGCCTCATCTGTCATCTTGACTCGAACCCTGGACTGCAGTCCCACTCAATCAAACCTCATCGATCCACGCTATTGAGCTCCTGCACAGGTGTGCACATTGTGAGTTCATTGGTGTGTGTGTGTGTGTGTGTATTTGTGTTTGAGTGAGTGGAGAGCGAGCGTGAACAGCTGGAAAGCATCCTTTAACAAGAGTAATGACCGGCGGAGGGCGGCATCACTGTTTGAATGGGCGCTTTAACGCGTGATCAATTCTGTGCATCCTGCTGACGTTTCACAAACTGCCACCGAACTCCGCTCAACGCTTTCCTAAGAAGAAATAATTTCTCTTTTGTCAGGTAGCCCCTAGACAATAAAGATTTCATTAGTGGTATTTGCTAAGGCAAGAATCATTATTGCTCGTACACAGGATTCAATTTTGTACAAGTATTACATTTTGCACAATAACACATCCAATACTATTTTTGTTTGTCACCTGACGTTTAAATAGGCTAAACATTTACATTACAGGAGGGACCCAAGCAATATGCTGAGACCAAAATGTCATGGAGACTTAAGTTTAGTTATTTTGTCTTTGGTCAGTAAGCAGCAACCTAGCGACCACCTTGGAATGCCATAGCAACCGCCTAGAAGCCATCTAGAAACCTAGAAATCCCCTAGCAGCTGCCTAACAACCACTTAACATCACTCTAGCAACCACCTGGAATATCTCAACAGTCACCTGGCAAGAACATCAAGCAACATCATAGCAATAACCTAACAACCTTACATCACACTAGCAACCACCTAGAACATTCTAGCAATTGTCTAGCAACCTCCTTGCTACCGCCTAGCAACCACTTAAACCCACCCTCACAACCACATAGAAGACCGTAGAAACCCCCCAGACCACCATAGTAATTGCCTGTCAACCTCCAAGAATGCTCTAGAAACCACCTAAACACCTTACCAGTCACCTATCATCATCCAACTAACAATACCCTAGAAACCACACATAACACCCTAGAAATCACTTAGCAACACTCTAGCAATCACTAAACATAGGAATCACATTAGGGTCATTCCATGTTAAATCAACCAAATTTCAGAAACACAGAATGATCCCATAGCAACAACCTAGCAACCACTTAACATCACTCCAGCAACCACCTAGAACCCTTAGCAGTCGCCTGGCAACCATCTGGAATTAACTAGAAACCACACAAACCAACCTAGCGGTCGCCTAGCTAACAACTAACAACCACCCAGAACACCCTAGCGATCACATAGCAACCACTTAGAAATGCCTTCGCAATTGCCTCACAACCATGGAACCACACGGAACACCATAGCAACCATTTAGAAGCCACATAACACCTTAGCGATTGCTTATCAATCACCTAGTAACCATCCAGAACCCCTTAGCAGTTGCCTAGCAACAACCTACAAAACAATTTTATCAATTGTCTAGCCAACTCAAAGAGCACACTAGTAATCACCTAGCGATTGGCTATAAACCACCTACAACACACTTGCAACCTAGAACACACTAGCCATCACCTAGCAACCCTAGCAAGTGCTTAGCAACTATCTGGAATTAGTGCCATTTAAATGTGACATCTATTAGTTGCCAATGTAACTAGTAGTTTCACAGCGAGATTCATGATGTTGGGGGAATCAGTGTTAGTTTGTCGGCTTCATATTTCATTTCCTGTGACTTCGACTCCTTCACCCACGACTGGAAGTAGGGCTGTCAAAATGGCTGAAAAGCTAAATTAGAATTTTAACTTGCATATTACTAATATTCAAATTATATTCAAATTTAAACATAATTTCAGTTAGGGAAACACAAAAAAAAAAGACGTTTAAGTTTTCTTGAGGCCACAAGAGGGCGCAATGAGCAAAATATTAATGCACCGCATTAAATTGCTTATTCAAAGCAATCAAAATAACATGACTGTCGGTACAAAAAAAATGCATAATGTTTTAAAGTAACGTTTATAAATCAAATATAATTCCGTAAATTGCATAAACAATTATGAACAAAACAGCTTGTGTATTTTAAGACCCTGTCCACACGAACATGGGTATTTTTAAAACCACAGCTTTTTCTATGCGTTCGTTCACATGCAAACGGAGTATCTGGACACTGAAACCAAACTTTTTTGAAATCTCCGAAGCTATTCCGAAGCTAGGCCGAAGCATGGTCTGGTGGCTGGCTATATAGGCTGTATAGTATAGGTCATAAACCCCGCCCTCTGAGTGTAATCGAATGGAACGCGAGCCAAATTCAACAATTAGACTTCAAATATTTTTTTCCAAAGATCGTTTCTGTCATTTTTAGGTTTAGGTTCTGTCATCTTAACACACAGACATATGTTCAAGTGTTAGTTATTTGATGCTTCAAAAACAGGGTGTAACATCATGATTGACAGCTTGTGATTGAGTCTTCTTGGATTCTTGGATACCGAGGCTCCACTACTGCGCAGACTCATATTTTGGCTTAATATTTTTTGGGCTGTGTGAGGAAGCGGAGACACGCTGTCCATTTTTTTTTTTTTTTTTGTCTACGGTCACATCTGTCTGACCTCGACTTGATGCAAACACTATAGAAATGTTTGCCTTGTAACAGAGTGTTTCATTACTTGAGGTAATGGCTCTGTCGCCAAGAGCTAGTGTTTTCTCTCCGGTCTGTTTCTGCACAACAGCCAAGATGAGTTGAAATTATACCCACAATCCCCTGCTGCCTTGTTTATTTGTGGGCATGACAACAATAACTGCAGAAAAATTGGCTTGTACTAGTTAAAAAGTGCAGTTATGAGTGTTCCAAAATAACATTTCTTAGGTGTGCGATTTAAAAAAAAAAAAAAAAAAAAAAAAAAAAAAAAAACTTACCTCAGTGTCGTATATATTCTCTGTGGTAACTTTTTTTTTGGGGGGGGTGAAAGACCCATCTCTTTCTCACCCACCCACACTCAGTGAAATAGCACACGGTGGGCTTTAATAAATAAAAGGATAAAGCTGTGCAGATGATTAAATGGTGGTTTCAGTCGCACTAATACGAGGTGTTTGAGTAATGGCGTCCCGTCGTGAGCAGGTGGGAGTGGGTTGATGCAGAGCCAGCGCCTGGACACAGACCTTACGCATGTGTTCATCCAAACCCTGCTGCTGGGAAACATTTATTACCGGCCTGTTGTTCCTAGACCTCTGCACCTGCTGTGAACAATGCCATGTTCTCTCTTTCTCTTTCTCTGGCGACAAAATGAGAACAACTACTTCATTTCATGTTTATTTCACCTCATGCAGTGTTAATACACGAGTGCTATATCAGTGTTGTCGTCTTTTGTGGATGTTATTAATAACTCCTCTTTTTGTAGATGAAAATACATCTTTGTTGAAGTGCCCCTAATGTTTTTTTTTTTTTTTTCTTCTTCGGATTTTACCTTTCATGCAGTGTGCAAAATAGCTGTTTTTGAATATTAAAGGTCTGCAAGTTGTAAAGATTATGAAATCCATTGTATTTTTTCCCAAATTCAGTTTTTTCTTTTAAATTTTTCTTTTACATTTTTACATTTTAATGGTTAAATACAATTTTTAGTTATCAAAAAGCTTGCCTAAACTATTGAAATCATGAAACATACATTTTAACAACAGTTTATTAACATTTATTTTATTTTCACCAAATTCTCTGTTTTCTGTTTTAAGTTTTTAATGGTTTAAATTAAATTACATTAATATAAAATTTTTAATAATCAAAAAGCATGTCTACTTAATTGAATTCATAAAACGTAAATTTTAACAATTTATTACGTTTTTTTTCCACATTCTCACACAGTAAAAAAACTGTAATCAAAAAGGCTAATCAAATGAATACATAAAACATTAATTTAATTTGTCTTTTGAAATTAAACTTTTTTTTTTTGTCAAACAACATGAGATTTACTGTTAAAATTTAAAACATGAAAGAAAAAATTCTAACAGTAATATAATTTCTGTCAAGTTAAACAGAACTTTTATTTTGACCAAGTTTCTGTGTTTACGATATATGACAATAGTTTTTCTCAAATTAAATGGTAAAATGCTAATGAAGTGACTCTGGGGATGAAGTTCATACATCCTCATATAGTGAGGCGGCAGAGACTGAGAAGAAAAAAAAAAAAAAAAGTGTCACGCGTACTTCAGTGTATGCTGTAAATGAAACCATTCGTCTGCGTCATTCGTTCACACAGAGACACACAGAACATGCTGGATTCATATTTAAATATTCTTTTTGAGGTTTAATATTCACAGACACTAGTCTACAGTAGATTTATAGTGTACTGACCTGCTTTTTGTTTATTCATCAGAAATTTGACAAAGTCCATGAAATTCTGCATTACACAGTAAATGTACAGTTTTTATGACTGGATTCTATGATCCCGTCTGCGTTTTCTGCATCACGGAAATCATAGGGCACATTTAGGAGTTATTGTCTCCTAAAAGAAAAAAATTTATTCAGAACTGCTGAAACGAGTCGTCACCAATTTCAGTCTCACTTCCTGTATGTAACAAATTTGGATAATGCCAAATGGTCTTCATTGGCTGCCTGCGAACAACGTCTACTTTGACCCGCCCTCAACACTGTAGTTGTAGCTGAGGCCTGGAAGAGTTTGGCTCATGTTGTCAACATGTCGAGAAGACTCATGTCGAGAAGTTTTCTGTGCTGTGAATTCACTTCATATGCATTTCAAAAGGATAAGGACTAGCGCTGGAATTGATACGGGCAAAACAATGCCATTGTTACTATTCACATCACTGTGTGTCAATCTGTTGGTATACAGTAATACTATGTATCACGATAATGAATATGCACGTTATTGTGGGCGCTTTAAAATGCAGAGAATAATTTTTTATTACAAATTATTCCGATTTTTAGAATACATTTCAAGAATACCTTTCCCATGAACAGTTTAAAATGCACAACACAGCTGTATGCTACATCAAAGAGGCGGAACGAGTGAAAGAGACGCACTGAATGAAAATGCACATTCACTCTCTGACAGCAGATGGCGCTGATAGAACAGCAGAAATGCAGCCGTTACCCTGGTAACCTTGTAAACACAGCAGCTGCACTACTTTCTGTTTCTGAACAGTATTTGTTTCAAACATTAATATATACATTATATATTACAACACTTTTTTTGCAACTTATTTTAATATCATGATAATACCGTATACCGTGATAAAAGCTTCAGCAATCATCGCAACATGAAAATTTGATACCGTCACATGCCTAATACACCAATCAGGCATAACATTATGACCACTGACAGGTGAAGTGAATAACACTGATTATCTCTTCATCACGGCACCTGTTAGTGGGTGGGATATAGTAGGCAGCAAGTGAACATTTTGTCCTCAAAGTTGATGTGTTAGAAGCAGGAAAAATGGGCAAGCATAAGGATTTGAGAGAGTTTGACAAGGGCCAAATTGTGATGGCTAAACTTTAGCTCTTGTGGGGTGTTCCCGGTCTGCAGTGGTCAGTATCTATCAAAAGTGGTCCAAGGAAGGAACAGCGGTGAACCACTGCATAGCCGCAGACCAGTCAGGGTGCCCTGTCCACTGCCGAAAGCGCCAAGTGGCGAAGGCAGTGTAATGCTTTGGGCAATGTTCTGCTGGGAAACCTTGGGTCCTGCCATCCATGTGGATACTTTGACACGTACTACCTACCTAAGCATTGTTGCAGACCATGTGCACCCTTTCATAGGAATGGTATCCCTGGTGTCTGTGGCCCTTTTTCAGCAGGATAATGCATTCTGCCACAAAGTAAAAATGGTTCAGAAATGTTTTGAGGAGCACAACAACAAGTTTGAGGTGTTGACTTAGACTCCAAATTCTCCAGATCTCAATCCAATCGAGCGTCTGTGGGATGTGCTGAACAAACAAGTCCGATCCAAGGAGGCTCCACCTCGCAACTTACAGAACTTAAAGGATCTGCTACTAACATCTTGGTGCCAGATACCACAGCACACCTTCAGGGGTCTAGTTGAGTCCATGACTTGATGGGTCAGGGCTGTTTTGGCAGCAAAAGGGGGGCCAACAGATTATTAGGAAGGTGGTCATTGTTATGCCTGATAGTGTATATGGTAATAGGAATTTATTTGACATTATCATCTCATTTCATCTCATATCATTATCATCGTGTCCATTATTATTAGACAATAAGTGGACATCATTAGGTTGTTTACAGTTGTTTTCATTTCATGCCTTGTGACCTCTCAAGATTGCTGTTACATCAGTTACACCCTTTTGGATTCCTGTGATAACTGTAAACCTGTAGGGCATTTTTTCAGAAAGTTGATGAAGAAAATATCCCATTGTCTAGAAATTGGGAATATCCGTGTAATGATTTTAAAAGTCTCTTTTGTCTGAGATTAAATATGAGACATACTGTAAAATGTAAGTATACAATAAAGCATATATTATTTTATTGTATGTATATAAAACATATAAGCTATAAAATTAGGAAGGAAAAAAACCTGTTTAAAATGTCATTTTAGAGTTTTTGGAACTTGTGGAAGTAACATTTTGTTGTTTTAGAATTTGGAAAATATTAGAATTTTCTTTATGTCCTGTGATTCATATACACACTGTTGGATATTGTTAATATAAAAAATGAAACTAGCAAGTCTGGAAGCGTTTTCTAAAAGTCCATAGGGTCAAACATGCCTGTAAGTTGAAGAAACACTCCCATGTACCCCATCAAGTTTAATAAGTACCATTTTTAACTCTACGGTTTTCTGTTAATAATGTGAACATTATTTATAATGTGTAGGTCTGTTAGACTTAATTACATATACATATGTTAATGGAGAGTAAGGAAGAGCGCTGCTTGGCACACATACATCTTGTCACAGAACTCATCTGAGTGTGGAAGTAAAAAATAGCCACATGGGGGAGCGTCTTGTGTGATAAATGGATTTCTGTGCTTGTAGATTTTCGTGCAATCAATTACTTTATCAAGAGACTTTCTTTTCTGGGCCTGAACATCTGCTGTGTTCTCATTCTCTTGCTATGGCAGTAATAAGAGGAAATGTAACTTTAAATGTGACTGATATCAACTTAGTGGCCCCAAACTCTTGGAAACCTTAACTTTTCTGAGTTCAGATTTTAAATTAACAGCTATTGTGCTAGTGGAGGCAAACCGTTATTTTGTTGGCGAATGCAGATCTATATCAGATTGATTTAGAGGTATCTCGTCTGGGCCACTGTAAACATTAGCTTTTGTATTTACTCGTCTCTTTACAGGGGTACCTGCCTGCCAATGCAGAGCGGAGGGAAAGCACATTGCAGAGGAAGCGGCAGGAATACTTTGGTTTTATTGAGCAGTATTATGACTCCCTCAACGACGAACACCATCAGGACACATACAGACAGGTAACACACTATATTTAATTCTAGATTGGATACAAATTGGTGTTCTGTGACTTTTAAAATAAGCATTAAAGTAAAGATTTTCATATTTTTGTTGTTAGAACTATTAGATATGTTATTATTAGGTGGCCTTAACTACTATGTACTAACATTTTGATACAATGGACTTATTGTGTACATGTTTTTACATTGTACTTAAATAAAATAAAAAAAAAATACCTGCATGTAATAACATCTGTAATTAATTTCTGTAATTATACATGTAATTACACTGTTGACACTTCCCTTACACCTAACCCTACCCTTAAACTTAACCATACCACCGCACCTGTCCCTAACCCTACCCTTAAACTTACCCACACCACTACACCTGTCCCTAACCCTACCCTTAAACTTACCCATACCACCACACCTATCCCTAACTTTACCCTTAAACTTACCCACACCACCACACCTGTCCCTAACCCTACACTTA